>JAHHUM010000328.1:185999-566232 GCA_036173005.1 Crenichthys baileyi
CTGTAACAGCAAGGATCTATTTCACGGAACCACCGGAGGAAAAAGAGCTGAGGCCATCAGTGAGGTTGGTGAAGCTTAACTTCTGTCCGTACGATATAACGTGTCGGGGTATTACATTGTAAGGTCACACGTCAGGTAACTGGACGTCTGCCCTCTTCACTGCTGGGAATCCCTGACGGAGTAACCGCTTTACCTGCGGAGCGATGAAACGCAGGAGCTGACGGAGTCTTCCTGAAAGTTGAAGCAGTAAAACTGGCTCAGAGTTGCCGAAGCGGTGAGTCCCATCTGGAGCTCAGTAGATGCAGTAGAAACTGTAGGTGAACTCTGTGGTTTCTTATCTCATAAAAATGCCGCTACAGAGCCTTATATAAAGTGTTATGCTTCAGCTGCACACGGCGCAAGTTCACATGCCGCACCGTTCAGAGAATATGCGGTACGACGAGCGGCAGAATTAACCGGTCATTCATTTTAATCACATGAGTGAGAGTAAAATAGCTAGAACTTTAAACATTTCAGGGGCGGCGCCAAAGGAGAGATGGTGGGGCACCGCTAATTATATACTGCTTACTTATTATGTCAGTATGCTTCCCTGGCACAGTGGACCTCCAACTTCAAAAAAAAAATCTCATGACTTCCTTTAGTCAGACAAATTGCTAACATTTGTGATCATTCTCTTTTTACTACTGATCTCGTCAGTGACACATTTAACAGTCATGGAGATGAAAGATAAGTGAACTAAATTTGAAGATTTTTTGAAGTGTGATAACAGTCCTGCATCTCTGGCACTCCCCTTAAATCAGATAAAATGCAGTAGAAAGCTTTGCACGCTATTGCACTATTCAGGTGGAGGCTGCAGGGTGCCAATATCTACCAATCTGCAGCAGTGAAATGCAAAGATGCAGTTGTCAAAAACATCCCAGTGACTTTTTTTCTAGCTGAAACCTAATCGGTGACTCTTTTAAAAGGATTATTTAAAAAAAAATATATAGCAGCATTTTCACCAGGGATAAAAGTCAGGATCATCCACACAAAACAAGTGTCCTATCCTTTTAAGGCACCAAAACATCATATAAGCCAACCTTTGGTAGCAGTATATAATAGTAAAACCTATCAATGTTGCTTCTTGAGTTGTTAGATGTTTACATCAGAGATGCATGGCCATATCATATTAATGGGCCAATGTCATGCTGGAAGAAGAGGGAGGGGGGCTTCGAAGTTAAATATTTTTCCAACTTTGCTCCCCCATTATAACATAATCAGGGGTCAATATATATCAGTACTTACAAACATAAACTTATAGATTGTTAGGTTAATTACAAACATCCTACAGATGATCAAGATTCTTTTAGTTTAACTTAATTTTCAAGTTTGGACCATAGCAGCATGCCCAGATAAAACTCCTGAACTAATTGGGTATTAAAGGCCCCCAATCTGGTTTCCCTTTACAAAACTCTCCACAGGTAGCCCGGGTTAAAAAGCTGTAGGTTTGTTTTAAAGGCTTCTTTAAGACATCTGTGTGACCGTGACTTTAACTCATTCTTTAACTTATAACCTATGCACAAGAAGCAAAGTTGAAAAAAAAGTTTATCCACACAGATGTACAAAGGGTAGTGAATTCTGGTTTGTGAAGTATTTTGATACACATGAATAAAATCTAGTGCAACAGCTGCTTTCAGACGTTAGGTCATGTTATTTGTGGTTGTGGTTGTTAAAAGACAGAAAGTGGAAAAGCTCAAGGGGTGTGAACATTTTTCGCAAGGCACATTGTCCAGCATTAAAATATGGACCTCAGATTAAGATTGAGTATTTTCTTAATGTAGCCCAGTAGCAGAATAATACGGCCAACTTCAGTTTGTCCTCATGAATGGAGTGGGAGGAGAAAAGATGTTTGACGCAAGTAGAGGCTGGCAAGGGACTTGGTATTTAGATATGTTTATCTGCTCAGTCACGGTTGAAATCAGCGGAAGGGTTGCCATCTCTACAAATCTACAAACACAAAGCTGCAGAACAAGAGGACCAGAAGGAGAACAGTTATTAAATGAGCATATTTATGTTCTCAAAGCTGATCTCAGCACTTTTTGCTAAAAAGAAAAAGAAAAAAGTGTTATTTTAGGTAGGGTGGTGCCAAAGAGCTAGTGGAGCAGTTTGAGAGGGCACAGAGGTTCCTGCCAGCCTGTGGCACATTGCATGTTCTGTGATTGACCCAAACCTTTGAGGTCAAGAACCCAGAGACTAAATGGAACTGATATTTATGTTGGTAGTCTCTCTGCAAGGTGCATTTTACAATAGAAGACGGATAAAGTTAGGTGCAGGATAGTGCAGCAAGAGCATTAACAAGGAACCTTTAATCAATGTAAAAAATGTGAAATGTCCTGAATTACACAAAAGTGAACTCAACATAATATTATGTGTGGGATAGTGGCACAAGCGTTGTTAATTTTTACACTCTTTACCCTATGTCTCTGCATTGTCTGTGTTTGTAATACAAGTTGTTGATATTGTTTTAATGTACTTTGTCGCAAATTTAAATTTTAAATTCAAAATATGCAAAGTTTGGATTTTCTAGCAATTTTATAGTGGTGGCAGTTGACCCCCGTGGCCCCATAGAAACAAGGTGAAAAGCTCTCTTTGACTTTGCAAAAGGTTTTTTGTTGTCATGTTACCCTGCTCACTGTTGAGCAGGGCACCAGAGTGCCCTCACCCTTTAGCCAATCAGTGTTCAAGCTTGAAAGGCAGTAAAGGTCTGTGGGACTTAAGTTTATTTTTCCAGGTTAAGCTGATATAGAACATCATCAATTTAGAAATAAAGGATAAAACTGACAGAATGTCATGAACTGTTTCATTTGATCCAAAGAAAAACTGTGTGACAGTTTTTATTTCCTACTTTTAATTGTAGCTTTATCTCTCATGGGATCATGTTGTCTCTGAATGAAGCTTTATACCATTTAACAAATAAATGATTTCTTATCAAATTCCAAACAGATCTAAAATCCCAAGTCAGTCTAATATTCCCATTAGCCATGAACAAGTGTATGATTGCATTAAACTGACCACAAAGTGTGATATATATAAACCCGGTAATTGTGTTATCTTTCTCATCTTGCAGTGTTAGACACCTGTGCCTCATTGACCTTACCTTAATGTTGGATGTACGTCACAGCTTTATAGAGCGGCAGCCAGACGCTGCACCCTTTGACCAGAGATGCACCATTTAACCGAGTCATTTCTTGTGCTGATTACATTATGAGGAAGAGTCTGATGACTCGGCAGAAATAAAACAAACGTGAAATGTATGGTGTATGGAAAGCAAGGTCCATTAAGATTAGTATTTAAAATGATCAGTGGTTTCCCCACAGGGACAAAGGAAAGGTTCTTTCTCTGCAGCTGCTCAGCTGAATGGAATTAATTTATTGGCAGAGAAGAAATCGGGTTTGTTGAATTTGTGTTAGTGCACAGGTTCTTTGGCCTCCTTTACAAAACAATACACCTAGTTGATAATTATTGCTTAAGTCAACTGACTGCTAGGTATTTTCAATGTCTCTTAGCATAAAAATAGGCACGCCCAGCCGGTCATCCAGAACCATCTTAATTTTCCAAAAAGCCGGAACATGTTTAGGGTGTCTGCTGTTGCTTAATCGTCTGATTTGGATTGATTCTAAGATGAAAGATTAAAAATCTCCCACATCGGTAACTGGTACAATCTCTTGGACTTTGTGATTTGACAGATCGTCAGATAGCTCTTTGGACTAGACCTGCAGTTGCACTTGTTACCTCAGTTGCACTTTCTGAGAGCGGAAAAAAACTCAGCATAGTAAGTGCTATGAGAGGTTCAGAGCAGAATGTTCACTATGAGCAGAACAGACTGAGTAATGTCTCCAAGGGGTAATGGACCCAGTAATGGAATTTTGTGAAGGGGATTTTTATCATCCTTGTCGCGTGAGATCAGAAGCTGTATCATTTCTTTTCTTTTATTTTGACATCACATTTTGTTTATATATCTTCTAGTTAAATTAACTCCATCTTGGCCAAAATATTTTTGTTTTGTTCTCCCATCCTGTGTTCAGATTGTTTTAGTACCAGGTTTTGATTCTTATTTAATATTACTTCCTGTTTTATTTTGTAGTATCTCTTTCCTTTGTACATTTCAACTGGTTTTGCCTCCTGATGGGTCTTAAATCATCCCTCCAAACACTGGACTAAAAACGTGCATTGAAAATTTGACTCTTTTAGCTCATATGTTCTGTCTAAATTTCAGAATTCCACATTTCTTTGTAATTTGATTCCAAGGAGCGAGGTGTTTTTCAGTCTTTTTTTCATCTTTTTAACTATTTTTTTGTCCAGTGTTTTTTAGGCCACTTAACCTACAAATCATTTAGGCATAAAATGGCTACTACATTCAAAGGCTGAGCCAGTGTGGTGTCTACAGATTATAATCAGCATTTAACAAAGACAGTACATTCCCATTTGCCAGACATGAAATTCAGGTACTTTTTATTTTGTTAGTATTCAGATATTTTTTTGGCCTCATTATTGCTCTTATGTCCTTCACTTGTCCACTTTACTAATCTTTTTAAGCACACACAGAAAACTATGCTGACAGGTTCAGGTACAAGGACTGGACAGAAAAGGCAGCCAGATTTCAGTGAAAAGCATTGACCTTCAAAACGCCCTAAGAACCATTGTTCTAGACCACTTTAAAGGTTCACAAGAAAATCTGACTCTTTGGAGGAAAGGTATACAGAATCAGAGGTGTTTTTTTTTTGGTCTTCTATTGTGTTTGGATCTGTGTGCTTTGTCACTGCATGCCCATTCTTGTCTTAGCCAAGGACGTCATTATAGATTTGTTTTCTTTCATGTTCTTTGCTCTGCTGCACTTTTAATCCTAAACTGCTGCTGCTTCTTCTTACTCATTGCCTCCTGCCTGCTATCTATGTTTCAGTCCTGACTTGCTCTATTCTGACAGGAATTGGTGAACTCTTTGCTCAAGTCAAGTTTAGCCATTAAATTCACACTTTGCAAGATTCATCACCTCTGATAGATCATCTACTTAACGACCGTAAGCTGACCTATTTTACTTGGCAGCTCAGACGCAGGGCGTGAGCCAACTATGCAGCAGGTAATGCAGGTATGCAGTAATAGGCAAAACGTCTCACACTGTGCACAGTCCTCTGATAAGACCTACAGGAGTGTTAATTATTGATATCAATACCCTGCTACTGTCAGTTTTTTCACCAGAGCATTTTTCAGTAATTGCCAGGATTCCATGTTAGGGACTATATAAACCATTATGGATTAGTTGATCATTGTAAAATAAAGTATGACATGCATGAAGGTTTTCTGACATGCCCACATACTGTTTTCAAAATTTAGGTCAGTTGCGTTTATCTTTAGTCGAATTGATTTCTGCAGCAGTGTCTTCACAGGTCGGCCTAAAAAGTCAATCAGACAGCTGCAGCTGATCCAGAAAGCTGCTGTCTGTGTCCTCACTAGAACTAAGAAAGTGGAGCACATCACCTCAGTTTTAAAGTTCTTACACTGGCTCTCTGGATCTCAGAGAATAGACTTTAAGATACTTGTGTTAGTTTATAAGTCATTGAATGGCTTAACACAAAAATACATCAAAGATTTGTTGTTTTTGTATCAACCTTCCAGACCACTCAGGTATTCTGGTTCAAGTCTACTCTGCATCCCCAGAACCAGAACCAGAACCAGACATGGAGAAGCAGGATTCAGTTCTTATGCTCCACTAATCTGGAACAAACATCCAGAAAACTGCAAAAATGCTGAATCCCTGAGTTCTTTGAAATCAAGGTTAAAAACCCAATTAGTCATTCGGCCAATTTTTCTTTTCTTTTCTTTTTTCTCTACTTTTCCTTTCTATACTTTATTTTTCCACTGCAATGTACTTTTTTATGTGTTTTTTTTTTACATTTTTGTCACATAAAGCACTTTAAATTGTCTTGTTGCTGAAATGTGCCTTGCAAATAAACTTCCTTGCCTTGTAAAAATATTCTTGGACAGAGTTATGTACAGAAATTATATGTATTTACCATTATTAGAGGCATTTTTAAATATGTGTTTGTTTGTTATTTGAAGTTGAAGTGGTGTGCTAATATCTAATATTTTACTGCTACTTTACTAGAACTTGACTGAGTATTCTTCATGCAACACCAGTCTCACAAACCACTGGTTATATTGCTTTGGTACATATAATATATATTTATTATTTAAAATAGGGTGCTTTCTTCCTTTTCATCTGGATTTGCACATCCAGTAAAAGTGGCTGTCTGGGTGCTTGTAGAAAGTTTGTATGACTTGTAAATTCACCTTAAATATTCCACTCTTTTTACTGTTTCTTAGTCTGTTCTCAAGATACTAGAATAAAATTTTGGATGCTTTTTAGTTTCCTTGGGATTGTTTCTCA
Organism: Crenichthys baileyi; assembly: GCA_036173005.1. Taxonomy (NCBI): domain Eukaryota; kingdom Metazoa; phylum Chordata; class Actinopteri; order Cyprinodontiformes; family Goodeidae; genus Crenichthys; species Crenichthys baileyi. The sequence goes on from JAHHUM010000328.1 coordinate 192,424, forward strand.
ACCACCCTCTACAAAAGTGTTTTGTGCAGTATTTCAGTCATAGTTATGCTCCAGTTTTCCGTGTTTTTAATCCAAATACTTTTCACGTTGATGCTCCTGCATAAATGGTCATTTTCTGTGACCAGTAGTGTTCTTAATACTGGATAGAGCATTCTGACCTCCTTTGCTGTCTTACATGCTCAGTTGAGGCCAAAATGCTGTCATGGTAAAAAGAAAGTACACCTTCCTCTGAGTCAGTAGAGTTTACATATCTGTACATGATAAAACTTGTATGATCTATACCAGGTTTTGAAAGTATTTAAATCAAACCTCAACTGTACAGAAACATATAAGAGATTCCACACTGTTATAATAGTGTTACAATGGGGTAAATTTACTGGGATGTTAGTTAATTGGAAGAAGGTCAACTGTTCCTTTTGCTTGTTGATTATGTTTCTCACTCTAGAATCATAGGATTCAAATTATTTAAAGAAGACCTTAAATCTCTTCCTAAATTGATGGGTGGCAACAGTTCCTCATGCCTTGCATGTCTTTCCGACTGGGAACTACTTTCCTTCTTAAAATTTTTACAAGATAAAGTAGCAAGAAGCAGCAAGGATGTAGTGAGTCTTTTATAACACTTTTCCCAGTTTAACTTGTTTATTGAAGGATGAAAGTGTGGGATCTGCATTTTTGTAGGCTTAATCAGATCAATGTTATTATGTCCTGGTAAGTCAAAGCAAGTTGAAAAAGAACCTACTTTCTCATTACAATGACTGTCCAGCAGATTGTTACTTAGCTATGTGTTTCAGCAGTCAGGTCAATATTGTCAAATGTTATTTGTGTTGGAAAAATGTTTTTAAAGGAGTTGAAGGGTTTAGATAGGACAGACCTGCTGTTGGTAAAGGGCAAACTGTCTGAACTAGATAGAACATCAGAGAGGCATCCGTCAGGCTTTTCAGAGGTCTAGGGTCAAACCATACAACGTCTCAAATATGAAGTCAGATAAAAGGCAGGAGGCAGCCTTTAAAGCAGGATCAATGGAATGTTTTTCTGTTTTTAACTCTGCAAGCTCTTTTATTTATGTGTTTGAACATATATTTATATAGTTGTGTATATAAATAGGCAGACACAGACTTTTGTTGCAAAAATCATGCAAGCATTGACTATTTGGCACAACTGAATTCAAATGCAAAGGGAATCTTTACTGTCTATGGTTTATTCCAAACAACTTTACAACTTTTTATAACTTTTAAAACTATTTTTGCCTTCAATGAATGATGAGTCCTGTTTTTCAAAATTTTTAAAACTGTACACAGAGACAGAGTCAATGATGTTTAAAATATGTGGTCTCTTTCCACAGATCATTTCATTTCCTTTTCTTCCCCTCAATTGTCACCCTTATGACAATGGGATGATTGCCTTCTACCTAACCTGAGACAACCCCACCAAAGACTTCCTCATGATGTCAGACGATTCAGACTGCAAGCCTTATCGCTTGCCGGTTTCGGCAGACCGGGATGGAGTCCCGGGGTGCAGAGCATCGGCTTCGAGCAGTTCCATCTCAAGCGGAGGCTCGGGGTGCAGCCCCATGGAACAGATGCGTTGGGTGGGAGGCTACAGCCAGGGTGGACCTGACCTTGGCCTGCCTTCTGAGGGCAGTGATAGCAGTGGTCAGGACACCGCCTTCTCACCTCACAATGTGCGCAAGACCACACGTTCTCGCTTGTCCGCCGAGGAAGATGTGGAAATGAAGAGCAGTGGGTCCAGCGGCAGTGGGACAGAATCGCATGGCAATGAGAGTCATGGAAATGAGAGTCATGGGAATGAGAGCAATGGTCACGAGTCAACAGGCAGCTCCAACAGCCGCAGCAAAGACTCGGCATTGGTGGAATCGTCAGAGAGCAATAAAAGGTAAGAGATGGTAGGACTTTCTTTTCTCTGTCTTAATTTTTTTTTTTTGTAAAAATAAGACAAAATCACTCTTTTAATTCGTGCTTGTTTGCTTCTCACACTTCACAGTATTTCAATATTTTCAACTGTTAATTTCTCTTTTAATATACAAAGAAATTTTGCGTAGTTGTGCCAATTTACAGGTATATGATCTTTCATCACAGTAAGATGCTTGGCAGAAAAAATAGTTTCATGCGTTGGCTTTATGTTTTGGGACTTCATCATAATTTTAATAAATCTTTTAAAGACTTATAGATTTATCGACCCATGCTTGCTTATGTAAACGAACAGCGTGGGCTGTCCTGGAAGCGCTATCACAGCAGGGGGATTTACAGCGTTCTACTCAACTCTGTCAGTTATGACTACAAGTGACTGTAAAAGAGTTTGATGGATAACCCAGCCGTTAGCCAGGTGCAGCTTAGAGCACAGAACAACTGCAGCACTGCTTTTTCCTGCTAATGCGGTTCCATCTCAACTAGCCCATTTGTCCCACCCTACTTAATGTTCTATCTGAATGGAAAAGAGAAGGAAATTTGCCAAAACTAAACATGAAACATTGACTGGTTACTCTTAGCCAGATAAATTGCCATTGCCTGTTAATTTACACTTGTCATTAACAACATACATTTAACATTGGGTTCATCTCCGGGCTCCTCAACAACAATATAAAGCCTCATTATTATTAAGTACCTGTTTTAGTCTAGCAGCAGCTCGAATAAATCAACTGGCTAATTTCCACACTGATTAAAGTTAAAAAATCTCATCAACTCATCAACACTTACACTAAAACTCAACACTTACGCCAAAACTCCAATCTCTCCTAAATCAAACTCTAAAACTGTCATGATAAGCATGGCCCTGTTAACTACTTGTGCAGCAGGACCGTAACAGAACTACTTCTGCAACTGAAACAGTTTACTTAACATAAAACAAACATAAAAGCAGTTTTACAAGCAGCCTCATAAAACCTATTGCTACCATAAAGTTGCATGCAAAATTAGGTTTGATTTAGCCACGCAGTCATTGACCTTTTAACTTATGCTGATCATTGATTGTGATGCTTTGCCCAAAGCAGTTCACTTTTTGAAGTGAGACTTTAGCCAGTAGATCAACAAAAAAGGTAAAAATAGTGTCAGAGCCACATAGCAGCAGCTATTGATTTTCAAATACAGCCAGTGCTTATAAATTATAATTACCCTTAGCATTTCAATGCAGATGGAATAAAAATGAGCAATTATGTCCTGCCATGCTTTTAATAGCTCACAAAGAATGGAGCTATGAGCACTGAATCCATTTGCCAGTTCTGACTGATGTCAACTGGAAATTGTGTCAAAGCTTTTGACCAGAAAAATGACTAAAACTGCTTTCATGATTTTTCTCTCACCAGGAAGCCCCTTCATAAAACAAAAACATTTAATGGTGCCCTGTTAGCAGCCACTTTCAGCTGAACATTTCTCAAAAAAAGGCATGAGGCATGGACTGCTTTGATAACCTTCCTACAATGTTTTGGTAGTTACACCAGAATTTAAAACAAAAAATATAGTACGTGATCTAATCGCTTTAATTTGAAAAGTAACAATTATTCCTACAAAATGATTTAACATATTGAGTTTTACAGTTAGAGTAGCATTTTTTGTTATTTTGATTTTGATACTTTAGAAAAAATATAGAATAAACCTTTTTGACTTTTTGCACAGAATATTATAGCTCTTTCTAAGTGTCATAAGAAAAACTTCACTTTTGTCCTAAAAAGCAGCTTAAGTAGTCGAGCTACCTGCAGTCGTCTGCTTAACAGACATGCATCTCCTAGTTTACCGGCTGTAGTTTTAAAACACTATTACTTTAATACAGATGATGGTTGGAGCTTCTTTAGATTTCTAATTACCATCTGCTTTTTGCGCACAGTAATATTTCCAGCTGAATTAGTCTTTCCTGTAAGTTAGGGGAAAGCACACGTCTTCTTTCAGCCAGCTAGCTAGTAGTGCACAGCAACAGGTGGGTGAGGAACAATTAATCTATGCTCCATACAGCTGGAGATAATGCCAGACACTGTAAAGTTTGGGACTAGATTCCAGCCATATTGAATTATATACAACTGAGTCAAATCCTGTTTCTGGTCGAAGCAGTTGATGTTTTTCTTTTTGGCAGATGGTAGCTTGTTTGTATAAAATCAGGTTTTGAAAATCTGTGACATGAAAATCTATAATTTGTCTGGAGGACTTGAACTGTGGTTTGGCTTACATATTTGGATTATCTTGTATCTACTGTGTTTTATTTGAATAGCACCTTTAGTGCAAACCAGAGCAACCAAACAACATGTCATTAGATTTCTGACAAATATTGTTTGTGTTATTCATAAGACGGGTGTCATATCTTCAATGTTTTGCTGCCCTAAACTTTGAATTACTAAAAAAAAACATTGGCTGACAAATCTTACATAAAAAGATAGTTGTCATTTTTGCACATGAGAATCAATAATGTCAGCATATCTTTGGTTTAATACGTGCATGTGACTACAGACAAGCATCAACTTCTAAGATCTGTGAAAACTAATAAGTTCTCGCATCAGATTTTCTCCTGTGCTGCAAACTTTTAGCCAAGTTCAAAGTCTTTCTCTGATCCTTAAATGAGGCAGATTTAACCCTTTTTTTTAAACTCAACTGTTAAAATAAGTTTTTTTTAGGGGTTTTTGATGAGGTGAAACTTTTTCTCTGGCAGATTAGAGTTAGCTTAAATCTAAAAAGAGTTGTAAAAAAAGCTGAATTTTTGCCTGTCATGATCATGCCCAGAAATAGCCGCAGACGCTCTGCATCTTGCACAGGAAACGTCCGCAACAGAGGAACAAAAAATGAGTCTATCAACCAGCAGGAAAAGCAAATTGATGTCATCTTTAAAGCTGGAAGCTGGCTTTTCTTCAATGCCAGATGGGCTGCGTCACGCTCTCCGACTCCTTGTTGCCATGGCAATGCAGTGTTTGTGCCTGTTTATGTCTGGGTGGAGCAATGCGGTCGCCAGCTCTGACGTCTTTCCCCTTACTCTCGGCCGTGCCTTACTCTAACACGCCCTTGGTCCTTAAGACTAGGGCTTTTTGTTTAAACCACTCCTTTTTCCTCCATGCTCTACTTCCCTCCTGTCAACTAACTCTGTCTGCTGACAGAATGACGTATTTTAAATCCACACACCTCTGTCTGCTTTTGTGTTGCCATATTTCACCCCTGACTGCCAACTCTCAGTCAGCACAGTTAACTTTTTAAGTTTTTAGGAAGTAAAGCACCAAATATTTTATGTTTTGTCTCGTTTTTTTTACTCTTCACAATTCACAATCCAGTTCTACAGTGATGCAAGAAAATGTTTATGTTTAAACAATTTTTTTTACAGGTTAAGACCAAATGATATCGTTGTTTTACCCATTAAACTAAATATGTCAACAAAAATACATTTTCTAAAAGTTAGGACACCCTATCCCCAATAGCTTACCATACCCCCTTTGGCTGAAGTAAGTTCAACGAGACTCTTCTTGTAGTCATCTACCAGTCTCTAACATTGATCTAGGGAAAGTTTGCCCCACTCTTTACTTTCAGTTGTTTAAGGTGGTAATTGCATGAACAGCCTGGTTCAACTCACACTATAGCATCTCAATGAGATCAAGATCTGGCCTTTGACTAGACCTAGGACTTTTCATTTCTCAATTCTCAGCCAGTCTTTGATGTATTACTAGTATGTTTGCCCTCATAGTGGGCAATTCTGGTACCAGTGTCCTGCACGTTTTAGATGTGCCTATGCCAATCGTAAATATCTACCACACCTCATTCAAATTGTTGATCTATCTCCTCCGTTACTAAGTGTCTCAGAAACCTGCTAATGACTTATTCATCTACAGCATGCAGGACACTGGCCCTCAAGGACTGGGATTGCCCACTTCCTGGTGGTTAGTGGAGTACATTTTCAAGGAAGTTCAATTAAATGTTTTTGGCAGAGACTAATATCAAGGTTTTCAAAAGGTATTTATTGTGTAGTACTGACACATCTTAAAACAATAATCCTAATATAGCTATTTTAAATATAATAATTTTGTTGTTTAAAATATGACCACCATTATGTTTGATTTCCACTTGCTAATATTAATATGCCAGTTGATGAAGAAATTATCACGTGTTTGGCCTTTGTAATTTATTGCTGAGCTTGCGTGCAGGTAGTGAGTGCTTTCTGCGGTTCATTCGGATATCACTAATAAGTGACGTGATTTTATGACTTTTCTGTTTTATGTCCTATAAAACCAAACACTAAATAAATCTAGAATTACATCACTGCCATAACTGCTGCTTACAATGCGTCACTAAGAAGACGCCTCTCTGCAACAAACCCTACAGGTTTTCTGAATCTAGACGGTAAAACTATTGTAAAATGCAGAGAAATTCACCTAAATTACTGATAGATCTGTTTTGTATTCATTGCCATCACAGATAATAAAATAACCTATAGACGCTAAATGGAAAAAGCCCATGCCATTTTTAAAATTAATGCATTTGTTGTCCCATTTATGCTTTCTTACACATGAAGGAAGCAATAACCTGTCAGAGGTTTTTAATTAAAATAGACCAGCTTGCTCTGACCTTTATTATGTGTTTCTGCTCCCAGAGGGCAACTGAAACATCTTGTCCTGCCGGTTTGAGCTCTGTCTTTATATAACTTTCCCCTGACCTATAGATTCCCTATCACAGTACCAATTAGCTTACTGGTCTCCAAGACATGTTTAGAGTGTCCAGTCTAAAACCAGCTGTTGCATTGTGCAGGACTAAAGGCTATTACAATTGAATTAGATGCCTCCTTGGGTTCACACAGCCTATTTTTTAAGATGTTGTTTATTCTTAGCAGGTAAGCAGGATATTTATAGTGGCCCAGATTTAGTGCAGATGAGTCAGGTTCTCAGACAGCTGCTAACAGTCTTGTGCTAAGTCTGTCAGCTAATACTTTGTGTATATGATGAGAAGCGTTAGATTGGAAACTAGGGCAGAGCTGTAGATTTTAAAAGTTGCCAGCTTCTCAGGTATTTGCTGCTGGACAGATTCCACCGCGGTGTCAGCTGAATATAAAATGTTTTGCACTCTTAAACTTGTTTAGTCTGTTCAGTCTAAAACCATGTGGCATTTCTTGGTACTAAAGGCTTACGTTAAATTGGGGCTCACCTTGTCAGCAGTAAAAATGAGCTCTATTTTTGACCAGGTAAGCTGGTTATTTGTAGTATGCTGTGTTGTTGTGTTGTGTCATGTTAGTAGTAAGCTTCTGGGTTAACACACACCATAACTCTTAAAGAGAATGAGCACGATAAAAACAGAAAACAACACCTCTTGTAGATGGGAATATTAACAGTTGGCCATAATGGCTTTTCCAGAACTTTTTAGTGGAGCTCCAGCTTTCTTAACAAGCGGAGCAGCTGAATGTGCATGTGAGTTGTTGTCTTCTGAATGTTTACTGTAAAGTTCTATTATCTGAGGGTGCCGAGACTGAAGAAGGTTGTGGTTTGTTTAATATGGAGCGGCTGTTTTTGGAATCGAGGTCAAACTTTCTTTTCTCATGTAAATGTTTTCCTTAGTTCACTTTAGCAGAAGGTCATTGGGTTAATTACAGCTGGTGTTTGGTGTATTCTTCAATGAGAAGTAAAAACATAAACTTTTATGCCTGAATAATGAGGATGATAAGAGTCTTTTGTTTGCTCTGCTTCTTTGTAAAGGACAGTGTAGAAAAGACCAACTAAACAAAAGCAATGACTTTGTATTTAAGAAACATTGCATGTATTCTATTTATTAAAGGTGTAGTCACACTTCTAAGTAGAGGTGCATCTCTTTAAATCAGAGAATCATTTTAAACAATTTTTAGTAATTTGATTTAAAAACTGAAACACATACATTCTATGGAGTCATTACACACAGCACAATATATTTTAACCATTTATTTAAATGAAAATTCAAAATAGTTTCTCAGAAAACAAGAATTCACATGAGACCAATTAAAAAGATTTTTAACACAGTAATGTTATGGCCGTATCAGGGCCTTCACAATGATGGATAAGACTGCTGACCGGACAGATGTCCAGCAGGCAGTCAGGGACACCCTCCAAAAGGAGCGTAAGCCACTAAAGATGATTTCTAAAGAAGGTGTCTGTTCACCGAGTGCTGTATCTAGCTATATTAATAAAATGTTGGGTAAAAGAAAAATGTATGCTAAACAAAGGTGCACGAGTAACAGGAATAACCTCAGCCTTGAGAGGATTCAAGTCCATTCAAGAGTTTGGGGGAGATTCACAAGGTATGGGCTGCAGCTTGAGCCAGAGCTTTAAGGACCGCCACACAAAGAAGTATTCAGGACTCATCTACCCCACTCTATGCTTCTCCCTGCTGACAAGCATTTTAGAGGTACTAATTTCCTTTTCCATTTGGACTTAGCTCCTCTCCACACTGCCAACAGTCCCGGTACCTGCTTTAACGACTATGGTTTCCTTGGCTTCCTTAACACCTCAGCAGAGCCACAGGCTGGTCACCTCCATGCCGCACAGCATTGATGCAGTAGTTCATACAAAAGTACAGGGGTTAGACAATGAAACTGAAACACCTGGTTTTAGACCACAATCATTTATTAGTATGGTGTAGTGCCTCCTTTTAAGGCCAATACAGCGTCAATTCATCTTGGGAATGACATATACAAGTCCTGCACCGTGGTCAGAGGGATTTTAAGCCATTCTTCTTGCAGGATAGTGGCCAGGTCACTACGTGATACTGGTGGAGGAAAACGTTTCCTGACCCGCTCCTCCAAAACACCCCAAAGTGGCTCAATAATATTTAGATCTGGTGACTGTGCAGGCCATGGGAGATGTTTAACTTCACTTTCATGTTCATCAAACCAATCTTTCACCAGTCGTGCTGAGTGTATTGGTGCATTGTAATCCTGATACACGGCACCGCCTTCAGGATACAATGAACCACTGGATGCACATGGTCCTCAAGAATGGTTCGGTAGTCCTTGGCAGTGATGCGCCCATCTACCACAAGTATTGGGCCAAGGGAATGCCATGATATGGCAGCCCAAACCATCACTGATCCACCCCCATACTTCACTCTGGGCATGCAACAGTCTGGGTGGTACGCTTCTTTGGGGCTTCTCCACACCGTAACTCTCCCGGATGTGGGGAAAACAGTAAAGGTGGACTCATCAGAGAACAATACGTGTTTCACATTGTCCACAGCCCAAGATTTGCGCTCCTTGGACCATTGAAACCGACATTTGGCATTGGCATGAGTGACCAAAGGTTTGGCTATAGCAGCCCGGCCGTGTATATTGACCCTGTGGAGCTCCCGATGGACAGTTCTGGTGGAAACAGGAGAGTTTTGGTGCATATTTACTTCTGCCGTGATTTGGGCAGCCGTGGTTTTATGTTTTTTGGATACAATCCGGGTTAGCACCCGAACATCCCTTTCAGACAGCTTCCTCTTGCGTCCACAGTTAATCCTGTTGGATGTGGTTCGTCCTTCTTGGTGGTATGCTGACATTACCCTGGATACCGTGGCTCTTGATACATCACAAAGACTTGCTGTCTTGGTCACAGATGCGCCAGCAAGACGTGCACCAACAATTTGTCCTCTTTTGAACTCTGGTATGTCACCCATAATGTTGTGTGCATTTCAATATTTTGAGCAAAACTGTGCTCTTACCCTGCTAATTAAACCTTCACACTCTGCTCTTACTGGTGCAATGTGCAATCAATGAAGACTGGCTACCAGGCTGGTCCTATTTAGCCACGAAACCTCCCACACTAAAATGACAGGTGTTTCAGTTTCATTGTCCAACCCCTGTAGTCATAATAAGTATTGAGTGTATATACTGTAGAGTACATAGACATACTATTCAGTAAGATCACATTTCTGTATCAAATTACATTTCTGAAGTTTGGGGTTTTTAGTTGTTATCACCACAATTAACAGAAATAAAGGCTCTAAATGTATCCCCCTGTGTGTAATGACTGTATATGATGTATGAGTTTTACTTTTTGATTTCAGATACTGAACAAATTACCGTTTCAATGAGATTCTAACTTATGGAGATGCACCTGTAGAACAGCTGTTGTTATCTTCAGCTTGAGGTAGTGGAGTCAGACTGAAGGCCACAAACAGTCAACATTGAAAAAATATCAAATACACTTTCTAAATCTAGCACCAAGAGAATAAGCGGAGATTTTTAGCCGCTGCTGCCCCCAGTTGTGCTTTGACCTCATACTTGGCCACACTGATGGTTTCTTGCTGTGTAGCCATTGAGCTGCGAGGAACAATTTGGGTCCTTCCAGTAGGTGATAGTGTGAATTTCTTTCGTTACTTGGCTGCTAAATGTGCTCAAACTGGATCTGAAGCTGATAGCATGCTGTTCCAACATTCACAAAAGGCATATAAAAACAGCTGATCTTCTTTCATATTGAGTTAATAACATCTCCAAAGTCTGAAAATGGTGACACTTGTCCTTTTTTACTGAAAGAAACTCAAACACCTCAGATGCATGTAGGGAACATGTGATACGTTTGTACTTCAGTGAAGAATGATGTGAACCTTTTTTTTTTATATATCTTATTCTTCTCCTATGTAATTGAAACTGTTGAAAATCGGACTGGTTGATTAAACATCAGCAGAAAATCTCTCCCTCTCTATTTTTTGGAATTAAAATGATTTTTACTCCATTTTGCCTTTTAAAATGTCCTTCTCACTCCCACAGTTCGAACTCCCACAGCCCATCTCCTCCTAGCAGCTCCAATGCCTACAGTCTGCTGAGCTCGGAGCAGGACAACCCTTCAACCAGCGGCTGCAGGTTAGCTTAATGGCCACTGCTGCTGTCAGGATCAGGACCTTCTTTTAGCCTTTTTATAAGTGACCTTTTCATTAGTGCTTTGACTGACTCTTGGTTGTTCACATGTCCGTCTTGCAGTAGTCAGGAGTCTGCGAAAGCCAAGAACCAGAAGGAGGTGATTAAAACTTTGAAGGAGCTGAAGCTTCACGTGCCAGCTGACAAGAAGCACAACTGCAAATCGACCACACTGAGCGCGATGAAGTATGCCCTGCGCTGTGTGAAGCAAGTGGAAGGTGTGTTGCAGATAAGCCCTTCTGCCTTCTCTGTTCTTCGAGAACAGCATTTTCTATTTGATTTTTGTGTTTTTATAGTTCATTTTTCTTCTCTGTGTAATTCACTTTACATTTATGAGGACACACTGGAATGCAGCTATAATTTATTCACCAAGGCTGTCTTTTCTGCAGTGGACCATAGAATTAACGATACAATTTTGAGCAATTTTCGCAGGTAGTCATAGAGGTCATGGCCTATAAATGTTTGTAGATGTAAATGGATGGGCAGGTGTTCAGCAGTAGTAATTCTTTAGTTTGATAAGTTTCATTATTAGAAAATGTCCTCGGCATCAGTGTTGTGGGCGTCTTGGAAGACAATCCTTGTCTGTGTTGTGTGTTGACCAAATGTGGACAAAATCATTGCATCTTCTTTCCTTCAGCAAATGAGGAGTACTACCAACTGATGATGATCAACAACAGTCATCCCCCAGGCCCGGATGTTTCTTCTTACACCATAGAGGAGATAGACAGCATCACTTCAGAGTACACCCTCAAAAACAACGTAAGCAGTGTTTTCTTTCCCAATTGCCTTTGTCTTTCCTGAACCCAACTGGTGCACATCACAGGTTTAGGACATTATTTTTGGTACCAACAGGACATTTTTGCAGTGGTGGTGTCCCTGAGCACAGGAAAGGTCATCTATATATCTGACCAGGCTGCGTCCATCCTCAACTGCAAAAGAGATACGTTCAAGGACTCTAAGTTTGTGGAGTTCCTGATGCCGCAGGATATCAGCGTGTTCTACAGCTTCACCACCCCTTACCGCCTGCCCTCCTGGAGCATGTGCACTGGAGCAGGTACCAAGAGCTGCAGGTCTCTCTGCAGGTTAATTGTATGATATGGAAATTTTCTTGACTTTTGAAAAAAAGTCAATTTATGTTAATATACAAAGAAATTATCAATTCAAGTTCTAACAACATTGGCTTACCTTAAACTGTATTTTTTCCATTTTATTTTATGTGACAGCCACCCGTCATTCTTACACATAAAAACAAAGTCATGTTGTAGAGTTATTTATCCAGTACATTTCAAACATTTCCACATTTTGTCACATAAAAACCTTAACAATTTTTCTCTAATTCTTATGTTGGACCAAAGCAAAGAAGTGCATAAGTGGAAAGGGAAATAAATAACATAATCATCTGAAGAGTGTGGAGTATATTAGTATTTAGGCTCTATGAGTAAAGACTTTGTAGAACTGCGGTATCCTGCATTTACTGCCGTTAGCAATTTACATGTTAGCCAAAATTTGGAATAATGCTCTCATCTGAGCACGTTTTTTTCCAGATGCTTGCCACCTCCTCTAAATGACTTTAAGTAGCAAACATTAAAAAAAGCACTTCCTGTGGCTTTCTTTCAACAGCAGCCTTCGACATGCCACATTCCCGTAAAACCTTATTCTGATTAAAAGTCCTACCTGAGCTCTCAATCTCTACAGGTCCTCCAGAGTTACCATGGGCCTCTTGGCTGCTTCTCTGAATAATGGTCTCCTTGCCTGACTTTTGAGTTTCAGCGTGCAGCCATGTCTTGATAGGTGTGCTGCTGTGCCATACTTTCTAGATGATGAATTGAGTAGTGCTCTGTAAGATGTTTAAAGCTTAGAATATACTGTACGTTCCCTAATCTAACCCTGCTTTAAACTTCTCCAAAACTTTCTCCCTGCCCTGTCTGCTGTGTTTCTTGGTCTTCATGATGCTGCTTGTTCACTAATGTCCTCCAACAAACCTCTGGGGCCTAAAATTACACACAGATGGACTCTGTTTACTAATTAGATAATTATCTACGCAATTGGTTGTGCAGAACTTTATTTAGGGGTATCAGAGTAAAAGGGAATGAATCCAAATGCTGGCCAAACTTTTAGATTTGTGTTTATAAAACAGTTTCAAAACCATGTATCATTTTATCTTTACTTCACAATTATGCGGTACTTTTGCTTGGTCAATCACATAACATCTCAATAAAACACATAACAGCTTGTGGCAGTGATGTGACAGAATGACGAAGGTCAAAGGTTGTTATTACTTTTGCAAGGCACTGTGAAATGGGTCATGTTTGTCCCCTAAAATTAGCTTAGAAGAACAAACCTAAGTGGTCTTTTTTCATAGAGCGTAATTAGAGAAAGAATACAGAACTGAAGCTATTAGTGGCTTAATGTAAATTAAATGTACATCGATAACCTTCTGAAATCATATGATAAAGTGATAGTTTTTTATAAACTATCCAATTTGTCATCTAAATGCTCCAAAATATCTAGGTCAGGGCACTAAATTATTAACTTGACCCTCTTCATTTATCACATATTCAATGAGTTAAGGGCCAGGTTTCTAAATTATGCTTTTTGATGAATGTATTCAAACCTGACACGGCTGCGTTTCCCTGCATCCTGCCCGGATCATGTTCCCATTTGAATTTACAGTCGTCTTTTTCCCCTTCCAGATCCGTCTCCTTCTGACTGTATGCAGGAGAAGTCCTTTTTCTGTCGCATCAGGTGGGTTTCATGCACATGTCAGGCCATCTGCTGCTCGTACCTGTTTGTTGTTCATATTCACCCCTTTAATTCCACTGTAGATGTTTCTCAATTAGTGTGTCATCTCACCTGCGTACAAGCTGTAATGAGATGCCTCCTCCAGGTTGACTTAGTGCATTTATGCAGAAACACCCATTAATTAAAACCACACACTGCATTTATTCAGGTGATTGGGTTTTTCCTTTATTTTTTTTGTCTGATCTAAAATGTATAATTTTAATTGTCTCAAACTCTCTTTTTCCACCCATTTGTAGCGAAAATTGCTGAATACTGCCCCCAAGTGTTTAATTTGAAAACTAACAGTAGATTGTTTTAATTCATAGTTGACTGAACCATGCTGTATTAGTCTTGGGTTAACTAATTGCTAACTAATTGTTTTGACTAATACGCAGTGGTGGCAAGGAGTTTGAGGGTGACCTGCGGTACTATCCGTTTCGCATGACACCTTATCTGATGAAGGTGCAGGACACGGCTCATGATGAAAACCAGTTCTGCTGCCTCCTGCTAGCTGAGAGGGTTCACTCCGGATATGAAGGTAAAAAACACTGCTGTGTCCAGAAAGCAATATAAGAATACACATATCTAGAATATTACTATTTTAGAAATATGAATAATTTCAACTATGGTTTAAAATTCCTGACAGCACCCAGAATTCCACCGGATAAGCGTATTTTCACCACCACACACACTCCAAACTGTGTGTTTCAGGATGTGGATGAGAGGTATGGCTTCATCACAGTTTGTTTGCAATTACAGTGCCTTGCGAAAGTATTTACACCCTTTAAAGATTTTCACATTTTGTCGTTTTACCACCAAAAGCATCTGTTTATTTTGGGGGCTTTAACGGGATAGATTGACACCAAGTAGCCAAGCCATCTTTATTTATAACGCATTTAAAAACAGCAAGCGCTGACCGAAGTTCCAAATATAACAGTTTAAAAAGAATAAAAACATTAGAAAAACAGAATAAAACTCATGTAAAAGTCTCGGTAAGACTATACTACATAGACATCAGGAAAAACATGTATTACATGTTAGTTTAATTTTGGTTTCATGTGAGCAGAGCATTTTCTTCCACGTTATCTGTACATGGCTTGAAGCAAAAAGCACCAATTTCTTTTTACTTTGTTTCAGTCTATCATAAAAGAAATTACAATGAAATACTAAGAATGTTGTGGTCGTAATGTGACAAGACATAAAAAACTTTAAGGGGTGTGAGGCATTTTATATCCTGAGTCTCCACATGTGCAACACTAACAGAGATAATCTTGTCATGTTTTGGGTCAGGGCTGTTGCTCTCCTTGGCTACCTCCCGCAGGACCTGATTGCAACCCCGATACTCTTTCACCTACATCCCGATGACCGACCTGTCATGCTAGCCATTCACAGAAAGAGTGAGTCTACCAGATCAAACAGATCAGTTATGTGTACGCCATGATCTGAGTTTTAATTCTTGAGATTTTTAATTCCAGTCATACAGTATGCAGGGCAACCATTCGACTACTCGTCCATCCGCTTCTGCGCTCAAAACGGAGAATACATCGTCCTGGACACCAGCTGGTCCACCTTCGTGAACCCCTGGAGCCGAAAGGTTTCCTTCGTTATCGGGAGGCACAAAGTTCGCATGTGAGTACTGCTCATGTTTCTCGTACAGATGATTTTTACAGAAGCTATTAGTAAAAAGATTTCTAGCCAATTTTAAACTTTTTTTGTAAGTCTGTACCTGTTGATGTGTTTTTCCACCAGGGGCCCTATGAATGAGGATATTTTCATGGCTCCAGACTCACCCATGGGCCATATAAAGAATATGGACTCTGACATCCAGGAAATAACGGAGCAGATTCATCGGCTCCTGCTGCAGGTGAAAGAAGATGGTCACTTAAGACTACTGTGCAAAAGTCTGCAGACTTTCTTTCAATCATTTAAAGTGGCCTTAAATAATAGTTTGTTTGGCTTTCTGAAGGTTTTTAGAAGTTTTTCTTTAAAGTTTAACTTTTAACAAATTTTCAATCCAGTACCTAAATATAACCCAGTTTAAAAAACTTACCCCATTCAACTGAAGGGTGGTTCATCCTTCAGGTCCTGTTTCAGGTCTTTGCTGCCTTTTACTGCTATTTTTTTACAACTTGAATTTCAGACACAAATTATCTGCAGCAGATGATTGTTTAGGCTTGTTTGTCTGAATCCTCCACTTTAATAGATTACTAGAAAGTCTGACTCTAAGGCAAAGTATAAATAACTGTTTCGGTATATACAATTTTAAAAAAATAGAAAAACACATTTCCAAAATATATTAAAACAAAATAAATTGGGTGTAGAAAAATAATAATTTTAATTTAAAAAAAGAGTCATTTTACAATATGTCAGAATCTCTTTATCTTATTCTTTTTTAAACTTTTTCTTGCCCCCTCTCTATCTGTGATCAGCCGGTTCTCAATAATGGGTCAAGTGGTTACAGCAGTCTAAACAGCAATGAGTACCTTCAGGGCATGACCTCCTCCTCTAGTGAGAGCCTGAACAATAGCAAAGGAGGCAAAATGAAACAAAAGGAAGGGGAACCGACCAGCAAAAGCAGACCTGTGAGTAAAACTGCATTTATGTGTGTGATTTAACAGCACATTTTATTGCTACATCTCTGAAATCAATTAACTGTGCAGTCAGCTTTGGAAACAACTGATTAGTGTGTTTTCTTCCCCAGCGTACTTTTCAGGAAATTTGTAAGGGAATTCATCTTCAGAAGAGCCAAGAGCAGCAGATGGCCAAAGCAGAACACAAAAAAGGCACTCCCAGTAAGTTATTTCTTGTAATCCAGTAATGGTTACATTTACCACTTTATTCCAAACTTAACTGTTGATCTATCTGCGATAGTGTCTGGACAGAGCAGCCAGGCTGTGGTACGTCTCAAAGATTCAGCCCCTCCGATCAGCTGGAGAGAGGCCACCACGACGGACAGTCGGGTTTATTTTCACGAGGAGCTTGGCCTTAACGATCAGACTGGATGCTCCTACCAGCAAATCAGTTGTCTAGACAGTGTTATCAGGTAAACAGATAAAAACGGACACGCTCTCTGCAGTTGACGTATGACTTTTTAAAAGTTTCTTAATCTCTGAGGAAAGAAACAGAGCTGAAGAAACAGAACTAGAGCTGACATTTTAAGCGTCAAATAATTTTCGATCCCTAAAATATATATTTACTTTATGTATTGGGTTATTCTTAATATTGCAGTTAGCTAGCTGTTGATAGGTGAAAAACAGAGAAACTGACATCAGTGTTGTGACTGGCTCCTGCAGGTACTTGGAGAGCTATAATATCCCCATCATCATGAAGAGAAAGTGTCAGTCGTCCTCCAACACCACGTCCTCTAACTCTGATGAGGACAAACAGAAGTCCCATGCAGTGCAGTTCTCTGAAGGTATGTGCTGCTGCAATCCATCCGATAGAAACAATTAGATTTGCTGCCTCTCCAAACAAAACAAAAAGCCCTCTTAAGGATTTCTTCTTTCGTGTAAACTTATCATACTATCTTTCTTAGCTGTCTCTGAAATGCCAGTGCCTTATCTGTAGCTGTTGTTCTCTGTTCTCTTTGGCAGAACCAACCTTATCGAAAGATCAGTCTGCTTTGGATGATCCTCACAAAAAGACCAGTGATGCTGCCACAGCGGTAGTGGGCACTTCAATGCCCCTACCAGTGCCAAACAAACCAGAAAGCGTGGTGTCCATCACCAGCCAGTGTAGCTACAGTAGCACTATAGTGCATGTTGGGGACAAGAAACCTCAGCCAGAGTCAGGTACAGTGGAGAGAAAACCCTCCAGTCAGAAGCTCTCTATTGCTCAACATGTTTACACTTAAACACTTCTGGTGACAGAGAATATCTGTATGCTGTTGAAATAAGTTATTTTATGTGAGTCCTGTGCAAAATTAAAGACCTCTTAGCTCTTGTTTGTTATAATAATTCCTCTCCTCTGAGATTGGTAAAAATGTTTTGGTATCATTCGTTTTAGTGATGTGGTCCTTTATGTATTATGTTTTTAGTTTGTGTACTGCACAGTATGACAAAAAAGAAAAATCATAAAAATGCATGTTTGTTTCAATGAATCTTAACATGCATGTGTAAACACTACTGTCCCTGTTTCTTTGTGTGCTGATATTTATTTCAACTAGTCCTTTGAACACAGAAAGACATTTCTTTTTTATTTTGTGCTTCAGTCTGCACAATTATTACCAGGATATACACAGTCTTTGTCACCAGAATTGTTTTAACTTTAATCTAAAGACTAAAGCTGCTATCACTCTGTTTCATATCTTGCCACTTATGATGGTGTATCTAAAACATTTTTTAATTTGGGTCAAAATGTGAAATAGAGCATTTTGTGAAACACCCATTCATTTCATTCTTATTAAGAATGTTTGTTGCTTATGAACAAAAATTATTGGGTTGAAGGGTTTAAAATGTATAGTGTGCAAGGAGTGACTAAGTTACTTCTCATTCTCCATTTTTGATTGCGCGACCATCTTGGGCTGAAGGTTTAATGCTATAAACACTGTCTATGAGTGTCCCCACATAATAGTTATTAGCTGAATTTATTGGAAAATTGATCCAGCTCCCCTACCATTTCAGCCAGTTCAAGCATTCAGCATGTCGATGTGAATGAATCTTCCTCGCAGCAGACAGAGCGTCTACAAACCGCAGTATGAGATTGTTATTATTGTTTTTTCTGCAACATTGGCTGAATGGTGGCACAGTTTTTAGACCTGTTGCCTTGCAGCAAAAAGGTCTTGGAGTCTGCATGGGGTTTGCATATTCTCTCTGTGTATGCACGGGTTTTATCTGGGTACTCCAGGTTCCTCCCACAGTACAAAAGCATGCATGTTAGGTAATCTGACCATCCACCCATCCATCCATCCATCCATCCATCCATCCATCCATCCATCCATCCATCCATCCATCCATCCATCCATCCATCCATCAAATGGGATAGTTGGTACCAACCAAGGCACCATTCATGCACTGCCACTTGCCATAGAAACAAAGCAGATATGAATTAGTGTAACAGTGGTATAAAGATCAGGAATCACACAATTGGCAGCTAATTTTAGCTCCTAGCTTTAGCTTTTTTTATGTTTTATAGCTAAACTGTCCACTCAGTTTTCATTACCTGGAAACATCAAGCTGGTGTGTTGTTGATGGCCGTCAGTCACTTGCAGCCCTTATATTTATTGATTATTCTCATTTGTTTGATTTATAATTTTAACTGAAAAACCAAGGTTGCTTCTAAAGACTGATTCAGATTACATTTAATTATGAAATTCAAAGAGCCTTAAACATTTCAGTAGTTATCAAGTAAACAACAGAAGATGGTTAATTGGTAATAATTTCAGTATTGTTGTGTATTGTAAGTAATGTGCTTTAAATGTCATGAGGAGAAATTGTTGAAACATCCCAGAATGAAAAGGGTCACTCCTTCGGGAAGCCGACATGCAATAAACTGACATGTTTCTGCTGGTGTTTCTTTATGCCACATAGGTTTTTCTAACTCCCAGATATCAAAATGTAAAGTTACCCTTCATGCTTCTTAAGCAATATTGAGAAGGATACCAAATGGGAATGCATCAAACGGCACATTATAATGGTTGTTGTAACAATAATATATGTTTGATTTAAAAAACTGCATTTCATTATGCTTTTTAAGAAAGATTGGCAATTACCCTGTTCCAAAATTAGTGCATTGCGCAGGTTTATATGATTAAGTATTTTTTATGTGTTTCTTTGCTAATGAAGTTCCTCCCCTGAAAAAATATTAATTTTCAGGGCCAGACAGCCCTACCACTTTACCTACATATACAGCAAGTTAAAGTTCTTATTTCATTGTCATCCATGCAGAGGTCACAGAGGATGTACCTGTTGCAGGAGAGATGCCAGAATCTAGCCAGAACCTCACTGCTCCTCGCCCAGTTTCACCTCCCAGTCAGGAGATGGAGTCCTACAAGAAACTGGGTCTGACTAAACAGGTTTTAGCAGCTCATACGCAGAAGGAGGAGCAGGCCTTTCTCTGTCGCATTCGAGAGCTTCGAGGACTCGCTCCCCACCAAACATGCTGCTCCCCGCCCCTGGATCAACAGAGAGATGAACGCACCATTACTGGTACCACTAAACACTAACACTAATATAATGGGTAAATAGATTGTTCTCACAGCCATTCTGTGAAACACTCTGTCAGAGCAATTTTATCATGCAGACATACAGCGCCTTGCTAAAATAGTCATACATCTTGAAGGTTTTCACATTGTGTCAAGGGTACAACCACAAACTTGAATGTATTTTACTGAGATTGTATATGATAGACCAAGACAAAGCAGTGCACATCTGTGAAGGGGAAGAAGAAGAATGTTTTTTTTACAAATAAAAATCTAAATTTTGAGATGCATTTGTATTCAGCCTCGTTTAGTCTAAATCCAGTGCAACCAACTGCATTCAGGCACCTAGTTAGTAAATAGTCAATTGTGCTTAATTTAATCTGAGTATAAATACAGTTGTTTTGTGAAGCCCTCAAAGGTTTGTTTGAGAACTTTGGTGAAAAAACATCATGAGCACCAAAGAATGCATTAGAAATGAAAGTTGGGGAGAATTATAAAGCAATTATGTACAATTAAAATTATGTAATCTGCTGGGTTTCCTTAGAGAACCTTAGAGAACCTTTTTAACCAATTTGAATAATAAACTAAATCTGACTGCACTGTTTGATAATTAGGATTGACATGTGTTGTGAATTGGTGCTATATAAATAAATTGAATTGAATTATAAAACATTGTCTCAAAAAGCACTGCTAATCTGCAGGCAGTATATAACAACTGCCATGTGGAAGAAGGTGGTTTAGTCAGATAAAACCGAGATAATCACGCACATACATAGCGTTATACGTGGCAGAAACACTGCACACATGAATTCACGTGTGCATTGTTTCTGCCACATGAATTCACCCTGAAGACTTTTTGATTGGCCTAGTCAAAGTCTCCATCCAATCTGACTGAGTTTGGACTATTTTGCAATGAAGAATGGGCAAAGGCTTTAGTCTCTAGATGTGCAAAGCTGGTAGAGACATACCCCAAAAGACTTGCAGCTATAATTGGAGAGAAAGGTGGTGCTACAAACTATTGACTCAAGTGGAGCTGAACAATTCTTCCCCCCACTCTTTTCAGGTTTTTATTTGTCAATTATTTACAAAACAATATGTCAATTTCCTTCCAAATCCCAGCTATACGCTTCGTTATGTTTGCTTGTGGTTGTGAATGACAAAATGAGAAAAGGATCAAGGCGTGTGAAAACTTTTCCAAGGAAGTTTAAATTCTATTTGCAAATATCCCAACAATTCTTGTGACACCCAATGGGTTTACAAAACACAAATAGTGTACAAAATAAGGTGAAGTTAGAGTTAAGTAATTATTTATTCAAGTTTCTTTTAGCAGAGCAGTTCAATAAATAAGGAAATATCCTAGTGTTTTCGGCAAATATACTTATGTCCTACTCATGTTCCTTGAAGAGCTTTTAGAATATTCAAATTAAAATCTGTATAATATATTGTGGTTGGATTACTACAGTTACGGAAAAATATCTTGTTGAATTAAGCACAGTTATAAAGAGACTGTATTGGTGTAATTGTTGACAGGCTGGCTGGAGACCAGACAGTGACACCAAATGATATATGTTCTAATATCATTAAATATAAATGTAAAATACACAATTAAATGTCAGAAGCCAAAATTAATGGTTTTTATCTACATTTCTTTGTTCCTAAACATTTTTTTTCATCAATCTACAGCTGCCCGTGCTGTTCAGCCTAGAAAACAGGAAGGTCAGAGACCAGAGCCGACACCACGTCGAGGAACACGGAACAAGAAGACCAAAACCAAGAGAGCAAAGCTTATCACTACGCCAAACAGTACAGCTTCTCCTCACAAGGAGCGACAGCGGCAACAGCTGCCTCCTCAGACAAACCAAAACCTTACACAGACCCCCATATCTCCTTCTGATGCCTCACAGCCCACTTTCCCTGCACTTTATCCAGTCATGATGCCAGGCTACCCCCTGCAAGTTTACCCCAGAGCCGATTCCGCATTTCCACACTCTGAAGCCCCCCCTCAAGACTTAGGGGATAACCAGGGTGCCCAATTCCCTTCATGCTCCCCAGTGACACAGTCTGCTCCTTTCACCTCTCATATGGTCGCACCTATTGTGGCTTTTGTGCTGCCCAGCTACTTAAACCCTTTTTTTGGGCATCCAGCACCACCAGTGCCAGTGTATCAGGTAGATGCTGGAGGTGTCCCAGTGCAAGCCCAGCCTTTCGATCAGGCAGCCTTTCCAGGCCAAGCCGCCTTCACATCTCCACCTTTCATTAGCAGTCAGAACCAACTCAACCCACCATTATCATCCTACATGTCTGCATCATTCTGCCTCCCGTCCTCCTCTGAAACCCCAAAGCCCCCAGCGGAGGGCCGCTCCTGCTCCTCCACACCACAGTGGGGTGAAACCGAAGGCCAGGCGTCCCCGCCCCTGTTCCAGTCTCGCTGCAGCTCCCCCCTCAATCTGCTGGAGCTGGAGCTCTCTGTGGACAGGCAGGACAACACGGCTCCCGCTTCAGTAGGACAGGGGAATAACGTGGCGGTGAGGGAGAAAGGAGCTAGCCCCAACAAGGCAATGGAGAAGGAACTGAAACAGGTAAACAAAGAAAAAGAGAGAGGAAAAAAAGTTTTCATGTCACCGTTTTGTCCTCAAGGCTTTAATTGTTTCTGACTGATGTTCCCCACATATGAACTTCAAAAATATCCAAATTATGTTCCCCCAATACATTCAGCAATCTGCCTATTTTCCCCTTTTGAAATTTATTCACATGCCTTCCTGGATTCTTAAAACATTCACACTAATAAACTGAGTTTTTCTTCTTTGTATTGCTGTGTAAAATCAAGTGAGTCAAGACTCCTTGGTTGAATTGTGGCTTTGGGTGTTAATGATACTATTATCCCTTACACCCTTTAGCCCTCTCTCAGTCTACTTGGTCCACCTGGACCCTTGTATTTCCAGCCCACATCCTGTGGCTGTGAGCGTTTGTCTTGGGATAAAGTGTGGTCTAGGCTGGGGGCTTGCAACAAAGAGGTAGGCAAATCATCAGAAAACTCCACATTCTTTAAATCCAATTCCTTCCAGATTCCATGTCAACTGTAAAAGCTTGATTTTTTTATGTTCACATCATTTACATTTTACCCTGCAATTTTGTCAACAGATAGCTTAGACTAAAATGCGTTTTTAAAGCAAAAACCCTAAAAAAGCTGACGGACTTTACAAGATTCCTTTCTGTGAACCGACCGTAAAATGCGGTTCGAGCTAAAACTAAATCCCAAGCACAAAGCCTTGCAAAGGTATTCATACAAACTTCAATGTTTTTTTACTGAGAATTTGTGTCATACACAACCTCAAAGTAGTGCAATACTATACATTGTAAGGAAAATGAGAAATGCTTATCAAACATTGTTTTTTCAAATACAAATCGTGGTATGCAGATGTATGTTTAAAGAAGAGTTAGGTTATAAAACAGTATGCCAAGCTTTAAATATCTTACAAAGCACTATTTAATCTATAGTCTAAAAATGGTCATGGGTACGTTTGGACTGGAAGAACCTTTTCCACGAACCATTGTAGTTTTCCTGAGGCCAAGTTTTACCCCCCTCTGTTTTCACTGCTTTTACGAGGTGCAAAAACATACGACCAGGGTGGAAGTTTTACCCAGAAAATAATTTCGGGTTGGGAGGTAGTCCGTCTGGAGCTTTTGGATAGAGTTTTTTTTTTTTTTTTGTGGAGGGTTCTAAGCATTTTGAATTGGTTAAATCTTTCTCAGAATGCAATTCAGTCCTCTCAGTCTACAGCTCACATTTTCTATTAACTGTGACGGAGTCAATGTCATCTGCTTACAGCCATCTATGGAGAAAAAGGGACTAGGGTAGGGTTTTAAATAAATCTAGCAGAAAATGTTAGGAAATTTGTTTGGTCCATTATTTCTGTGTTGTAGCAATGCCTTTTGGCAATTAATCTTATTCCATAGTAAAGTGCCTTTATTTTCCATTAGACTGTGCCACATTGGTTAGGAAAATGCATTTGTGGGTTGAGCAGCAGAACTGAGTATGAGCGTTGTGCTCTTGTTTGGTGTCACTTATTGGATAGGATGATTGAAGTTTTAAGAAACAACACATACAGGCAATTTTAACAGTTCATTCCATTATCAAACATGGGTCTCAGTAGTGCATGGGAGAACCATGCACAATCACAACTGTCTGGTACCTCCTCCTCATGCTGATCAACAGCTCGGTCACACACTGCTGTGGTGGTGTTGGTCACTCTGGCGTGAGTGGGGGCAAGCTTTGACATCTTGGTGGATATATTTCGGTTCCAAAGAGTGGAGATATGGGATCTCCACAGGTGGCAGAATACTCCACAAATCAGGTTCCAATACACTTGTTGACACCAACACTTAACGCCTGACAGTAAGGGGAGGTGATGGCATGCCTCCTGGCAGCGCCATAGGATTGGAGACCACTGTGTACAGCCTGCAAATCTGTTAAATAATGCCAATGGTTCCTAAGTGCTGAGAGGGTGCAGAAATAGTCTTCATCTGCTTGTGACCTCTGACATCTCCTGTTATTTGGATCTTAGCCTACAATTTGGAGAAGGTACTAGGATTCACTCCAAAAAATGCTTAATTGTTATAACAATGAAAAAAGTTACCAAACACAATTTTTTGACTTTGTGTTCTAAACTGATTTTAAGTTAAGACAAAGGGAAGCTGCTGATGCTTATGTGTCTGTGGGTTCATCTCTCAGGCTTTCATTAATAATTGTGAATGTAACAAACTTTGTCTGACTTTGTAATGATTATAATTCAGTTTAGGGCTGCATGATATTAGCAAAACAAGGCGATTATGTTGGTGAAAGTCACAATAATGTTTTTTGTAATGTAATGTAATGTAATTACTTGCGATAAATGATAGATCACTTTCCACTTTGCGTTCATAGCAAACATAGACCCCAGATATTGAATAATCTATCCAGCTACTAATAAAACTCATTATGTTCATCCAATCAACATGGTTTTATTAAAACATTCTGGCGAATGTCTGCTGTCTTTGCAAAGAAAAACCATAGCTGTAATTTCTTAATGTCTTTACCACCTCTTTACCTTCTAACACCTTTTAACGATGAAGCATCACCAAATATAATACAGCTATAGAGAGCAAGAATGCATGGTACTTATATAATTAGCTAATATTTATTGCAGTCCAAGCAACTCCTTGCAATAAGCGTATTACATACAGTTATACTGTAACAAAGATAGATTTGCAATATATTGTGCAGCCCTAATTCAGTTTAATGGTGTGACCTTAGTCTCTCCTCTCCTTTCACTTCTAAGGAAGAAAACAAGAAATCTGCATCAACAAAAGCCCTACCGAGTTTTTACAGTTAAACTTTTTGATGTGCATTGAAGAGACTCTATATAGGTTATAAAGCGTAACTGCTGTGGCAAAATTGTAGATTCTCATTTTATTGCTTCCGCACTCAGCAGCTGAGTAAGACATTGGTCAACGGTCTTCCAGTAGATGGAGTCACATACTGTATCTAAATCTTCAAATTAAACAGTATTAACACTGTTTTTCTAATGAATAACAGCCATGGTATGTTTTGAAAGACCAGTTCACTGCTGAGATGGACACGTCATAATCAACCAGGAACATATTCCCAGTGTTGGTGCACTGTGCATAAGGGTCAGAACACTATTAATGCCACTGTTGTATTATATGTGTTTTTGCAGAGGAGCTATGAAGGTAACAACAGCGATGTCATCTCGACATCCAGCGACATGTTGGATCTTATCCTTCAAGAGGACTCCTGTTCAGCCACCTCTGGCTCCATGGGCTCTGGTTCCAACGGCTTTGGGACTTCAGCAAGCGGGACGTCGAAGAGCAGGACGTCAGGCAGCGGGACTTCAGCCAGTGGGAAGTCAGGCAGTTTTTCAGGTCTGAATTCAAACTTCAGTTTCAAAGTCTTTATCAATATTATAAACAGAAATTTACACGCCCTCAGCTGGGGATACTGCGAAAAAGGTAGCAGCACCTAAAGAATAAAACATGAAAGTAAACATAAGGTGGTTTTTTTATGTTTAACACTTATGTTTGTCATTAAAAGATGTGGGGTTTGGCTTTTCTCAGGAAGCAACAACAGCAGTAAATACTTTGGCAGCGTTGACTCGTCTCAGAGCAGCCAGAAGCCCAAAAGCTCCCTGAGAAGCAGCGAGGAAAGACCCGCTGAGACAGAGCAACTCAGATGTGTCCTTCAGGACCCGATCTGGCTGCTGATGGCCAACACAGATGAGGAAGTCATGAAGACCTATGAGCTGCCTTCGCGGTGAGTCGAAGGATAGAGGCGCAGCCAACAAGGAGTAGGAATGAGACCATGTGGTTTGATATTTTAACAACCTTTGCTTGGTTAAGGAATACAAAGTATACATTAAGACACACTGGCTTTTGTTTCCCCTTTGTGGTGAAGTTGTCTGCTTATAATAAAGGATAGGTCTGAAGCCAGATGTAGAACATTGCAAATACTACATACAGTGGTGTTCTTTTACAGTGCCCTCTAAACTTAGTGGCACCGCTGGAGAAGAAAGCTGTAAAATACAATAATCTTTTACGTGGCAGCAGAGTGAAGACAAAAAATCCACTAAAGAAATAAAGGTTTTTAACAAAATCACTAGTAGCACACTTAATGCTGTCAAAAATTTTTAGAAGTGTGTAGTGTGTATTTTTACTTTACAGAGATGAAATTATTCCTCAAAAACCAAAAAGTAAATGTTATCAATGTTATCTGTTATAAAAGCTTTTCCTGCCTAACTTTTTACATAAAGCTTTCTACTTCTTCCTCACCCTGACTGCCCACACATCTCAAATAGTTGTCACCTTCTGCAGAAATATTTAAAGTATTGAATGTGTCCTCAATAAAACCATGTTTCTACTGTTGTGTTTACGTGAGTTCCACATAGGATATGTCCATAACACGACATGCATATTATTTATTATATACATATCACATTATCCTATGATAGTATTTTATTTCGAATAAGACCAGTATCTGACTTATATGTTACTGTTTCTGTCCATAGGATTTCTGTCTATTCTGTTAGAAATAGTGTTAGCTTTAGGTTTTAAGAGATTTAACCGAATCATTTAATCCTGCTGAAATGACATTAGTTGACCAGTAGATGGCAACGTCAGATTAATACTGTTATTGAGCATGAAGTTGGAAAAAGATTTTACAGATCACTGTGTTGAAGATCAGCAGCTACTTTTTAACATGAAATAATAAGCTGCAGACACAACGCATTTTTATGATAGGTATGGAGGTGTTTGTTTTCACTGCAGGTGATCCTTTAGCAACATTTACGCCATCAAAGTATGACAAAAATTTGATTCTTGTATTTTTTTTAATGTTTTAAGTTATTGTAGTTCATGATTGTATGTTTTATTTTGTCAGTTTCCTTTGTAACTTGTATGTATGAGTATTCCTGAGTAGACTTGTAACACACTCTGAAAAAAGTTGGGGGAAAAGTCCACTACTGGTGGAAAATGCAGAAAAAAAACTGAAAATAAAATGTCATGTATGGAATAAATATGTCATTCAAAACAGGTGATGTTGGTAAATCTTTGTAATGATGCTTTACTAAAAATGTATCAACAGATGGAAAGTGTTACTGCATAGATTTGAGGAGCAAAATCATGCAGATGTTCCCTTTAGTCTTTCAATACATCCAATAGAAGTTATTTGAATATATTAAATGAAATATTTGATTTTTAAAATATATTTAAAGGGACTTGCATTTTTCCTCCAACAATATATTATATAATATTTAATCAACATTTAGTATAGCAACTATACATTTTAAAGGGTAAAGGACAGATTGAAGATGAATCTGCATCTCCTATCTATCAGGCAGCACTGCAGCTATGTGGATGAGGGCTTAGTTTGGAAAGACATTTTATAGCTCAACAACACAGAGTTACATTACACAAATGCCAGCTTTAAAGCTTTACATTGCAGCAACTAAAAACTGGTAAATTGTTCTCATCTAGAGGGAACGTTGAGTTCTCTGCGCTCAGCGTCCTCTGCCATGAACCATAAGAAATGGGCATAATGGTTCTGCTTTCCAACGAGATTTTTGGTGTTTGTTTTTCAAGGCATATGCACATGATGCTTACAACCAAAGATATTACTAGAATGTTCTCAGGAATGAATGAGTCTAATACCTTGTAGTTTTATCACAGCCCTTCCAACGTTTACGTAACCTTCAGCTCTAAAACAGTCTTGAGTCGCTCACAAGCGCATGAATGAATTTTTACATATGTTGACTAAAAATGAACAAAAAAGAGTTGACACTGTTCAAAAAAGACTAAATCAAAGAATGATTGCTAACCCAGCCTTTGCATTGTCAATGCTAAAATTATTTATTTTTATTTTTATGTTTGCCTTGCAGGGACATTGAGAGAGTGCTGGAAGAGGACAATGAGAAGATGAGGCTGCTTCAGCAGTGCCAGCCCCACTTTTCAGATGACCAGAGGAAGGAGTTGAGCGAAGTCCACCCCTGGATACAGAACGGAGGGTTACCCAAAGCTATAGACGTTGAGGTAGAAAGAAACCTCCATTTCACTTTAAAACACAATTTTAAAAAGCTTGTATTATAACTTTGCAATACTGTTGTAAGTTGTTAAGTTAAAAGAGTGAAAGAAAAGCAAGCATGAGGCAGCCAAGAAAGCAGCCTAATGTTGCATTATATGTGATACGGCAAGCTTGAGCATTGATGCAAAATATAATGGCCACCCAAGACAAAGGTCGTGATAGCAAGGTTTTCATCTTGAATTTAAGTTCATAAGGTGAGATGTGAAGATTTATATGGCGAACTACACCTCAGCTCAAGTCATCGGGTGTCCCGGCGACGCCTCGGCTCAAGTCATTGGGGGTCCCAGCGACGCCTCAACCCCTGGTCAAGCCACTGATGGTCTCGGCGATGCCTCAGCTCCTGCTCAAGTCTCTGAGGGTCTCGGTGACACCTCAGCTCCTGTCCTCGTCACGGAGGGTCTCGGCAACGCCTCAGCTCAGCGCACGCCACTGAGGGTCTCGGCGACGCCTCAGCTCCTGCGCACGCCACTGAGGGTCTCGGTGACGCTTCTGCTCCTGGTCTAAAGGCCTTCCCTTCCAGGGGTTCCTGAACCCTGTGACGAGGGGTTCGTGGATGAACCGCCGCCTGAGCCTGTTCCTGAGCGGTTCGAGAAGGAGCTCGTCCTCGTCTTGGCCTCTGAATCCAGAGACGAGGGGTTCGAGGAGGAAGCGCCGCCGGATCCTGTCTTTGAGGGGTTCAAGGAGCAGCTTGTCCTCGTTCTGGCCTCCGAGGGTCCCCCAGACTCTGCATCTGTCTCCGAGGGTCCCGCCAGCGCTGCATCTGCCTATGAGGGATCGCCAGGCTCCGCCAGCTTGACTCCAAGCCTGACTCCAAGCCTCCAGAGTTCCACCGAGTTTCTGGAGGGTCCTCTACTCTGCTCGGCTGACCTCCAAACCGAGGGTCCTCTACTCTGCTCGGCCGACCTCCAGACCATCATTTCCTTCGTCGCCGGC
This sequence comes from Crenichthys baileyi, assembly GCA_036173005.1. Taxonomy (NCBI): domain Eukaryota; kingdom Metazoa; phylum Chordata; class Actinopteri; order Cyprinodontiformes; family Goodeidae; genus Crenichthys; species Crenichthys baileyi. The sequence goes on from JAHHUM010000328.1 coordinate 221,742, forward strand.
CGCCAAGGTCTCTACGTCTCTGTCGGCCTCCAAGTCTCCGTCTTCGCGCCGTCATAGGCCGCCACGGTCGCCGGCAGCCATGGGCTCTACGTCCCTGCTGGCCTCCTTGTCTTCGCCTTCGCCGCCGGCCACCACGGTCTCTACACCTCTGTCGGCTTCCACGCCTTCGCCACCGACCGCCCAGGACTCTGTGTTGCAGGTCCTGGCACCTGCCTGAACTGTATGCCTGCGCAGGGCGACGTCCTGGTCGCCCGCCTGAACTTTGTGCCTGCGCGGGGCGACGTCTTGGTCGCCCGCCTGAACTTTGTGTTTTGGTTTTTGTTTCTGGCCCTCCTTCCAAGGCCCCCTCCGCCCACCCTGCTTGGGTTGTTTTTTGGTTTTTTGGACTCTTGGGGTGTCTGGTATCCGGCCTTGAGGGGGGGGTTCTGTTATGATTTGGGGTTGTTTGGTTTTTGGTTGCGGGTTTTTCCTCATGTTTCTCACAGTTAAGGTTTTGAATCATGCTTCTGTTTATTATTTTCCTGGGCATGCTTTAGTTTTTGTCTTCTAGTTCATGTTTTGTCAAATTAGATTTTTGGATCTGGTTATGCTTTAGTTTCATGTTTTTCTAGTTATGTTTCTATTAGTTTGTATCCTTGAATTCCTGTTTTGCTCCAGTCACGTTTTGTTCTCTCCTGTCAGTTAACTTTATTTGGTTCACCTGCACCATGTCAGTCAGTCTTCCTGCTTCTCTTGTGCCATGCCCTATATATATTCTGCCGTTATGTTTACTCCTCGCGGAAACATTATGGATCACTTCACTCAGTTGTTGTTTCGACTCATGTCAATCTTTTGTCAAGCCTGTTTTGCCTGCCTGTTCATGTCTGTTTTGGCCACCACCTGCTGTAGTACGTTTTGTTAATTAAATAATTTTACTTACCGTCATGCTGCCTGTCCGTCTGCGGTCCTCCATTACACCGCACCTGACACTGTTTTTGTTGAGTGAGGAGAAACCTGTCCTCTTTATCTACTTCCATGGAGCTCACCAACGTTTCCTGGATGGATGATCAAAAGTTCTCATTTTATCCTTTTTCTGTGTTGCCAAAAAGCAACATTCATTCTACATAAAACTGTTACAAAACTTTTTTTTTAATCAAGAAAACAGTCTGGGTCCTATGTTAAACAATAGTCCATCAGATGCTGCAGAGATGAATTGTCATCCATATATGGTGCCCACTTCCTGTTTTCATGAAAGGCATTGAGACAAAGGCATTTTTGTTGTCAAAATGTGCTTTTAAATGTGCTTATGAAAAGGCGGATTATAATCAGTCTTTTCTATATTTAAAGGTTTTATGTCTCTAAAATGTGCCCTTTAATTTAGAATTTAAACCTATCTGTGACTTACAGGGATGCACATGGTGTGACAACACCTCAGAGGCAGCAGCAACAGTTGGGGCAGAAGATCAGCCAGACTTGGAACTCGGTGATACAGAGACCGGAGACGACTACTGTCCAGAGAGGCACAAAGGCGAACCTTTAATCTCTGCCATGATCTCATGTCACTCAGGTCCTCCTCAAACCTGTGGCCTGCAGACAGAAACAGCAAATCAACAAGAATTTTAAAGAAACTGTTTCTCTGCTCTGAAGAGGAAGCTGCCTTAGATGAGCTCTTATGCTCTGTATTACAGTACAATCAGTGCATTTGTAAACTGTGAATATCTGTGGTGAACATCGATTACTTTTTATTTTTAGCTTCATTAGACAGGGTTACTTAGTTGCTTTTGGGATAAAGGCTGGGCTCTGAGTTTGTGTGTTAAATACCTGGCCTTTTTTAGGATAAAGCAGTGTGGCACCTTAAAAGAATTTCATGCACTGATTATAGGAGATGCAACACGTGACGAGGGAACAGCACAATCAAACTCAAAACATGCCAGGTAATGCCAAGCAAACATCGGCGCGGTGGAGGCCAGGCTGTGAGGCAGTTAATGAACCCCGTGTTTTTGGATGTATTCTCGGTTACGTCTGCATGCGATGAGAACACGTTGAGGGTTTTCTTAAGGACAGATTAATTTGGAACTGCTGTCACATAAGGTACCAAATGAGCACATGTGCACTTTTATGGACTAAAGGGAAAAGGTATTGGTACTCCTAAGTGACTACAATTGCTCAAACCCAATTGTGGGACTGGGAAATTGAAACCTGCTCCCATATTGTGTTTAAACTAACCATCATTTCAGCAACCCCTTTCCCCATAAAAACATGCTCTGATTTTTGCCCTTACACGCGATAAAACAAACTACATAAAGGCCAGCTATTCAGAATACATTTTGCCTCATTTTATTATTTAGGAAGTTCCATTATTGAATGTAAAGTTGGTTTGTTTTTTATTGATTGTTTATCCGGTACTCTGCATAATCATTAAAGCTGGGAGCAAGCTAGGCCACGCTAGTCAGCGAAATGTGCAATATTTCCTTCTGAAATGCCATAAAGTAGAAACTTTATTCCACATAATGAAAGCACATGCAGTATAACAGTATTTATTGGGGTGATCAGAATATTTCAACAGAATACAGCTCAGCATGTGCCAAATACTGCATTTACTCACCTGGAGATCAGGTTGAAGTGTTTCAAAAACATTTTGTTTTTCTTTGGAGCCATATGTTACCAAATTAAGCTTGATGTGGGCATATTTTAGTTATTTGTATCTTATGAAATGCATCAGTTGTTTTAGATGTGAAATTCTTATTTCTTTCCTGGCTGTCATTGCACATGTTAATCTTTGTAACAGTCTTTAAATGTGTATGTATATATTTTACATACATGTTTTTTTGAAAAGCATATAATGCATTACTTATAAAAACCTAAATTAAAAAAACAAAGAGGACCAAGAAAAGTAATGCTGACTGCAAATACGATTTTTAAAATATTGTGTAACCTAAACATTTCCCTCCGTAAATGGAAAAATACCTGGTTGTTTACAGTGGATAAAGTTGGTGAAGTAAGAGATGACACCAGCTTATTACTATCGAAAAACCTCAAAGGTTGTTTTTAGGGGGACAGTTCAGGTATAAGGAACCTTTTAGAAACTTAATGTGCCTGGGGTTTTCAGTGCTGTCATTTTACATGACTCAGCACTATTCTTTGTAACTTTCCTGAAAGGGTCTGCTATTTCAGCAGGCAGGTAAAGCACCTTTCTGTTCTTTTGTGTCCTTATTTGTTATTGGTTCAACAACAATAAATATTATATTGAAAAAGAAATACTGTTTAATTATCAAAAAAACGTTGTTTTACAGTTTTTTGAACTTCCTTTCCCGACTGGCATCAAGAGCAAAAAGTTGTACAACTCAGTAAATATTAAATATGTCTTTAGATAAAAATTTCTGCTGCTGATAAATTAAATACAATTGTAAATAAATACATTAAATGAAAAATCTAAGTATAATCATCTTAACTTCATCATTTTCTACCGCTAATTCCATAGTGGGTAACAGGGGAGCTGGTGCATATCTCCAGCAGTCTACGGGCGAGAGGCAGGGTACACCCTGGACAGGTCGCCAGTCCATCGCAGGGCAACACACAAACAACCATGCACACACACCTAGGAGCAATTTAGAGACCAATTAACCTAACAGTCATGTTTTTGGACTGTGGGAGGAAGCCGGAGTACCCACACATGCACGGGGGAGAACATGCAAACTCCATGCAGAAATATCCCCGGCTGGGAATCGAACCCAGGATCTTCTTGCTGCAAGGCAACAGTGCTACCAACTGCACCACTGTGCAGCCCATAATCCACTGTCAATATGGAAAAAAAAGCACATATTGTTGCCTTTTATATATTTCCATTTTAAATTTTGTGTGTAGCACATTGATAACAAAGTAAAGGTTTTTTGTATTTAAAAGATTGATAGAGATAGTACCATTTTATCCGGGTCTGATGTCCAAGCAAGTTCACCGCAATACTGCAGGATACTAAAAGAAATCTCCAAAAGCCCTCAAATGACATCACAGGACCTGCAGCAGGCTCTTCATACTCACTAATGTGAAGGCGCATGTCTATACAATCTGAAAGAGACTGCACAAGTATTTCTTTAATGGGAGGCGTGCAAAGAGAAAACCTCTGTGCTCTAAGAAAGGCCACAGAGAACACAGTCAAAGAACAGGATTTCTGGAATAATGTTCTTTTGACGGATGAGTCCAAAATTTAATTATTTGGCCAACAGAAGAGAGGACATTTTTAGCTTAAACCAAATAACAAGGAAAAGAACCAAATACCAACCGGGAAGCATGGAGCTGGAAGTGTCATTGTTTGGGGATGCTTTGCAGCAGCAAGACTTGGGCTGCCCATCATCATCGAATCCATCATGAATTCTGTCATGTATCAGAGGGTGCTTGAGGAAAATGTGAGACAATCTGTGAAAAAATTTAACTGAAGCAGAACTGGACCCTGCAACATTTCAGTGACTCAAAATATACCAGTAAATTCACCAAGGACTGTCAAAAAAATGAGAAATGCCCAGATTTTGATCTCATTGTGGGGTGATTCAAAGATGAGTAACGTTACCGATGTCAGAGACTGGTAGATGGCTACAAGAACCAATTAGAAGTTATGTTGTCCTAACATTTTCTCAGAATACATGGTTTAGTTGATGTCTTTTATTTGATGAGTTAAAACCAATTTAATTGTAGGTGTTTACCTGTAATTAAGTCCCTTTATTTTGCAGATGTAGGCTAAATAAAAAATAAAAAATCTGTAAACATTTATTTTGAAAGAACCGAATACTTGATGCTGGCTAGGCTACACATTTTTTACGTGCCTGTAAACTTTTTACGTATATAAATGGCTAGTTTTCTTTCACTAATTATTTTTTTGTTGTCTTGTATGATCATACTGAGGACAGAATAAATACGATAAGCCTTAAAGTGGCCGAGCATGACCACTAGATGGCATTAAAATGCATAAATATAAGCAACGCTCCAACGCCGCTGGAATTCGTATTTAGATGAGGAGAGAACATGCATTATGTTAAGGTTTTCCTGTCCTGGGGTCTTGACTTTCACCTTCCTCATGCAAATCGATGTCTGCCTGACTGAAAAGCTGCGGGGACTTTTTTGCTGACAGATCCTCCACATCAAAGCGACCCTGTCCCCACTCGTCTCTTTTTGCACGCCTCACATTTCATACAAATAGGGTTGTGGATTCTGTAGTTGCCTAAACATTAAAAAGATCTATATTTTACGGCGGAAGAGTCATTTGTAGAGTAGAACTGGGCATTTTCAATTCGAGTATTCTTATGGTAGCGCAAATAAACAGGTTATATGATGGGTTAAATTTGTAGTGTTTATTATGATAAGGATTATTTATAACCTTCCGATCGTTCACACCTTCTACCCTGCATGTAGGCTATAAAATTAGGACAAGGTGCAAATTGCTCGCCTACTGCGCTTATTTTACATGTGAGCTGATCTTTGTTTCTTTCTTTTTTGATATAACAATGAAGTGAACTATATTTGTTTTATTTGCATTAACAGTAAAACACTAGTTTTTCTATTTTTATAACTATGTGTTTTTGCAGGATTTCAGAAATAAATGCGGTGTGACAAAGCATGTTTGTTTCCTCAAATATTTAAATATCATTCCTTAAGTTCAGATGTGTCATAAACCTTCTCCAATCAGCATGCAGCACCTCGGGACTTTATAGTATTCCACCTAGTAAATACAGCGTCTTGCAGAAGATACTGTGGAGCTTTTACACTATTTATCGCGTTACAGTTGCAAACTGTAGTGTATTTCACTGGGACTTTATGTGGAAGTCTCCCAGCTTTTCACATCTAGAAACGAACTTTTTTTCCATTCTTCAAACACGGCTCGATTGGTGAATTCTGTGAACATCGATTTTCGCTATTTGGCACATTCTCTAATGTATTCTAACACGAATATATTTTAATATAAACGATTCAATTGTAGCTAAGATTAGTGTCATCCTACTGAAAGATGAACCTCTGCCCCAGTCTTTTGCAGCCTAACAGGTTTCACCCACAGCATTATGTTGCCACAACTGAACTTCACAATGGGGATGGTGTGTTCAGGGTGGTGTGTATTATGTTAGCCACACAGTGTGTTTTGCATGTAGACAAAAAATGCATCCACATTTTCTGTCACCTACATAACCTGTGGCAAACTGCACTTCTCACGGCTTTGTTTCTGCCTCCCTTCCATAAAGACCAACTTTATAGATCTCTCTAGCTCCTCCAGAGTCACTATGGGATCCCTGCCTGCTTCTCTGATTAATGGGCTGATATGTTTCCAGTTGTGTAATTCTCTTTATTTTCATATGAAGGATATTGTTTTATAATTTAACCCTGCTCTAAATTTCTCCATAGTAATTTTACTGACCTGTCTGGATTGTTCACGGGTCTTCGTGGTGCTGTTTATTTACTACCGTTCACTAACAGTTCTGTTTAAATTGAGATTAAAGTACACACCGGTAGACCTTATTTTTTAATTAGGTGACATCTGAAGCCAATTGGTTGCCCTGGAGTTTATTCAAGGGTAGCAGGGTAAAAGGGCCTAAAACAAAATGAATGCCTCACTTTTCAGATTTTGTATTTGTGAAAGATTTTGAAACCCGTGTATCATCGTTTACCCTCCACTTTACAGTTATTCACAACTGTAGTGAGAAGACTGTGGATTGTGAAAGAATTGACACTCTGAGGGAACATTGCAGGAACATAAGGGAAGACAAGTGACCAAAGATGGATTCAGGATGTTTAATCTGAAATCAGAGGGAGCTGAGTCAAACAGTCTGTTTTCTTCACTACATTTAAGATGCAGACATAAGAATAGAAACTAGCACTTTTGATCCTGAAGCAGGTAAATACCTTGCTATAATCTGCACACCCAAATGCTCTATTACATATCATTATATGTTACAGAGCATTTTAGCCTAATCCAGCACATTATGAAAAATTGATGCCCATAGAAAATTTATACTCATGACCGACTATGTATCTATATAAAAAAAACATAAAAAGCTTAGCTCAAACAGAGCTATAAAACGCATTTGACAAGGCCTATAAATGGAGCGATTACTCATTTCACACCTCACACATGCCTACGATGTGCAAAAAGATCTTAGGGAGAGAGAGAGAGAGAGAGAGAGAACGTGCACACGAACTGGCCCACAACTGCAGAGTAATAGCTAAAATCTTTGCAACAGACGAGGGTGGGTGGTTGGTGGGATCCTTCTGTGTAAAATGTAGCTTTTTAGGAGCGAAAGAGGCACACAAATAGAATTTCAACACAGCCCTTTGTTAAAAAAAGTTATTTATTGAAAGGTTTAAACTTAGAAAAATAATTAGATTAGGTACCTTACTAATGCATAATAAATACAAAGTTCAGGACTTCCCAAACTGGAAATAATTTAACTAACAATGTATCTAAAGAGGAAACAGCTAAATGCTAACAAGTACATATTTACAAATGCATTCACCACCTTCACTGAAGGTAGGCCTATACACTTTTAAAAGCAGACTTTACAAGTCCTTGACCTGTGCAACGGATTTAATTATATTTCACAATTTAAATAACTCAATTGTAATTTTAATACATTTAACAAAGAGCTTCTTGATCTTTTAGACGAATGACTAAAGTAATAAAATAATTATAAATTTTTAACCATCAAAGAACAGGACAAGGACCTTGATTCATTGTGTTATCTCATTTTTGTTTTTAAATTGCCAATTTCCGCACGTATTTGGTTAAAAGATGCAGTTCAAAGTGTGTTGGCATTACGCTGCAGACAGCTAGGCTTCTCTAAAACAACCGAATACAAATTTTAAAATAACTTGTATTTAATGTAATTTTTGTTTGTCACCCAAAGTTTAAGAGACATTACTGCTGCTGCTTAGAAAGCCTCTAGCACTTGTTCCCAGTAGATGGTTGCTTGCTTATAGAGTAGGGTTTGTTTTTAAGCAATGTTGTCAGAAACTGCTGCAGGTAATATTTCCATTATCATTCTTAGAAAGATGTCATATTGCTGTGAGTTTTCAGTTTGAGTTGTTTAAACTGCTAAAACCAGCTTAAACCAACATAACCGTGTTCCAGTTCCAGAGTTGGAAAACCAGTGGGATTTGCTAATTGTTTGGCTCAGCAAAGAGGCTGTCTGCTATTAGAAGTATCTGCTTTCTGCTAATACGATCGTATTTCTTTGCATCTTGTACTATAAAATGAATGTTGCAACAAGTTAATTAAAGAAGGCTGGATAGTGCTGTTTTCTTCCTCTGTCAGTAACTAAATTTAGCATCAAGGCATCCATATTGGATTGTGAGATGGAGATGGTAAGCACCTTCTGACTTTGCCGCTTTAAATTTCAACTTTCATTTAATTGTTCCAACTTTGTAAACTGAAGGACATATATAAACCGAGTTTTTCTACCAATCACGCAATGCCAATAGATAAGAATGTTTTTTTTTTAATGACACAACCCAGTAAGTCGAAAACATCCAAGTCCTGTTTTTTTTACTATGGTAAAAGTCTATAAAGATGGTGGTACTTGGAAAACTTGGAGGTGTTATTAGAGTTTAAAACTTTGAAAACCACTATCTTAGACAAAATAATGTTGCCTGTTCAGGCATGTTTTGTAGTGTACTCAGGCCTATCCAGCATATTCTAACACCAACCAACAATCATCTTGTTTACACAAGCTACTTCAAAATGCTCTACCAAGGTCTCCACACTGGCTTGGATAAAGTTAAGCCAGATGACACATGCTGGGAGTCTACTTCCTCTGTGGAGGTAGCTTGGCTTTGCTCCGAGTCCATCTCATCCAGGTCGGAGCTAAAGTCGTCGGTAGAGGTGTTGGACGACAACTTAGTGGTGTACAAGCTCTCAGGGGGGGGGCAGGTGCTGTTACAGGCTGGCTTGCTTGCTTCGAGACGCTCCTCATCGTTAAGGGGCATGCTCTCCAGGAGGTGGTTCAGCAGCTCAGCCGCTATGGCGGGGTCTATGCCAGGGCAACTGGACACAAACGTGTGCACGTCATGCATGCACTGGATGTAGCCGGCGGCGAAACGTTCCCTGGCCTCCCTGTTCAGAGCGTCCACCTCTAGGGAAATGCAAACAGCAGCCACAAAATTATTTTACATTTAGAAATAATCTACCACAATGGTCTCTGCTCTGATTGACTGAGCAGTGGCTCATGCACATCTAAAACCTTTCTGCCTCCAACCCACACAATATAAGCCTTGTGACCCAAACTGTTGATTAAAACAAGCATTACAAGTCAGCCAATCTGTTCCAAAATGTATATAATATTAGTGTCTGCTGTTTGTGCTTAAATTATTTCATTAGTGATTAAGTCACTTGCTGCATCATCCTATCAAAATCTGCTTAATTTTACTTATTGAGGATTTCAAGAATTTCCGATGATCAACTAAACAACCCAAAATATCATTCATTATTGTTTTCTTTTTCATTGCTTTTATCTACGAAGCTGGTGTTATTGCTTGTGTTTTCGCCCAACAAAACCATGTTGAGTACAATTTTAACATTAACTCAATAATCGGTTAGATAATGTTTTCTACTACCTATATGCCAAAAATTAACTCATTTCATTTGTGAGGACATGCTTAACTAGCCCATGCAGGGTCCAGATTGCATCATGGACCGTTGCAAATAATCGTATTTCCAGGATTTAACTGTTTAATTTGAAAAACAAATGTGTCTTTGTTTATATATTTTCTGTTGATGTTTTTAATTGTGAAAATATATTTCATAGGAACAAACGTAGCTTTTTCCCTCTGACTAGTTAGACTAGACCAGTTTACTGACATTATTCTGACCACTGAAAAGACAGAACATACATTACGGAAATGTTATTTGTTGAACATTGCATAAAATGTCTAAAAATAAAAAAAAATTGTCATTATGGGTCACAGATTCCCATGTTTCAATATAAATTGAGGGATATAATTTACCTCAGAATTTCAGCTTTTAAAACACTGTAGTTACCTTATCTTTTCACCTACACACAGTCTTTGCTATTTAGAAGTTCCCTTAATGTGCTAAAATAGTTTTGATATACATATATATATATATTTATATATATTGATAACTTTACATTTAATTCTATGGAAGTTCTCAAGACCCCATACTTATTAATGCGTGACCCAAAGTGAGGTCACAACCCAAATGTTGGTAACCTCTGGTATAGATAATGGGAATATTTATTTATATAATATTAAGAACTATATTGTTTCGCGGAAGAATTGTTTAAAGTAATTTAGAGGCTGTTCTAGTACGGTTAAAAACGGATTTTCTCTATAGGTCAACTTGATTTCAAACTTTTTAAAATGGCAACAGAAGTTTACCTTGTGCTCGGTTCTGCAGGATGCTTTCCAAATGCTTCACCGTCACCTCCAAAACTTCAGCATTCTCCATCTTCGACTGCAACTACGGTGAATGGCACAGATACAAACGCAGCAGCCATGGGTTGAGCTCAATTGGCCCAATTATGACACATTTAAATGAAAAGCTAACTTACGTCTGGGTCTGGGTCTGCGATGAGAACCCTGAGTTCTTGTAAGCTTTCATTAATGCGAGCTCTTCTTTTCTTTTCCACCAGAGGTTTCCTCATCTACAGGAAGAACATTAGGGGCAGATGGGTCATACTTAAGTCATTTCTAGGCTCGGTTGCAGTTAAAAGTCTCCATATATCCTACCTTCCTGTCACATTTTATTCCACTAGCACCTCCATCCGTTCTTCCAGGGTTGCTGCGGATCGGAGCCATGGTTACAGTTCGGACAGGAGGCTGCTGGGGTGTGATCCAAAAAGCCGTTAGATAGAGCCCTTCAGGGGTACAGATGGCCCTGCGGTACCAGCGGCAGTTGACTCTCTCAGAGAATGGGGCGTTTATGCAGCTCCAGGGGCCTAGCAGCTTATTACCATATGAATGCGTCTTACACACAGTCCCCCCCGACTGTGTGTAAGACAGCGAGGGCGCGCAACGCTCGTACCCTTTATCAACAGGGGTCCTGAACCAGGGAACCCAGACATGTAAAAATATCTGTTCCCACAAACTCTCTACAGTTGATATTTTCACCTGAAAGAATGGAAGTACTTAAAAAAACTATGGAATCATAATTTTATATACAATTACTGATTGTTTAAGCACACTGCTTATTAAATAAAGTCCAGCATCATTTTCCCTATTGGTTGCATAGCTAACCTATTAAAGTGTGTTTTTTATGGCCAGTTCTCACGTTGGCTCATTAGGTTATTTGGTCAATTCATTCTTGATTGTAAACTCAGCTTACACATAAAAACCAGTGCTCTCCAGAATATTTATCTGGTCATTCCAACAGTAGAGGAGGTCAGTTGTTTCGGCTGTACTGTGGTGCAGTTGGTAGCACTGTTGCTTTGCAGCAAGAAGATCCCAGGGTTAATTTCTGGCCTGTGGTCTTGGAGTTTGCATGTTCTCTCCTTGCATGCATGGTTCTCTCCGGGTACTCTGGCTTTCTCCCACTGTCCAAAAACATGACTGTTAGGTTAATTTGTCCCTCCAACATGCCCAAGTGTGAATGGACGTGTGCATGGTTGTGTGTCTCTGTGTTGCCCTGCGATGGACTAGCGACCTGTCCAGGGTGTACCTCCCCTCTCATCCGTAGACCACTGGAGATAGGCACCAGCTACCCCCGCGACCCTGTATGAAAGAAGCAGGTGTAGAAAATGGATGGATTGATGAGATTAACAGGTGCACTAAAGGGGCAACAATGAGACGATCTTAAAAACAGGAATGGTTTTGCAGTTGGAGACACACACATTTTTTACCTCCCCATTTTTTGGACTGCTTTTCAGTAGTTTTGCTTTTGACCACAGATAGTGTCAGTACTGGTCACATGAAGCAATACTCGGACCCTACAGAGGTTGCACAGGCTGTCCAATTCCACCAGGATGGGATACATGCCATTGCCCAAAGATTTGCTGTGTCTCCCAGCACAGTCTCGAGAATGAGGGAGATTAGACAGGCAGTTACTCTAGGAGAGCTGCAAGAGGTCCTTGACCCATCAGCCTGTTTCAGGACCTGTTTCTGCTTCTTTGTGCAAGCAGGAACAGGATGAGTACTACCAGAGACCTACAAAGTAACCTCAAGTGGACCACTTGTGTGAATGTCTCTAACCAAATTATTTATCATAAACTTTACGAGGGTGGCTTGAAAAACTTTAAAACTCAATCTTAGTCTTATCAGATCAGAGCACAGAGCACCAGTTAAATTCCCAGTAGAGCTTAGCATTATAGTTCTGAAACCATGGTACAAGTACCACTGGTGGTACTTAGGCTGTCGTTAGTGATGCAGAAGAAATGTTGGTCTTAATAATTTGCAAGGGGAATACAAACGTCAGTCTAAAACAATAAATGTAGCTGGGATTTATACAACTAATAATGTGCAGTAGATAATTAAAGAAAAGGGCTAGCCCCATCACTCCTGTTCAAGTACTAAGACCTTACTGTTAATCATCTCTAGCAGTTTTGTTTTTTAAGGATACAATATACTACATCTGTATAAACTCAATTAATAGGATTTTTCAAACATAAACCTTTAAAAAAACATTGCAAACTATTCCCAAGGCCAAAATAAAATAGAAAATCAACAAATTCTGGGTCCAAGGCCTGGCTTAACGCATTTTCTAGGGGGATAACACAAAAAAACCATTACATCATTACAGATCATCCTTGTTTTTTTGATTTTTGTGGTCTTGAGGTTTTAAGTCATTGTAAACGTTCCTGTTTAATTTCTTATTATCCAAATAAGGTCTATCTCAGTAGTATGCCAGATGCTTACTGTTATGACGCTGTGTGCATGGTAAAAAGCTGACTGAGATCCTTCGTAAGGAAGTCAGTCCCTTGCAAACTGGCAAGGGAGATACAGTATTTTTGCAGCACTTGACTGGTTTGTAGGGATGTCCTCTGTTTATGCGTAACACAGATCGTAGATTCCCTGCTGGGGATGCTTTATTAAATATAAAAATGTAGTTATAGCATACAATTTTGTCATTTTATTTAGTCTCTATTTTATTCGACCTGTTGTTTGCAATCAAACATCATTTGCTACTGAAAATGTTTAATTTTTAAGCCAGCACTGTTTTTTATTAAATTGTTCAGCTATATAATTATTCCAGACAGACTAATGTAGGTTATTATACACAGTGTACAGTTTTTAACTGCAATATTATCACTACAGAGGTAACCTATTGATAACTTTATTGCAGTATAGCTGTTTGCTGAGCCAATTTGAAACATCACAACATTTCCGGATGATAGCGTTCAGAACAGGGATGAGGGGATGATATTCAGCTTTAAATAAAATGCGGAATACGCTACCATATTGGGATTTTGACTTCAAAGTAAAAGCAAGATATAGTTTAATATTTGGAAAATTATTTTTAAAATGTTCTCTTCGCTATTAAACGGGTTTATGGTCCAAATCATTCATTTTGCATGCGAATCAGCTCACAAAATGTATAATTTACATCATTTATGTACAATTTAAACTTTTTCTGAGCATTTTAACGTAGCGCAAGCTTTTATTTTGAAACTAACGAGGAGGCTTTTCCCTTGGTCCCACACAGCGCTCGTACGTCAGAGAAGACGCTCTTCTGATGTCACAGATTCCCGGGGGCGACGCTGCACCGGCGCTATAAAGTCCTGCCGGTGCTGTGGATGGAAGCGCGGCGCTGAACCAGGACCAGACGGGAGACAAAGCAAAAATAAAAAATACACCCTGAGCTAAACCAAAACATGGTGAAGATCACCTTCCAGTCAGTTTCGGCGCAGAAGCCCGAGAAAGACCAGGATGCGGACAAGATCACTATACCCCAGGCTCACGTGAGTTTGCGCCCTTCTTTGTTTCATGCTGTGGCATTTCTCTTTAGGTCTATTATTATATTTTATTTTCAGTAAAGCATGAGTAGATTCTCCTTTGCACAGGATATACCTAAGTAGTTAATGTCTGGTCATGTATCCTCCGGTCAGTGATAGAATTTAATTTAAGCCTTTAATCTTTTAAAGTGCCTACATATAAACATAATCTAACTAGCGGTGAAAGCCTAACTTACTTTTGAATGTTTTATGAATTTATAATTCTAGCGTTAGAGTATAAGGTTGCAACAACTGTTTTGTTGAAGCAATGAGGTGAATTGTGCAGCAGCATAATAATAGGGGTCAGTGCATGTCAGTGAAATTTAGGATGCTGACATTACATCATCTCATTTGGCTGGCCCCCGAGGACACTGCAGATAATAGCCCTGTCTTTATAGCTGTGTATTAAAGATGGGCGTGAGTGACAGTCCTTCACACTCTATATAATACAATACAAATATATTCCAATTTTCCTTTAGTTGTACTTTTACATCCAGGAAGGAAACCGAGTAAACAAAACTGGTGCAATTACTGCAGCATTCATGTCATTGAGGGGATACAATTTCTGTTCTGCAGGGGGCGCCTTGGAGCACATGAGGATGAGTTGTGCAGTAATTCGTATTTTTACCTCGTATATAGTTTCCTCAGAGGTATAGTCTGAACAGGGTATAGTCCAATGTATTGGACAGATAGTATGTGTCTACAATGAGCAAGATATTAATTGAAAATAATTAATTCTTCAATAAAAAAGAAAGACTTAAAAGGACTGAAGATGGAAATGTGTCAAATGTACCCCTGCAAATGACGATTAGATTAGATTAGATAGATAGATAGATAGATAGATAGATAGATAGATAGATAGATAGATAGATAGATAGATAGTAGATAGATAGATAGATAGATAGATAGATAGATAGATAGATAGATATTCCACAGTAGATCCAGCTTTTCTTAGCCTCTGAATAGTCTTTTTCGAAAAGTGCCCCCTCCCCACAGCACACTATACACTATAAAAACTACTCAGTGACGTATTTGTCATCACAGAAGACATCCCTTTTCATCTGTTTGGTTACGTCAGTTGAAGGATGTCAGAGGCAGAGTGGGTTGTTATTGGCCAAAATAGGAGGCGAGGCGTCACAGCCAATATGTGCAGATCTATTAATACGTACCTCCACCTCTGCCAAGGGACCCCTTTACGCAGCCGTCCTCATTTTCTTTTCAATCCCACTTTGTGAGCTGAGATTTCATATCTGCAAATATGGAGCATGGAAATGGGTCCCCAAGAATAGACCCAGACGGCCAAGTGCCAGCATCTTCGTCAGAGACTGGCACAATCTGTTCTCCTCGCTTCCGCTCTCCATGGCAACAGTAGTATGGGAGAGGCAGAAGGTTGGCCGAGAGACCGTGGGCGGGCATCTGGCATGCCTCACTCCAGTCCGTCCTACGTCTACCAGATCTCCTCACCTGACTAACAGTTTGGCAACCGCCTCCTGTCAGAATTACCTCTGTTACAATTCAGACTCTGTAAGGAAGAGCATGGATCTGTGTGCTGTTGCGTCATCTGGGGTTCTATTGTAACTCTAAGAACATCTCAAAAAAGCAACACTTTCCTTATTAGTTTAATATCTTCAACAAAGTAATCAAAGAGAACAAAAGTTCAGCCTTGTGTGACTTTACTGAGCTGCTCTCTAACCCATCAGTATTTCCTTTTTCCTTACAGGGGCGGCTGGTTCCTCCCATGAAGCCTAGAAAGCCCTTCCCAACAGGCCTGTGCTGCCTCGCAATCAGCCTGGTCATTTTCACACTAGGACTCGTGCTGCCTTCTATTTACATCTATCGCTACTACTTTATGTCCCAGGTTAGTCTAGTTAAAAAAGATGCATTTTACCTATCGGGCCATGTCACTGAAGATAAGGCATACTGACTCAGCTCTGTTTCATCCCTTTTCAGCAGATCCCAGAGGACAGCTTGTTCCACTGCCGGGTCATCTACGAGGACTCTGTGTACGCTCCCCTGAGGGGACGCCAAGAACTGGAGGAGAACGTGAGCATCTACCTTGAGGAGAACTATGAGCAGATCAGCATTCCTGTGCCTCATTTTGGGGGCAGCGACCCAGCGGACATCGTCCATGACTTCCAGAGGGTAGGTTCTAAAATGTCTTGTCCTCTCATCTAGATTCCCTGTATTTGAGTGTTTAAGACTAACCCGTTTTTCTTCATTCATTCCAGGGCCTCACAGCCTATTATGACATTGCCTTGGACAAATGCTACATCACCGAGTTAAACACGACTGCCGTGATGCCCCCACGCAGCCTGTGGGAGCTGCTTGTTAATGTCAAGGTGAGCATTGCAATAGTTTAAAACTAAGCAACGAGCAAGGACATTGCAATCCCCCTTTACTGACTGATTCATCTCTTTGTCTCAGAGGGGGACGTACCTTCCCCAGACTTACATTGTCCAGGAGGAGATGGTGGTGACCGGCAGGTTGAGAAACATGAGACAGCTAGGCCCATTCATCCACAGGCTCTGCTTTGGCAAAGAGACGTACCGCCTCAGACGTCGCAACCAGCGGCAACGTAAGTCAGACTTTGTGATAAGTTATACACGATATTTGCCCAGGTCATTTCCACTTAGTTATTGCCCTCTCAAGACACCAGCCTTTGTGATAATGTCAGCCATTCAATGTGGGAGTCAATGAGGGGGTCAGTTTGATCCATCTGCTGTGACACAATCAATTCAAATTTGCTGGAGAGTTGACCAGAACTCGAACCAAATAGGGTATTCCTTGTGAGCATTTCAGACACTGTGCAATCCACTCCTGTCACAGACATTTGTGTGTGTGTTTGAGTGTGGGCACAGCCTGGGAACTTCTTCCTGCTACGTGAGTCACTAGTAGTGCAGTGGACACATCCACACATTTGCGGAGGAGGTAGTGATGCGCATAAAAGACAACTCTGGCGTTGCGTCCCTCGATTGGTGTGAGATCTTCTAGAAATGATGCAGCAAACTTCCCCTGGAGTACATATATGGCAGAAACTAGTGCTGATTCAAACTGGGCACCGAAGGCATGCCAGCAGCAATAGTAATTTGAGGAGTTTCAGCGCTGAGCAGATTTTTCTAAATGGGCCTTTTGTTTCTCTCTCTCTCTCTCTCTCTCTCTGTCTGTCTCTTCCAGGTATTGAGAGGCGTGAGACAAAGAAGTGCCACAGAATCCGTCACTTTGAAAACACTTTTGTGGTCGAGACCATCATCTGCGACCGATTCTAAAACCTGAGGCGGAAATCACAGCCATCCGACACTGAAGCCAATTTCAAACCATACCTCTTGAATTTCTTATGCGTGAAGCTGCACTTTAAGAGCAAAATTTTGTCCTTTAGTTTCAGTTTCAGAGTTTTTGTCTAATTTTTGCTCTTTTCATTGTTAATGTTTTACTTTTTAATTCGGATTGTATATGTGATGTGTTTGGATTTATCTGTAAATTGTCTTGTAGAGCAGGAGATATTAATCTCAGTCTAATCAGTCAGTCTGTGACATTCACATAAGAAAACCAGACTTGTTCTTGTAATTTCTCGTTACTATTTGTTTCTTGGTCAATTTTAATTAATTTAAAGGGCAAAACATACCTCATGTAGTTAAGATGTTAATTTTGTGTGTTAATTTCATTACTGAATTATTGTGTATATTAATGATTGTTCCTAAGCAATATACATATATATATATATTGTAAATTAATTTTCTTCTTCTTATTACATTGTTAAAGGCATAGATTTTTATCCAAACCTGTTTTTGTGAGAGATCATTGATTTATGGTTTTTTGTTTTTTCCTTTGGCATCACACTTTCCTACTCCATGGGTTATAAATGGCTTTAGACTGTAACTAGTAGCAGTGCTGTAGAGGGACAAAAGGAACCAAAGTCTGCAGTCAGTGATGCTACACATAGTTGTAAGGGATATAATATGCTTTATAGGTTAGATCACTTACTGTAGATGATATCAAAGGCAAAAACCTTCTTTGTTTTGCTCTTCCTCCTCTTCACTCAGATTTCGGTGTTTGTCTTTAGCTCTCGCCTCCTCTCAGTCCTTAACTACTGTTCTCTGCAATGTTGATGTGTCTTATCGTCAAAGACATTTTTGGGTGTGTTCATGACGTATATGTGCTCATATTTCACTGTTTTTGACACTTACTGTACAGTCTAAATTCTCTTGTAAGATCTCGCTGCTTTAAAAATAAACTATTAAACTTTCTTTGTCTTTTAGAGTTTCACTGAAGCACATTATGATTTTTCAGGTTTAAAATGCCCTCGGCAATTATGGGCACCCCTGTTGAAGATGTTCAAGTTGTAGTGTTCAACAGCAAGAGAATAAATTATGGAAACTTTCACTGAATCCAATTTGACCTTTTACCACAAATTTTCTTAAAGGTGGGGTGTCCAATTGTCTCTATGGTCTAAATGGAAGGCTAAGGGACAAGGCTTTTTAAATCTGGAAAACAGATTTTTATGGCCACAATCTGGAATTAAGGGGTTGGAGCTGCACTTTCAAAGACATTTTTAGGATAATTACTGTAATGTCTAGCGTCTCACAGTATCGAATCAATTTCAAAACTTGTTTCACCTTTAATGTGACATATATCCTGCACAACATTTCTGACATTTGCATCTTTTCGCTAAAGCAATTGTGTGCAGAAAGGCACCAAGAAGTCAAACAGATCTTTCTGTACAAATCAGCCAGGAGAAAAGCTCAGAACCTTTCACAGCATTAGATAAGTAATGTGGCATAATGAAGACAATTAAAAATAACTTGGGACAAACAGAAAATATGGGACAATGGTAACATTACAAAAACTGATCATATCTGCAAAACTGATGAGAAGACAAGACTGAAACCGCCACATGGCCTGGCAGGAACAAATAGCTGTACGAACACTGGTTATGTTCTACATTTTGATTCAGTTTATTTATATAGCGCCAATTCACATAAAATATTGTCTTAGGCACTTAAAAAAATAAAGTAAATTTAATCTGACAGATTCAAAGCCAATTATAGATTCAACTTTGATCCTAGTTATAAAACAATTGAGTCGAAATCAGGTTCTTATTCAAATTGATTAAAATGTTTTCTAAGGAAACCCAGCAGATTTCATAGAGTCACTGACTTGCAGCAATCACTCATCTTGGATGAGCATGTAGTGGTCAGTCGATTGCATTGTAACTTTATCATGTGACGATTCTCTATATTCTTCATGTTTCTATAGGCAATAGGGTTGCAAGATAGAAGCTTTTTCCTCCAAACAAAACATCCAGGCCTTGCTCCAAAACCTTGTGAGCAAATGTGTTATGATTAAATGAATTTTATGTCACTTAACCTAGAAACGAAGATTCAAAAGCAGCCTTAAAATGATAAATAAAGTCAACTTTCAGTATTGTATGGTCTCTGACTAGATTGAGAGCTGTCAGGACAATTAACAACTATAAGTTAAACACTGGAAAAGAAATCAACTTATATTCTATGTAAAAACCTCATTATAACAACTAGAGTTTAAAAGATAAAACAAGTGCATTTAACCTAAGGGGGCTGTCAGTTTTTACAGTGTGCTGCGGGGTAACTTCACTCTTCAGATGAAACAGGGCTTTTTTTCACTGTGGGTGAAATTCTGGACATTACTTAATACCAACCAGTACATTTTGACCCAAAACCTTCAGGTGGCTGCAAGAAAGCTGAAGACTAAGCGCAATTTCAAGGTTCAGCCTCACAGTAAGTTTAAGCATACACCCAAATGAAGAAAAAGGCTGTGGACATAAGATGTCCTCACAGTCTGAGAGATTTGGTCAGCTCGTGCAAGGTAGAGTGAGCAATTATCAGATTAATCTATGGGCTGCTGAATGAATACAATCAAAGAAAAATGAATGTCAAAACTTTTGTCAAAGATGCTTCAATAAAGGACTAGTTTCTAGTGTCACACTTAAGCAAAAATGTTTTTGCTCCTTTTTACCTTTAAATATTTTCTCCTTAATAGATCTGTTTTTATGCTGACCTGTATAGTAACTTTATATACTTTATGTCACATTAATAATGGCAAAAGTTTTTAAGTGATTTTTCATTGTCTCGTTTACAAAATGGAGGAAAAAAGGATTTTTAACGAGTTTGTACATTTTTGTGATCCACTACGTATATGGCGGTGGTTCTTGCACAAATGCTCCCCCAACACCCACCTCACCCTTTGTTTTTTTGTTGTTGTTGTTGTTTTTATTTTATTTATTTTTTGGCAAATTTAGGCTTCACAAATCAACAACTTAACTGGTAAAACTAGACCGAGAACTAAACAGTTTTAAGCTCAGACTCACTGAAAAAGGCCTTAAATTTAGGTGCAAATTGGAAGCTCTAAATCACACACTAATCCTGAACCTCATGAGCGTTGCTGGGCACCTATTTCCAATTTACTGGACGGCAAAAACACAATCGGAAGCTGGTGCAGGGCGCAAATGACTAAGAGATTTTTTTGTTCTTGCAAAGTGCTCACTGGGTAAGTATGTTTAGAGTAGTCTTGCAATCTTAAGGTTGTGGGTCCGATCTCCGCTTCCTCATGCCAGATGTCGATGTGCCCCTGGGCAAGGCACTTTACACTAAGTTACCTAATCATCTGCGTATCGATGTATGAATGTGCATTTAGAAATGTAATTGGGTGAATGTGGCTCTCGTAAAGCGCTTTGAGTGGTTCATATGTTGTGCTGCTGTGGGCAGTGAGTCATATGATGGGGCATATCAAAAAATTCCACTGTAATGTGTACACATCCAAACACTAAAACAATTATAATCCTTAGATAAATGTAGTTTGGTCTAATAACCTACTTAAAAATATATATTGGTATAATAAATGTTGACATACCTAATTAGTTGACAGCAGGTGTACCTGCAATGTACTTAATGTATGGAAGAAAGTAAATATACCTAAAATCAGTTATCTTGGAAAAACTGTATGTAACACAGCTTATTTTTGTTTCTAAAATATACTTTGAATACATTATTAAAAAAGTAAATTCTTCGCAAAATAATGTGTGATGATGTTAACAGTATTAATTACAAAATGTTTGGATGAAATATATAAAATTGGAGGAAGTTTGGTGATCTCAAGATATAGGTTTTTTTGCGGGCCTTTTTTTTTCCCGCTTTATTTTATTTTACCTGTTCCATGGTGGAATGATAAACCCCGATCTTTATTTCCCACACCGGGCCTTTTTTTAAATTTTTTAAAATGTTTTCTCTGACTGTAGATATGGGTCTGTTAAGGTGCGTAGCTATTTTTTCAACCATTTCCTGACTCATAGAGATCAAAACAAATTTGCCTTACTTGGCTAACAAGTTATCTTGTCTTTCAAGAGTGGCTAAGAGAAAGGGACCTCTGTCATATTTGTACCTCAAAGAATCTGGATAACTTAATAGGAATTAACTTTAAAAAGTAAGTTGCACTTTAAAAGTACTCCAGTCAGATTTATTTGTCTGCCACTGAATAAATGTACTCAAATCATAGGTTGAATTTTACTTAAATCAAAATATGCAACTGCAGTGTAAAAATGTATTTACTTCTTTTAATTTCTCCCCATTACATATTGAGGGCGCTGTACAATCATTTTAGAATGAAATTTTGTCACAGGAGCCAGCAAAACACCGTTGTCTTTTCCTTTGTGGTCCTCATCACCGTGTATACATTTATCTTGTGGCATAGATGTTTTGCTGTTTAAGTAGTTTAATATCCACTACTAGTATCTACAGGTGGCTTTTCAGAAAAAGGATGGTGAATTTAATTTTAAATCTATATGTGTATATAAATATAAGTCAGACTGTGTCCCCATTTAGTACATTTGAACACTGAAATTGATTAACTCTATGTGTGTGTTTTTAATGAGAAAGCCCAACGAGGGACTGGGTCAGCAAATTAGGTGAGAAGGCCCATAAACAGAGGAAACCAGTAACTTTGTAACACTGACTATCAGGTGTTCTTTGTTATATAACCATCATTAAGTATTGTCGTTACTTGACCTGTATAGTATGGTATTTTTGTCCTAAGTATATGCACCTGCACACTGTGTGGTTTGCATTAAACCCCCAAAAAAGAAATACTGTCTCTAACTATTTAACAGATAATTGTTTTACTTTACAAACTTATTCTTAGTTAATCCCTGCAATAAATTCCACTGTTCCCAAACTATAATCTCATAATAACAATGTTACTAATATGAAATTGGCAGGCAACTTACTCTAGAATCATCTTGAACACTTACATTTATGTTTGCGCTCAGATATAAATAATATGTGCCATAACTAATCCAGTCGTTCTCAAAGTATGACAGACTGCCACCAACATTTTGTTTTTAATTGCTTAATAAAAACTGCACATTTAGGGCTTGAAATTAAAATGTAAAACGTGACAATTAAAGTCAACAATTTATAAATAATATTTCCATGTTATAATCAGCAAAATGTTAGAAATAAACTGACTAAGATGGCCGCAAGGACAAAATAAAAACATTGCTTTTTCAGCATTTTAATTCGAAATAAATTGGCATAAACCATTTTAATTTTTGAGAGTTTCAGTAATATGAAATATAAATTGACTATTTTTTATAGCTAACGGTAATTGTGTAATTAATTGGACATAAAGAGAAACAAAACTTTATGTTAAACTTTATTTCAGAAAACAAACATGTCAGAATACTCTTTATTCTTAACACAATATTCTTTATTACTTAAGGCTCAGTTTCACAGTTATTTCTTCTACCAATAAGTTATCCCACTTAAACCATTTGTAATATACAGAAGGAACAAAAAAAAAGAAAAAGTAAAAACCGAGTCAAAAAGGTTTTAAGTATCATTTAAAGGGTTAATGATAGTACCCAATAAAAGTTTCTGACTTAATAAGCATATCTAATGAAATAACATTGTTTAATATTGTTTAATATTTGTCCACTGTGTTCTTTTGGTCTTAATGAGAACCCTTAACGAAGTCTCCTTTTTTTCTGTCTGACTCCTGTTCTTGAGAATCAAAACAACAAAGCTGTGCAACGAGCCGCCCATGCCAGATTTAAAATGAATCATACCACAAGTCAGTTTCTCATCAGGGAGTCGACGAGCTGAAAGTGCCAGCTTTAGAAAAACATTTTTCATACCATCCCCATCTGTAGTGGAAGTTGTCTTTTTTTGCCGCCCATACTTCGGTTTCGGCGCTCTCTGAGGTTACAGATGTATCAACTGGCTTACTGCTCCGGCTCAGTGGTAAATTATTACTGCGGGTTGACCTGGTTCATTTCACATAGCTCTAAGTACATGCCAATTTTTTTTTTCTAGAGTTGCTTGTTCAGTCAGTTTTCCTACTCCGCAAAAACAAAACGAACATGACCCCACTCTATTGTGTACAAATCACATCTTTAGCTGTCTCATTCGTTCAGACCTCTGAAGTGCTGGAATTGCCTCTTCTTGTGCTCAGCGTTCTCATCCTTAAGGGGTTTGTGGTGCTCCTCACCTCGTGAGCTATGAAGTAGTAGCACAGAGCGTCCAAGCAACAGGTGATGTTGGACAGACACATGGTGGTCTGTAAGAACATGCTCATACTTTTCTGGGTGTTGCAATCCTGAATCACTCCCTGGTGTACCTGAAAGTATGTGCAGGAGTTGAATATTGTCATACCCAACTGAATATGGTACTTTTTTAATATATATTTAAATTTATCCAAATATTGATTTATATTTATAGAGGCACCATGAGTAGCTTACTCTCCAGAGGCAACCCTGGGGAAAGTCTCTCGAAATTAAGAAATAATAAATAAATAAATAAAAAAACAAGCAATACTAGGGTTTTGTTTAGTAATTTGTGGATATTCACCAGTTCTAGTGAGAGCTTGGTAGTGTTTACAGTAGATATGCATTTATTGCCTATTTTTAAACTAACAATAATTTAACATCAGCAAATACTGCACACAGTTAGAGAAAATTTGTATATATGCTATTTTGGATCTCATAAACAATAGTGTGATCCTACAACCAAGCATAAGTTTGAGAGATATGATTATTTTACATGTGTAAGTGAAAGTCATTTTTAAACCTTACAAAAATGAATAAAGCACCCGGGACTCTGAGTCATTTTAGAAGAGTGTAATATAGTAAAACTGCAAGTCTTCTAGTTTGTTGTAAAGAAATAAGATTGTAAGACAAATCTAATTAATGGACAGAAAAAAATTCAATAATGTATGATTATATATAATTGTTTGCTTGCAATATGCTTTCAAAAAAAATCCTGATTCAACTAAACATTGCCAGCGTGGTCTGCTGTCGTTCAATTTTAAAATGATCATCTGTATATGTTTAATTGAACTCAATGACACGTCATCTTTATCTAAAAAGCTTAAACTTTGTTGCTTAGAATCAAAGTTTTTTGTTTGTGCCTCCCACCTAAGGTCATACATGTTCTTAATGTGTGATGGGCCTCACCAGGAACTGCAGGAAGATGGCCAAGTGGCTCGGTGTGAATGGCACCAAGAAGGCGCTTAGGCTGCTGTAGATAATCTTCACACAGGCCTGGCTCTTGGAGCTACGCTGCCCAGACTCCTGGAGGGTCCAGATGGTATGAACTGAACAGCAAACCACCACAAGCGCAGGCCCCAGGAAACCGAAAACTTGCAAGCAGATGATCACCTTGGGACTCCAGCCTGTCTCCGAAAACCTGTGAAAGCAGTGGAAGTCGGTCCCATTTTCACCCCTGAAGTTGGAGGTGACTGGAAAGATTGCAAAAAATGCCAGAAACCAGACCATGAGGGAGGTTATGAAAGCCACTGTGGGGGAACGTAGCTGCTTGGCTTTGAATGGGTGACATATTGCCAGCCACCTATCAGCGGCTATGCACATGATCATGTAGATGCTGCCGTATATGCCAACAAAATAAAGGTTTTCCAGAACTGAACAGAACGCCTGGGATTTGCTCGACCACGTATGATTTGCAGCGTGCATTTTGAAGGGTAGTGGCAAGAGGAGGAGGAGGTCCATTAGAGCCAAGCTAGTCATGTAGATGGTTGACTCAGTCCATTTTGGGAGGCACAGGCAAAATACCAGCAGAGCCACAATGTTAAGAACCATCCCCACGATAAATATGGGGATGTATATGACCAGCTCTAGGTATTTCATTTGTTCGTCCACATCGCTGGTTGAACAGGAACTGTTGATGCTGTAGGGAAACAGTTTTGATTTTATCACCCATGCCAAATATTTCAAAGCAAACATTTCATTGTGACAGATTTTTTGAGATGAATGTGCTTTTCCGAGATGAAAGTGCTTTTCCTCTCATTACTCTTCGTTCTCACACTGAACAGTAAACATAAACCTTGCCAGCGAGGCAACTGAAACCTCTCAGATGTGTGGGTATGCAAGCTGTGGGCTTGTTCTTTTGTTTCTGCTGTAAAGACCAGACACAACGTAGCATGGGAACTCTTTACATATTACTACTTTACCTTTTCTTCTTCTAGACTGGTGATGTTAATTTGAATCAGAGGTATTGAGATGCAGACTGAGGTAAGTTGTAATTTGTGATGGAAACCACCTAGATCACAAATATGTATTATTAGAGGAAGTTTCATTAAGAGTAGCTACAAGCTTTGACTAAAACTCAGTGGAATACAGTAAAGGGACCGCTTTCCTTAAACGCCGCATTAGTCTGCTGCCAACTGTGGTGGCAAAGGTCACGTACAAATCTAAAGTTATTTTTAATAATTTTTAATACAGTAGAAAAAAAATGTTTTACTACAGACAGAGGCCCAAATTAACCTACGATGTGATAAAAATTGAGATATAGTTTAAATGCTTAGACTTAGAAAAAACCAGTTCGCTGTAAATGTGGAAGCAGAATAGTAAGGTGATCAAGATTGAGTCCATAACATATATATATATATATATATATATATATATATATACTATACATGAAAGTAATTTGCAACACAAATAATCTTGCTAAATTAAGTCTTTTGCATTTAAATTCATATTAATTGTCAGGGAAACCCTTCTGTACACCTTCAAAAAACACTGCTAACAGGTAAACATTCAACAGCTATGCATGAAGAGTTTCACCTGCTGTGTTTATAATGTAACCTGTACAGTGGAAAATTTGAAATCTAGTCTTGCTCTTACCTCATGACTGTCACAGAGGAATTTTGCTGTTTCTTTCTGAGTGTCTCTGCTGTGCCAGACAGCTTCTGCTTTTCTGCCTTTTGTTGTTTCATCACCACTTCCTGCGTCATGCCACACATGTATGTTTACTCAGATGTTTTTTTTTTTTAAAGATGAACTTGTCCAGCAAGTCTCAAACTGCCACACTCTGAGCTGCCAATGTAAACGATCGCTTGCAAAGTGTCAAAAAGTCCAAACTGAATGCAAAAGTGGAAAAAGAAGCTGCAAGTCAGTGTACAGTGTAAAGATGTGGCTTTGTGCTACCTTTCTTTGTTTTAAGCTATTGTAAAATGGGTATTGTTGAATTACTTTTACACCTTGTTGGACAAAACGAGAAACAAGAATATATATTTCATATATATTAATAATCTGCCTTTGAAATTTCCCATTCATTTTCATATGCTGTTTAGAGCAATATTGTTTTTGAAAGGAGCTTCCAGAGCATTCAAGATTATCCAGCAGACACTTTCCACTGAAAACCACAAATTTCGACCGAGCGACCAAAACCATTTCTCAAACCAACACATTTTTGTTGAGTTGTTTCATGCCAGATTAAAGCGAGGAATTGACTGACTACAAGTGCCAAAACACCGGCGGTACCTGAAATACAACAGCACAATACTTTTAAAAAAGAAACAAAAACTAGAAATATGAAATTGAGGAAACATTGTTGTTAGTAAATGCCAACACCTTCCCATGAATGTTTATGATTGTTTTTCTTGTTTCCTCAAACTGGAATTTCCACCACTGCAGAGGTTATTGCTTTGCTCTGTTATTATTAAAACATGTGGGTCTTAAACATGTGACTTTATATTTCTGTGTATTGGTTAAGGTATGCTTTCTTCTCCTCTTCTGGTCAGTTTTACCTTAATCTTTTAACAGTAATGAGTAATACAGTACGAAAGGAACATAACTGTGATTTCTGTATGAGTACCTGGGTGCTGGCATTTTGTCTTCATCTTTCCATATCAAAGGGAATGACTGAGCCTCGAGCTGTAAGGCTGTGAGAAGTTGCAGAAGCAGATTTTTGACTGTGATTATGTTTGAGGGTTTCCTGGTTTCGTGTGTTGAAATGACTTGTTTGAATTTTAAGTATGAGAATTTCTCTATGGCCCAATTGAATCGCTGAAAGATGGAGGTCTGAGCTTCCCAAAGCCAGTTCACAGAGGAATGTTACTGACTTGGACAGAATCACTGAAGGTGAAGCTTTCTGAATTATTACTTTCACTTTAAAGGAAGTCAGGAAATGTCCTGTGTGAACTGAGGCAAGTCTGCTCAGCACACTGACATCTGCTGTTGTGAAAAAGGTAATGTAAGTGGTCTTGGTTGATGAGCCCAAATCTTGACTCATCTAAAATGAGCTTAGTTTGTGCCCCCTTTATTTAAGATAAAAAGCTTGAGAGTTTTGCATTTCTGCACTTATTTGATTTTGAAAATACAATCAAGCTTACACTGTATATAACCGAATATTACTGGGTTGTATTTTTATGTACTAAATTAATTTGTTTCTGTATTTCTGCGTAATTGGATATGAATTGGAACTGTTTGTTTTGTAAGAGATTACATTGAGATTACATTGGTTGCAAACTGGTGCTATAGAAATATGGTGCATTGAGCCCAATTAATGAAGTTATTTCTATAAACAGTCATAAAAACAAATAATACTTTTATAAAACAGTGGATATTGTTCTGTTATTTTGTATATTGCATGTTACTCAATATCTTTACATATGGGTCAGATCAGTTATATCATCTGTATATAGTTTATTTCTGTATGAAGTGCATTTAGATCATATAGTAATCTTTTTGATCTACACAGTTAATATTATGATTACAACCATTATTACTATTGCTATTATTGATACGTACTATAATTGCACTCCTGTAGTTCATAGTTGCAATACTCTATATTATACCTGGTGCTACCTTGGTAGTATTTTTAATTTTATGGTTAATTATACAGGGTTATTTTTATTTTATTTCCTTCGCATCATGTTACTTTAACTATAATGCTCTTGTGTTTGTGATGCTGTGACTCCCAAATAACCCCCATCAATTAAGTAAAAACTTATTTTCTAACATGGATACAAAAAAAATATTGCAAGCAATATATTTAATCTATTTAACACAAATAAGGATCATCTGGAAAATACTAAACACTCTCCATAATTATTGATGTTCAATTGTGATTATATATGTAAATAAAAAAGCACAAGAGTAGTCAAAATATTTTATTGTTGTTATTTATTTATCCAATAGAAAATAGGCAGGCAAACAGAAAAAAGCCAAAATAATTTGACTAAAATCATTTATCTCATGAAAGAAATTGAAAAAAGACTACATTTACTCTGTTGAAACATGGCCAAACCAGGCCACTATTTCTATGCCCTAAAAGGTTTTATAGGAATCTTCTCTTCTTTTTTTGACTCTTCAAATGTTTGCAAAATACTTCTAAAGTTGTTCTTAGTGACTTTTCTGGTAAAATTTTGCTGGCACAAGGAAAATTACTGTGAAACCCGACACAATGAGCAAAAATGTCATAATTTCTATAAGAGAGAAAGCAAAAAAAAATACGTGAAAGAGATATATAGAAGGTCCTGGTGAACAATTAGCCACTTTTATGAGTATAATTTCAAGAAAAATAAAAACAGCACAAGCAACTAAATGATGATCTTGTGATAAGTACTGGAAGACCCAGCCAGTTTTTATGATTCATCCACGTTGAGCAGCAGAGTGTTTTATTTTTAGTTAACGGACCCGCCACAACTTCCAGCTTCTAGGGCACAAAGCATCTAATCTCAAAACAAAATACGAGGGGGCGAGCTCAGGGTTTGATGTGAGAGACAAAAGGTGCAGGACCAAACATTTGTGCAATACAAACACACACACACACACACAAATGTACCCATGCATACAAAAATGGAGATGTTTTGCCTCTAGGAGGCTGTGAATTTCCTGATTGTGATGACGATGAGGGCAAGGAGGACCGACGCTCCCAGGAAGACTGCAATAACTATGGCTGTGATGGCCCCTGGTCCCAGAACACCTAAACACACACACACACACACTATAACTTTTAATTGTTTTATACACCTTGCCATAATTTGTACCTTACAGATTTCTTTTTGTCTTAGCCTTTTTAGTTCCACTTGAATGTTTCAATTGATCAAACAAATTCTTAAATTCTTAAACCAGCATAAATACCTAAAGAGCAGGTTTCAAATTATGATTTTATTTAGAAAGGGAAAAGCTGGCCCTACATGAAAATATAACTGCCTGCTTTTTTAAATAAATCATTAACTCTGATAACCTATATTGTGTAGGAAAGCTCAAGTTTAATTTCACCAGACACAACCAGGCCTGATTAGTGCCAGACCTGAACTATAATAAAATCACTTGAAGAGAAACTGTCTGGCAACATGAAATAAGTTAAAATATTCAGCCAAGAAAATAAACAGGTCCTGATCTAACAATATTCCAGAACAAATGGGAAACAAATTTAGTGACATCTATCAGTCTGAAAATGTTTAAATTATGGCTTAGAAACACATTTCTAAGCCATTTCCATCAAAAGCAAATGGAGAAAAAAATGGAGCAGCTTCCCAAGAAAATGACTCCACAGCTGCATCAAAATCATCCAGGAGATCCAGGAGATCACAAAACAATCCAGAAGAACATCAGAAAGCACAGCCCTTGTTGCCTTGATTAAGGTCAGCATTCAGGATTCGAGAATTAAAAAATTACATTAAGATTTTTATTTCTCTTTTTATATATTTAGATATATTATATTATATTTAAATATCCTCATTGAGAGCAAGTGGAGCTGAAATCAAATTCCTTGTTTGTGTGCAGAAACTTGGCATATAAAGTTGATTCTAATTCTGAAAAGTAACAATAGCCTCCTTTGGAGAACTTCAAGACGACTACTACTGCTGACCAAAAAGAACACAAAAGCCCAGCTCACATTTGCCAAAAAACATCTTGATGAGGAAAAGACGTTTGGGAAAATATTCTGTGGTGTCATGAAACAAAAATTTGGTTTAGACAGGCAAATACCTTTTCATATAAGGCCAGGTTGGTTTACATAGCATTTTTCCACTAATAAATAATAACATCATCGTCATTTGATTTTGTATTTACTCTGGATGTTTCTATCTGTTAAAATGTGTGTGATGATCTTAGGTGTGACCGAAAGAAAAAGAAGAAATCTGTAAAGGATAAATACATTTTTCACAGCAACGTGGACCATTAAAAGTGATTCTGTAAGCTGGATCAATAAAAAAAGTTTTTAACCTTCATCCTCGTCCAGGATTGGAGGGTGTGTGGCATCTTCAAAGTCAAAGGTGTAGGTCTGTCCTGTTATGTCCAAGAAAGGGTTTTTGGTAGTAACTTCAGTGGACTGATCTCCAGAGATCCCATCCTGTTGGTCCCTACTGGTTAAGGCAGGGTCAGACACCATCTCTGCACAGAAAATGTTGAAACAAATAACCCCACAATTTCTTTAACTACCTGCAGAACTCACGATGAGGCAAATCCTAATGCTAATAAGCCGTTTTGGAGACTTTGGGTATGCACAGCAGTATGTATGACCTTTTCTGTAACTCTTTAAACAGCCTCTTTTTTGTCTTCTAGGTCAGATCTGAGTATAAAGATGTCTTTGTAATGAATAGACAGTTTCTCAGTTTGACCCACAGGTAGCCTGTTTAATTTTTTTAATAAAGGCTCCACTAAATTTTAGAGCAAACAAACAGACTGTTGGTGACTTAAGGCTACATATGTCAAACTCCGTGCTTCTTCCTCCCTTCTCTTTCTGTCTCTACCCGTCCAAATTTGGCATCGTCTGACATTCCTCTGCTTCCAACATGCGAATTTTCACACCTCAGCGGGAGAGGGACTAAAGCTGTTTCTCTGAGACACATTTTTCTGTTTCCGAAGTTAACGGATAGAGCACAACCTATGGAAATGTTAAGTTGAAGAGTCAAAAAAACAACCTTAACGGCTCTCTGATTGCGGTTTCTACCATCGCTGTGGTTGATGAACATTAGTACAGCTTTGCTTTAAAAGTGCAAGGGAAAGGCGGAAAAATTTTAATCATCCCTCCTAAAAAAACAAACTCCTCAGGAGACCCACCCATTCAGACCCTAAGTAATTTACTTATCCAGTTCTTGACTACCAACATTCCAACCCAACCATAATCAAAATATATTTACATTCAGCCTATTTAACACTCAGTACTGTTTAGCCTCTCTCTCTTCTTCCTCTAATTTATTGCCTTCTTGTCACAAGCAAATGGAGGAACTAAAGTGCATTAATACCATGACAGAAATATTTGAAATATGACGTCAGATGTGGTATCTGCTAATATTCTAAACTCCAATGTTTGATGGGAGTATTTTGATGCTGGCGTGTTGACTCTGAGCTTTCAGCAGCTTCGTCTCCTGTAGCTAGCTTTAGGTCTGGAGACCTAGGCTTGTGGCCAGTCCAGCCATCAATGAGGCCTTTTGATGACACAAAAGGCAGCTTGTGCGACCAAGCAGACCAGCAGGCTTCAACCAGTAACAGCCAGACCGGCCAAAAGCAGGCACAGCCTCGGCACTGGATGTCAAACAAACGTGTTTATTAAATAGACCCTGTGTGTAAAAATGGCTGTAGCTTCTGAACACCGTGTTTGAATAAAAAAAGTGAAAGACATAAATCACATGATGTTTTTCGTACGTTTGTTTCCATGAGAAGAGGTTTACTCAAACCTTTCATTGGCGAAGATTACTTTAATTCACTGTGTCATCGACTCAACATGTCTTTACTCACACAACTAGAGTTCAAATTAACCTACTAAATTCTATTATATAGTAAAATGTCTACATTATTTTTTAATTATACAAGACTATTACTTTAAACTATTTTAAATTATTGCAAAACACTTTCAGTAATTTTAATATGTCAAAATGATTTTGTGTATTATTAAAAAAATACTGTTAGAGAAGTTATTTTATTATTTTCTGACTACCTCAGATTCTAGCAAAATAGCCACAAATGTATCTTTGATTTTATATTTTTTGGTGTTTTTAGTTTCCTTTAACATGATATTTAGATAGTACTCGCTATCTTACCAAGCTCAGTAGCTTTAGCCCTAAATTATTTTCAACACACACCAGTTCAGTTGTTTTATTGTGTTGGGTTAGATAGATGGGCTATATAGATTACAGAAATTAGTTCTTTCCACAGTTTGTGGGCTATTTAATAATTAATATAGAGCTAAATTATTGCTAATTTACTAATAAGTATTTGCTCATAATCTTTTGCTTGATACCACAGTTTTTTACGTAGCTTTTTTAGCTAACCTATGTTTATTTTATTGCTAAATTTGAAATTGCCTTTTATTTATGCTGGTTCTACCATTTCTTTGAGATATTTGTGTACCTATTTTAAAATGTAGCCATATTTTAAACAAATTAGAAATTGTTGATAATTACAAAGGTTAACTTTGGTTCAAGGTATTTCAAATATTTAAATCTAGCAGGCTATTTAGTTGTTTAGCTGTTTATTTACTCCATTTAGTTATGTTGTGCACGGCTGCTATCTTTTTGCTAACTTAGTGTCTTATCCTACAATGACTTTTAGCTAACCCTTGTTTAGTTTTTACTATACTGGTAAAAAAAAAGTTATTGTCTTTTATTTTAGCTAGCTAAACTACCGGTTGTGACTTTTTGTACACCTCCTTCCAAAATGTAACCACCATGATTGTTATTATTTATTTCTTGAAGGAACTAGAGTAGTAGCAATCGGACAAAAAAGGTCAGCTTCAATTTTAGCTATTTAATCATTATCTGGCTATAGTATCTATAGGAGCACAAGTTTGCTTTCAACACACATCTGTTAAGTTCTTTATTTGTTGCATTAGTCTTTGTTCATAATCTCTATTGCTATATAAGTTTCCTGTCTTATTGCTTCCTTTCAAAGGAAGTCGCATTTACAAAAAGTTAGCTTTGATTTTAGCCATATAAACTGGGTTTTCAGAATACTATTAAATAGTTTGCTATAATTTCTGAAGTAATGGTTTCTGTGTTTCACTATTCGACTTGTTTATTTGCTAATAAACTTGCCCATTATTTTGGTATCATTATCCGGTAACTGCTTAAGTTTTCTAATCTGAAAAAGCGTTTTTGTACAGCACAGTTTTTCTAATCTCAGCCAAAATATTGTAAATTGCATATGTACCAGGGATTATGTTCTACACATACAGCACATGTTCTGACACACACACGTTCACACATGAGTTGTTTGAAGACGATTTTGAAATCAGTATCTTGCTCCTGGTGATTTTGTTATGTAAACTGAAAACGCAGATAAACACCACCATTCTTCTGATTAGACTCTGATTCTATCTTCTGATTTATTTGTGTTGTTTTAGTTTACCATTTACATGCACATCCTCTGGATCACGGCAGGCCTCCATCTGTCACATCATACAAGTCAAAACGTATTATCTCACTACAGCTTGGTGGACGCCGAAGGAGGGAGATTTCAACCAGCAGAAACAAAGAAAGCCATTTGTTGGTAGCTCAGGGTTCCTGTCAGGAATTCACACCAACCAGAGAGATAACCAAGAGTCAAGACAGATGTGTGTGAAAAGTAACCTTGCAGAGCCTTGGAAGAACAAGCGATGCATCCCAAAGATAGAACTGGCATCAATGTCTATGCCATTGCTTCACCCTTTATATAACTACAACATGTAGGTAAAATGGTAAAATATTTAGTTTATTGTTAATGTTTTACCTTATTTAGAAAACTATTAAAGGATATTTTTGTTGTAGATGTGGAGGGATATATTTCTTGAAAGATGATCAAAACCATTACTAAGGAAATGATCAAACTATGTGGCCTTAATTTTTTTATTCATGTGTCGGTTTCTTTTCTCATGCTGAATTGACAGATGAGGCTGCAAGTCACATGGCATCAGTTATTGTGGTCAAGTCTCGTGGCATTACTGGATAGCTGCCATATGTGCACATGACAAGCCTGTCACTCACAACAAATGCTATTAAGAAACCTGATGAGACCAAAACCAAAACTAACATATCCATTTTACTGATTCTACCCATCACAGCTGAGATTGTTTGGTCAGACCTTCTCTATAGACATATTAAACAAAGAGGACGTTGTCCTTGTTATTCTACTGGCATCTTGACCTTTACACTGACCTTTGAGCCTGAGATTCACTCTGCAGTCTATATGGAAGATATTGAAAATAACTCAGAAATAAGTAAAGTAAACAGACATATTTATATCTGGCAGTTTATTTTCAATGCAAGTTATGCTGCAAGTTGATGCTGAGTTAAAATGTCGCCCACGTCATAAAAAATGTCTCTAAAATATCAACCAGTGCGGCACTGAATCACTTCTGCTCAGGCTGAGCAAGAAGGAAGTGGGTTTTTTTTTTTAGCTTAATGCGAACATCAGGTATCATGAAGGCAACTGAGTCATCCTGACTATCATAGAGAAACTTTCACAGCTTTAACAACTGCATCATTTACTTCTGACTGTCGACACATAGACGTAAAGACGTGTGTGAATGGGAAAGAGAAAAAATGTCCCAAAACTCACACCTTAGAATTAATAACCGCAATGAAAGAAAAATACCTGTAGTATAAGAGAACATTAATCTTTTAGAGCAAATTGAAAAACAGATAAAATGAAACCATTATGTCTTTTTGGTAAATTTTCCCCCTAACTTTTACGGCAGAAGCAGGACAACCTCTAACCTGACCACAAACGTGAGACTATGAAGAAAATAAGATTTACCTATGTGTGCAAGGGCTAACAGAAGGCTGAAGAGAACCAGGACAACCCTGCAGATGCTGCTGTGAACCATGGTGGCTGTGACGGTTGAACGTCTCCAAAACGCTTCGAGCAGAGACTTCCAACAAGTAGATGACCCAGGAGGGGACAGGAGAGCAATACAAGAGGGCCGTAAAGGGAGAAAGGTACTGAGCTAAGGGGGTGAGAGATGAGGTGGGACTAGGTGTGCACAGGACCGTCAGAACAGTGTGCACTCTGTGCAAATGTACGGAGCCAACCCACCCAAAACACCTCTGAATGAACAGTTTGGTTTAAGGGGTAAACATTAGGTCAGCTCAGTATATTCGGATCAAATCACAAAGATTTCTACCCAAACTTTTACTTATTTGACCTTCAAACGGATATATCTGACTGAAAATACCAGTGACAGAACATAGAAAACTTATTTTACACGAAACTACACCATCTTACCCCTTTAATAAATTAATATAGGCAATGGTGTTTTTCTTAAGCAGGTTAATACTGCAAACAAACATCTGGGCTTAAACAACTGGTAAAGATAACAAGCTGAGAGTTGATACCAGTTGTCTATTTTTCAGCTTTGAATGAGCACAAAACTTCCTTTACAGATCGATTAATATAAACATTTATCAAGCCTTTACGATTAACAGTGACTATTTGCTCACTAAACAGGTAATCAAGCTTTTTTGGGGGGTGGGGGGCACAGATTGTTATTTAGCATTAAGGTATAAAATATAAAAAACACATTAAACAAAATGTCTGCCATCTTGTTCCTACAGTTTAAAATCTTTTTAATCAAAACCAGAGAAAGGGCTGGAGTTTCCTCTGGGTGTAAAGACCATAGTGCAGTGCCCCCTCCCCAACATGTTACTGTGCACTGCCAGTCAGCTGGCTGAAAAAAAGGCTACCACACATTCCCTTGCTTAGAAGAAGGACAAATGCCATTGTTTAGACATATTTCTAGGCATAAATAACAGGGACAATCATGGTGCAGAAACTAAGTGTGTACTACTCATATCTCTTATTAAGGTAACACTGTGTTAAAACTACAGTTGGCAAGCTATAAGCAACATGTGAACCAGCCAGCTGCGGGCTGGCTACCTGACCTAAGGCATCATATTCTGTGCATTAAAAACTTGACCACTATGGCTAAATTTACCCAGTGTTTGTATTCCATATGTTTGTTTAGGTTTATCCATTTAAAACAAAGTTACAGTAAATGTAAGATAATTCTGTTATGTAATACAAAATGTTATATTATTTTAGCAGTATTATTACTAATTACCTTTTTGTCTTTATAAATAAAAGCAATTAAATGATGTAATACATTTTTTATGTAAGTTTTATGTAAATACTGTGATATGCTTAGTCTGTCTGGGGCCCTTGTCTAGCTGAGAGCAAACTGAACTAAACACAGCCAGGACAAATCTGAAAAATATCAGCCATTTTCTCTGGATTACTGACAAGTTAATCATTGGACAAAGACCAGTTTAGGCTGAAAAACCTGTCTATCCCTATCCAAAATGTTAGTTCAGGAACCTTTATGGTCTGCCAGTTCTACTAAGACTATGTGGAGCATTGCTGTTGCCATCCAATAGCTGAATATTGCTTCAGTAAAGCTATATCACAAATTAGCAATGAGACAGAACAGCATCTTTAATATATTTCCAGTCTAAAACAAATTAGAAAAGCACTCAGAGAGAACAGACCTCCGCCGAGGCCACTGCATGCATGCTGCTGACAGGGTCACAAACCATGTGGGAATTCCAAGTTGTTGCACGATGGTCTGGCAATGATGAAGGATCCTTCAAAGAAAACCTGGATCCAGATGGTGCTCCGCATCACCACCAAAATCTAATCACCTGTTCCTTGTCTGAAAATTTCATCCAAATATGTTCATAACATTTTGAGTTATTTTGCAAACAGACAGGGCAACATTAACAAAAACATAACCTTCTTGGCAGAAATAATTGTTAGTTTTAGTTTGTCTGGAAAATATTTATATGTAACTTAAGTAAATATATAGTCCGAATATTTGTTAATGATCCTAACCTAATTAAAAACTTTTTTCTTTATCAGTATAAATGTATAATTTCCTCTTTGTAATTTATTATTCAGCCTTTACCTAAGATAATTCCTGTGTCTCAGAGGCAAGGGAAGCTGAAGTAGAGAGCCAGTGTGAGTGGTTGAAAAATACATTAAGTGAGGTATAAGGCCTACATCAGAGTTTTATTACCCTGAAATATTATCAGCACTCATTTTTAGCACACTGAACATGGTGTGTTTGTGGCAAACACACCTGTGGCAGATAGAACCTAAGAAAACACTAGCAAGAAATAAAAGAAAAAAAAATGACAATCTTCGTTCAGTGGTTAAATAATAGCACCTCCATGTGACCATGTGTTGCCAGAACAGCTGCAGTTGAAATGTTTGCCGAGTAGAAAGTAAAGTAAATGTTGTTGGGTCATCCTGAACTACACTACAAAAGAATCTCCCTTTGTTGCACACTTTGATAGTGGAACTATACTTTTCCTTCACCCAACATGTAATCAATATTGTACTTCTTTTTATGTAATACGTACAGGACTTAATTATTTACCATGTTTTTATTTTGCTCTTGCTGGATTTGCTTACTTGACTGTCAGTTTGAGAGAGTTTTAAAGTTGACAGAAAATATGTTATGAGCTTCTGTGGTAGGTGTGGTTAGAGGTCTGAAAGGAAACCCTACCCCTCCAAACTGTCATACCTTTTTTTGGGTGGGTCTTTTACTGGTTAAAGTTCAGACGCACTGGTGGTTCTAGACCAAATTTACCATTTGGGGGTAGGCTGGTGTTTGTTTTTCTTCACTGGGGCGCAGAACAAAAGAATGAAACAAAAAACAGGTCAATAGTTCACCGTTTAATTTATGAAGTGAGCCACTTGCGGCTTTGGATCTGAAAGTTGCCGACCCCTGATCTTGCAGAGGGATACTGTGATACTATCTCAGTACAGCAGAAGCTAAAAGTGCAACACCCTACTTTCTAAATCGTTTTCAAATTTAACTGTCAAGGTAAAAAAAATTCGTTGGTCCAAGGAACTGATTTAGTATTATGTCTTTTGTACCATTTGTACCACAACACAGATGCATTCGTGTGAACTTTCATTCATACCTCTGCACCACAGTGGACCTCTATGAAATGTGTATTAAGAAACGCACCAAATGGACCTTGTAGATACATTGATGATCAATGCAGATATAAACACCTACTATTCTGACCAAGACTGTTGAAAAAGTCCAAAACGCAATGCTGTAATGAGAAAGTTTAAAACATTTTGTAAAATTTAAATGCATGTGAATAGATATCAAAAGTAATGTTCCTGAAGGTAAATATCTTCTCTCTCTTTGGGTTATCTCAGCGCAGGTCTTCTAATACTGTATGTTTTGTTACACTACCTTTTTCTGTGAAAAAGTATTCGGAGAATATATTTTCCTTAATCATCTATATAGATGTAGCAAAAACTCTCTCTGGCTTTTGAGGTGTTGAGCGCTGGACAGAGAGATGGACCTGATGACAAAGCTGCTAACCAGCCAACACAGTTTTATTTACCAAAATCTTCTTTAATCTTTCAGTAAAATAATTTTTAGATTGCTTACGACTCCAAAGAATTCTGATGGAGCTTCAACGCCTGTGCCGAGATGAGGCTAGTAGGGATATTTGGCTTTCGGGTGAAATCACAGGTTGAACCTAAAATGCACTACAACCTCTACAGGTGAACTTAATGTGACCTTTTAAATGCTCATGTCCAGCTGTTCAATGTTTCAGTACTTTTTGCACAATTTGCTGTTCTCCAACAAGGAGCTTAACTGCAAATTTCACAACAGGAGTTTGATCCATGAATCGACCAATAGATTGTTTTAAAAATCAGAATTGGTTTATAAAGTTCTCATCATGCTGTTCACAGTTTAACACCTGATCCACCAATACAAGGCTTCAAACAGGATCTTCTCAGACAGAAGTGGCCACTGAGGATAGTGTGTCATCAGCAGGTAGCAACAGAGATACAGAAATGCAGCAGACAGCAAGTCGACTTGTGAACAAATCATTGTCAAGCTGTAATTGATGCTCAAGGGCACGACCCCTTATTGACATTTATTGTTGTGGTACACAAACTGCTGTCGTTGGCTTTTGTTTCAATAGTTTGAGATGAGGAAATCCCCATTGCATGCTTAAATTGTACTTAAATGCCCTACTTTTATGATACATCTCAAAGTAGCGTTAACTTTTTACATTTTCCATAAATTTCACTCCAAAACCAAAAATCCTGAACTTTATGTGAGTAGTTTATGTACGTCTACCACGAGTTACCTTTCCAGAAGAAAAGATCATTTAATAAAGTTAAATCTTTATCAGCTAAAGAAAACCAGAACTTTCATTCTTCAACCTTTAAAAATTCCTTGGAAAGCTCTCCTTGACATTTATGCCTAGTTGGTTAATCATTATTTTGAATGCTAATGGTTTATTATAGATTCTTTAGTGACTAGATGCAATTTAATCATACAATTAAAAATAGAAGTGTTAATATTGTGATTCTGAGAATAAATCTTTCATTTTTTCCCTATTTTGTGAGGTTTGCAATTAGGCCCCCTGATGAGAATTTACCCTTTAGCCAGATTTAAGAGCTTTGACACTGATAAATATGATTCAATGAGACTTATATGGTTTTTAATAAATAGTGATGCTATTGCATGCAAGCTTTAGTGAGACATTCATCTCCATTTCCCTAAAAATGTTACGTATTGTTGTGATTTGAGCATTTGTGAATTTGCTGAATGGATCAGACACAAATGTGAACAGCCCACACATAAGACTGTTTTATTAATCCATACTGCAATAAAAAAGTATGACTCCAGCAGATCCTTTTCATATATTATAATACAGATGCAGAATTGAAAGTTTATTCTTTTAACAGCCTAGTATTTTACAAGAAATAGATAACTAGTTGGAACTTTTGAACATGTCCTTAAAACAGGACATAAGTGGGAACGAATCCTTGGGCTCTACTTTGCCGTTAATATCCATGAACAACCAGCTGAAAAAGATACAGGAGAGGGTGGGGTAATGGAGAAGTGAGGGCTTTCAATAAATAAAACAAAAGCAATGAATATAATTTCTTTATCCTTTACCATGCTATCCCACCCATATATCCACAGTCAAAATAAAATCCACATACAATAGAGGCCAAATCTGTTTCAGTGGGTTTTTGCAGGAAGTGT
This sequence comes from Crenichthys baileyi, assembly GCA_036173005.1. Taxonomy (NCBI): domain Eukaryota; kingdom Metazoa; phylum Chordata; class Actinopteri; order Cyprinodontiformes; family Goodeidae; genus Crenichthys; species Crenichthys baileyi. Next base: position 261,919 of record JAHHUM010000328.1, read on the forward strand.
TTCCAGATCAAACGGCTGAAGCCAAAAGGGATCAACATCTCTGAAGACTTTGCCGATTTCGCCAGGAAGATGCTTCATTCACCAGTTGCTCCAGCTACAGGTCAGTTTGCAAGATGGCCCCAAAAAAAAACTGTAATGGAAATGATGATTGATGGGGAAAAATATATTTGGTGAAACTCTAGAGGGCTGGGATTTGGGTTAAACAGCTGCTGTTCAAACTGGATATAGTCATTGGGATTTGCTTGGCTGCAGTCCCTTAAAAGTCCTCCAAAGTCTCGATTTCTCCCATATTCAATCTCTCAGATGATGCATTCACAGAAAAACCTAATTTAAAAATAAAGAAAAGAACTTTAGTACACAGCGGACATAAAACGTTTGCTTTTTTATTTAACAGCTGGATGTTTGAGCTCACCTAAAAGGCTTGGGTCTGCTCGAACCATCTTCTGCTTCTTTTTCTTCTTTCCTGAGGTGACCATCTCAAATCGTTGCTGCTGGCTGCTGCTCGTATGGTTGGACTGGTAGATTGCTGAAGATCCCGTTCCACCCCACACGGACTCCTTAAACAGGAACAGGGAACATTAAGACTCATGAAAACTATTTACTTACAATCATAACCCCTAAGATTTACAGAGGGAACTCGATACCTTTGCTTAATTTGATCAGCCAAACTTCTGCTTTTTCCACTTGCTTGAATGCTGCTGCTCTACCTCTGTTTTCACACCTGCCACTCGCTCCGCTTTATACTAGGGGTGCACCGATTGATAGGCTGGCCAATCGATCGGATCCGATTTCCAAACTTTTGGGTGATCGGTCGATCCATACATGTAAAACCGATCTTATCTACCACTGCAAAGATCTGAAAATCGCCCACTGTCCCCTTTTGCTCTGCCGTGAGAAAAGGCTGACTGACGGACTTGTCCACCAGGTCACATCTGCGCGTGCACGGTTCAAAACATAAGATTAGAACATTGAAGGTGGGTTGAAACCTTATAACACTTGACAGTGTCAGTTGTGAAGAAAATCGATATGGGCCAAATTCAGAATCGGACGTGGACTTGGAGAAGGCATTTAACTGTGTCCCTCGTGGTGCCCTGTGGGGGGTGCTCCAGGAGTATGGAGTCAGGGGCTCTTTATTAGGGGCCATCTGGTCTCTGTACAAGCAGAGCAGGAGTTTGGTCCGCATTGCCGGCACTAAGTCGGACCTGTTCCCGGTGCATGTTGGACTCCGGCAGGGCTGCTCTTTGTCACCGGTCCTGTTCATAACTTTTATGGACAGGATTTCTAGGCGCAGCCAAAGGCCGGAGGGGGTCTGGTTTGGGGACCAGTGGATTTCGTCTCATCTTTTTACAGATGACGTGGTCCTGCTGGCCCACTCTAGCCAAGACCTACAGCATGCTCTGGGGAGGTTCGCAGCCGAGTGTGAAGCGGCTGGGATGAAGATCAGCTCCTCAAAGTCCGAGGCCATGGTTCTCGACCGGAAAAGGGTGGCTTGTCCTCTTCAGGTTGGAGGGGAGTTCCTGCATCAAGTGAAGGAGTTAAAGTATCTCTTGTTCACGAGTGAGGGAAGAATGTAGCGGAAGATCGACAGACGGATCGGTGTGGCTGCCGCAGTAACAGGGACGCTGTGCCGGTCCGTTGTGGTGAAGAGAGAGCTGAGCCGAAATTTGCCGGTCAGTCTACATTCCTACGGTCACCTATGGCCATGAACTTTGGGTCATGACCAGAAGAACGAGATCCCGGATACAAGTGGCTGAAATGAGCTTCCTATCCTCTGTAGGGTGGTCGAGTTTGGAGTGGAGCCGCTGCTCCTCCACATCGAGAGGAGCCAGTTGAGGTGGCTCGGGCATCTATACTGGATGCCTCCGGACTCCTTCCTTGGGAGGTGTTCCAGGCACGTCCCACCGGGAGGAGGCCCAGGGGACGCGTGAGGGACTATGTCTCTTGGCTGACCTGGAAACGCCTTGGGCTCCCCCTGGAGGAGCTGGAGGAGGTGTCTAGGGAGAGGGATGTCTGGGTGTCTCTACTCAGTCTGCTGCTCCCACGACCCGGTCCCGAATGAAGCGGAAGACAAGTACGGCGTACGCAGTCTGAGCTTTGCACGGACAAGTCTGACAGACGTCCGCTTTGAGTCCGAGGAGTCAAGTAAGCTACGTCCGACTATGTTTTGCCCTTAATTCATAGGCCAATGAAACCAAACTGCGGCTCTTAAAAAAAACGACCACTGAAGGGCTCAGCCTATCGACGAATGGTTGAGAAATTCATCCAATCGTCCAACCTTGCGTTGTACTGAAATCATACCTGATCGGCTGTATGTTGCTTAGCAATGATGCTACTGTCATGTTGTGCTCTATGACGAGCACTTAGAGCATTTAGTCTCCTTCGGCTTGCAGCATGCATTCGCCAACACCGTTGCAAAAATCAGAAACAGAGTGTCGCAAAATATGCGTTAAATGAGCTGTTCTTCACACTGATACAGCACAGAGGTGCTGCATTCTTGTTTTCTTCCATTTCCGGGTCTGTGCTGTGTCCCGCCCCCGTCATTTCTGTCCAGTGGGCACAATGATCGTCACCCGCGTGGCTTTGTTTACAAGTTATGGATCACTTGCAAAAGGAACAATGTGAAAGCGAATCGCACCAAATGAAAAAAATAAAGTCCGCTTTTGGTCCAGCCCAAACAAGCAGACCAAAGGACGTTCCTGGTGTGAACACACCCTAAAGAAGTCCTGCATCAATTATAAAAACATAGCTACTTACTTAATAACTTAAACTTTTACATCTTACGGTATATATATTAAGCTTATATAATGGTTAATAATGGATTTAAGAGAAACTCTCCCTTGATGGAGTTAATATGGAAATAAGTCTGAATTTAAATTAGAATTTCTTGTAGAATCTTAGTTTTCTCATTACCACAAAAAATTAAACAATTAAACCAAACACAGCTGTTTTAGTTTGAAATATGTCCAGCTGAAAGCCTCGATAAGTAAATTCTTCTGTAACAAACAGTCGGCGTCTCATTTGGACCTGATTCCAAGACGATTTGTCTAGAACTTCAAGACTAAACATGAGGTGAAACCTTTGGGTTCCTAAACCTTTAAATAACAAATATCAGTTTGGGCTTTCTTACTTGCTGCTGCTTGGCTTGCTGTTGGTTCGGCAGCGCCTGCTTCTGTTGGTTAGCGTTCTGTTTGGCGCGACGTTCCAGGAACTGCTTGGCAAAGTCCTGGGACTCTGAAGTGTCCCCCAAATAGGCCCTGATGTAGTCATGCACTTCGTAAGGAGAGTCCACTTCCTTCAGGAAGGATGCAAACGTAGGAACTAGCAGGAAGACAAATGGAGAATTATTTGTGACTCGGGCAGCTAGGAGAGGTGCATCATTAGGTGTGGGTGGTGCTACTTTGTGAAATACTTCAGGATTTACCATCCAGATTGTTGGCTGTGTTGAGCGTGTGCAAGGTTTGCTCACACCACTGCATAAATGTGTCCTGCTGGCTCTTACTGACACCCTGGAACAACTTTAGCAGCTTTTCCTCCTCGTCAACCTTCTTACTGGTTCGCCCACTTAAAGAGTTACTTAATGTGGAAGACAAAAGAACTTAGTAAGAATTGTGTATTACTCATATCTTTCAAATAAGTCATGTTTTTCCATCACAAGCTCTGACTAAGACAATGTTTTAATTTGGCATCCTAAACAAACACCTGAGGTTGGCGTTGCCTTTGTTGTTCTTCTGGGTGTTGCCTTTTTTGGTCTGGGGTTGTTGTTGGACCGCCTCCTTCACCGCCTCGTCCCAGAAACCCATGTTTGAGTTGTGGGTGTCACCCCAGATGCTGCTGGAGTCTGAGCCCCAGTTAGTGCCGGTGTTAACAGACCCCCAAACTGAGTTACTCAGCGATGTCTGTGAGGAGAAGCAGAGCATGTTAAGGTTAAAACCCAACTAAAACTTTCACCATAAATCTCCCATTTTATTACACATTTTCACAAAGCTGTTTGGAGCTAAAAGAGGAAGCTCATGCTTGCCAGTACATGAAACCATTTCAGCACTGGGACTGAGTTATTGAATCTAGTCTTAAAAACTAAAAAACAACCTTTAAAACATTATTTTATCATATTTTTTTTACATTTTAGAACATAACTTCAGATTTTATCCTATTTTAATAGGTCTGGACAATGCTCTCTGAGCTAATAGCCAAATTAGGGACAAACAATCAAAATTTGAACTCATCTCCTTGTCATGGTTCATCTATTAATCCCTGTGATACAAATGACATGTTGACTATTCTGCGCATTGCTAAGACAACTACAAATAAGGCAGGGTGGCTCTTGTAAGTGCCAAATAATAATCTATTCTGCCTAACAGATAAAACCCTGAGTTGTCATGTTACAGCTTGAATAAACTACATTCAGATTCAACGCTCTAGTACACCATCGTGCATATGTCTAGAGGAAAATGGGATGTGAAGAACGCCCCTTTTAATTTCACAACTTTATCTGAGGCGCACAGCATCCACTGGAATTGTTCTTTTAAACAACGGATGATAAAATCTGCCTGTATGAAGCAACTGGTAGCAGAAGAAGAAGAATCTATAGAGGAAGTGGTTAACTAATGCAATCCTAATTGCTAAATTTGGCTACATAAGTGTGACCTTTGAGATATTTTTGGACATCTAATTAACATTTTGCAATAATAATAATTGCCTCAGTGTTTATACTTAAACGAGTGCTACTGCTACAAACATGGCGATATGGACCAGGTATAAACCAGGTGTGAGGCAATAAACTTCAGACTAATTTAATCTGTAGGAAGAAATGACTGAGAAATCTAGTTTACCATAAGGGCTGCTTCATGGTTAGTAACTAATTGATGGGTGTATTGTCAACAGTCTCTCTATACAGTGGGGCCAAAGTTCTCCTACTTTGAAAAATGAGAGAGGCATGTAATTTTCATCATAGGTAAACTTCAACTATGAGAGTTGAAATCTAGGAAATCACATTGTAGAATTGTTAAAGAATTTATTTGTAAATTATGGTGGAAAATAAGTATTCGTCACCCACAAACAAGCCAGATGTCTGGTCGTCACAGACCTGTAACTTCTTCTTTAAGAAGCTCTTCTGTCCTCCACTCGTCCCCGTATTAATGGCACCTGTTTGAACTCGTTATCTGTATAAAAGACACCTGTCCACAGCCTCAAACAGTTAGACTCTAAACTCAACCATGGCAAAGACCAAAGAGCTGTTGAAGGACACCAGGAAGAAAACTGTAAAACCTGCGCCAGGCTGGGAGAAATGAATCTACAATAGGCAAGCAGGTTGGTGTGAATAAATCAACTGTGGGAGTAATTGTAAGAAAATGGAAGACATACAAGACCATCGATAATCTCCCTCGATCTGGGGCCCCACGCAGGATTTCATTTCACGGGGTCAAAATGATTCTGAGAACAGTGAGCAAAAATCCCAGAACTACACAAAGGGACCTGATAAATGACCTGCAGAGAGCTGGGACCAAAGTAACAGAGGCTACCATCAGTAACACACTACGCCGAGAGGGACTCGAATCCTGCAGTGCCAGGCGTGTTCCCCTGCTAAAGCCAGTAGATGTCCAGGCCGGTCTAACGCTTGCCAGAGAACATATGGATGATCCAGAAGAGGATTGGGAGATTACCATGTGGTCAGATGAAACCAAAATACAACTTTTTGGCACAAACTCAACTCTTCATGTTTGAAGGAAGAAGAATGAAGAGTTGCATCCCAAGGACACCATACCTACTGTGAAGCATGGGGGTGGAAACATCATGTATGGGGCTGTTTTTCTGCAAAGAGTACAGGACGACTGATCCGTATTAAGGGAAGAATGAACGGGGCCATGTATTGTGAGATTTTAAGCCAAAACCTCCTTCCATCAGTGAGAGCGTTGAAAATGCGACGTGGCTGGGTCTTCCAGCATGACAGTGATCCCAAACACACCGCTCGGGCAATGAAGGAGTGGCTCCATAAAAACCATTTCAAGGTCCTGGAGTGGCCTAGCCAGTCTCCAGACCTCAACCCCCTAGAAAATTTGTGGAGGGAGTCGAAAGTCCGTATTGCCTGGCGACAGCCCTAAAACATCACTGCTCTAGAGGAGATCTGCATGGAGGAATCGGCCAGAACACCAGCTACAGTACATGCAAACCTGGTGAAGACTTACAGGAAACGTTTGACCTCTGTCATTGGCAACAAAGGTTATGCTACAAAGTATTGAATTTTTGATTAAACTTTTGTTATGAGCAAATACTTATTTTCCACCATAATTTCCAAATAAATTCTTTAACAATCCTAAATTGTGATTTCTTGGGATTTTTTGCTCATTTTGTCTCATAGTTAAAGTTTACCTATGATGAAAATTACAGACCTCTCTCATCTTTCTAAGAAGGAGAACTTGCACAATCAGTGGCTGACTAGATACTTTTTGGCCCCACTGTATATGACAATTAGTTGTAGTTTTAGTAAATAAACAGCCTTGTATAATCAACCATGTTACTTACAGTTCTGTTTTGAGGTCGGGTCTGTTGGCTGACAGCTGGATGTTGTTGATGCGTCTGATCCTTCCGTTGCTTCATCTGCTGGGCCTCCTCCCTCTGAATCTCCAGCAAAGACTTCGTAATAACGGGCTGTTTGGCCACGTTACCCCAGCTGGAGAGCTTGGCATGTGACTGCTGAGCTTGTTGCAGCGCCTGCTGTTGCTGCTGCTTTAGGAGCTCCTGGTGCTGACGTCGCTGCTGTAAGGGTGAGAAGACCACAGAGGTGTTTTTGGTGTGGATGGGCCACACATGCAATACATTTATAACTCAAGAAATCGAATAATTTTTACTGAAACATACAAAATAAATAGAAACGTAGAAAACTAGGCAAAAACAGTAACAAAATATTTTATACAAACATAACGAGTCTTATAATTTGCTTCTATATTCTTCTCGTCAGCTCCTAGTACTCCTGCTGCACTTTTCACAACCAAAACAAGAAGCCAAATTCTCACAGATTACAAAAATACATAGCAGCCGAATAGAATAAACACCATCACACATTCTCTGCACTGAATTCTCTCACTGACAATAATAAAACCCTTAAATGTTGAATAAGGCTCCACAATACATCCCAAATGTATTGTTAATGCATTTTAATCCAGTGCCCTACCAACTTTCTTTAGCTGTATTTTATCACACTGAGCTGCCAATAAATAATCCCTCTGACTGGAAAAACCAAAACAACAGTGTGTTTTCAGAGAGCGTAATCCGAAGGTGACAAATTGATTTCCAGTTAAATAAAATGTAGAAAAGGAAAAAGAGTCACACTGTTACATAATTAGAAATAGTTCGTACCTCCTCCCGTGCCTGTCGTTCTCTCTCCTCCTCTAGCTTCTGGATCTCGGCCAATGACAAGGCATTTTGTGTGTGGTTGTGATTGGCTGACTGCTGTCCCCACTTAGAAGACGATGGAAGCTGAAAACCAGGACAAGAAGTCTTCTCAACTTTAAGTCCATTTTAATCTGTTTTTAACACCTACCGGTGGTTGTGAATCGGCCAGAACACCAGCTACAGTACATGCAAACCTGGTGAAGACTTACAGGAAACGTTTGACCTCTGTCATTGGCAACAAAGGTTATGCTACAAAGTTTTGAATTTTTGATTAAACTTTTGTTATGAGCAAATACTTATTTTCCACCATAATTTACAAATAAATTCTTTAAGAATCCTAAATTGTGATTTCTTGGGATTTTTTGCTCATTTTGTCTCATAGTTAAAGTTTACCTATGATGAAAATTACAGACCTCTCTCATCTTTCTAAGAAGGTGTTTTTAACACCTACCGGTGGTTGTGATGCCTTACCTTCATTTGTGCAAGCTGCTGCTGTTGCAGCTGCTGCTGCTGCAGTCTTCTGAGGGCCTCTTGTTGCTGCTGTCTCTGTCTCTGCAGCTCCTGTTGTCTTTGGGCCTCCTGCTCTCTTCTTTTTTGTTCCTCCTGTTGCTGTGCAAGAGCTGCTGCAGCAGCAGCCTCCTCCTCTAGTCGCCTCTTCTCCTCCTCGTGTCTCCTCAACACCTCTAGCTCTTCTTGCTTTCGACGCTCCTCCTCCTGGTGAAGAAGAGAGTACTGCCTTTATTTAAGTCTTTTATGGAAATAAATACGGAATTTTTTTAGTCGCTTACCTGTTTGCGAAGAAACTCTTCCCGTTTCTTTTTCTCCTCCTCTTCCCTCCGCCTTTCCTCCAATCTTCGGAGAGCTTCCTCCTGTGCTTTCCTCTCCTCCTCCTCTTTTTGCCTGCGTTGCGCCTCCTCTTGTTCCCTTTGTAGCCTCAGGGCTTCCTCCTAAAGATCCAATATTAGGTCAGCGCCATTAAAAACTTACTCCAAGTCTTTACCAAGTTTAAACTGACAGTGTTCAATTGCTCTACCTGTTTCTGTCGAGCCAGTTCCTCTTCTTTCAATCGTTTCCTTTCCTCCTCCTGTCGAGCCCTGAGTGCCTCTTCCAAGCGTTTTCTTTCTTCTTCCTCCCGTTTCGCTCTTACCTCTGCCTCCCGTCTTTCCAGCTCCATCTATTAGCAGATCAAGTTGAAGTTCAGTCTCATATAGTTAAACAGAAATTAAAAATCTACATAAGCAAAGCCCAATAACAAATGTGATTATATCCATGGTTATCAGATTGCAGGCAGAGCTGTTCTGATTTTCCTGGCTGTTAGTCACAGAAACGATCGTATGACAAGCTGCATGTGCTACTTACGAAACTGCATGTGTACTGTCCAATTCAAATGTAAAGACAGTTAAGTGTTAGTAAATGGGGCTGTTGGACACAATCGTCACATATCAATTTACTCAAAGGTTTGGTGGCCTAGCTTAGAGAATTCACAACATGGATTAATGGACTAAGGTAAATTGGATTTTAAAGTGACAGTCTCCGACAGTAAACGGATGCATAAACCTGCAACAAACTACCTCACAATAGCTATGTAATGTCTTGGTGTTTAAAAAGAATGCTTGTTTTTTAAAGTACAAATATTTAACGGTCACAATCTGACAGCTCTCAGACAGCAGAGCACCAGTTTAGGTCTAACTGTCCAACTGCAAAATTATGCGGACGCTGAAATGTCACACACTCTCGTGGCCATGAACCACTGACTTGGTGCAGCTGATCCAAGGCAGACCAGTCGCACATGAGGATGTGTTTCACAGTGTGTGAATGCATGGGTCACCAATAACCCAATGAAAGGAACTGAAAAAGCACAAAAAACCCAAGTGTGGAGAGCGCCTGCTCCATTATGGTTTTGGACTTCCCTCTTTTAAATGTGCTTCTAACATTTGGATAAACTCCGCAATGACATGCTAAAAGGAGAAATAGACTTCACAGTCAACCATTAGTCTTGAGAAAAATAAATAAATAAAAAATCTGTTCGGCCCATGAAATGCTTGCTCCTCTGCGTATCCACACACGAACTGAAATCTTACGCCAGTCCAGATTTCTGCAGTATTGCTTTAAATGCCTGGCTTTCAGCCTCGTCTCAAATTCATCCCAAAGGTGTCCTATCGGGTTGAGGTCAGGACTCAGGTCAGTCAAGCTCATCCACACCAGACTCTCTCTTTAATGTCTTTATGGACCTTTCTTTGTGCACTGGTGTCCAGTCATGCTGGAAGAGGAACGGGCCATTTCCAAACTGTTCCCACAAAGATGGGAACATGGAATTGTCCAAAATCTCTCGGTATGCTGAAGCTGAGTTCCTTTCACTGGAACTAAGGGGCCATAGCATAACCCCTCCTCCACCAAACTTTATACTTGGCACAATACTGTCAGACAAGTACCGCCAAACCCAGACTAGTCCATCAGATTGCCAGATGGAGAAGTGCGATTCGTCACTCCAGAGAGCACTCCTCCACTGCTCTAGAGTAAAGTGGTGGTGGGCTTTACACACTGCATTCAACGCTTTGCATTGCACTTTGTGATGTATGGCAGCTGCTCGGCCATGGAAACCTATTCCATGAAGCTCTCTATGCAGTTCTTGAGCTCATCTGAAGGCCACGTGAATTTTGGAGGTCTGTAGCTGGGGCTGATTCTGCAGAGAGTCGGCGACCTCTGTTCATTATGAGCGGCACCATCCGCTGCCCCTGCTCCATCAGTTTTTGTGGCTGAGTTGCTATTTCTATGTTTTGATGCAGGAGGCAAGTTTCACACAGCTGGTTCAGTCCAGGGATCGGTAAAAGTGACAAAATTCACACCTTTAGTTGGCCTGGTTTGCTTCCACACAGACAGTTTTTAGACCGGATCACAAAGTTTTGCAGTTGCATGCAGCTGATTGTTTTGGGGGCAGTATTGCGCTGATCGAGAAGGAAAAAAGAATCAAGAAGAAAGTCCGTCTCATCTGGGTTGCTGCTGCTGCTACTTTGGTTTTCGAAAGTAGTTATGCGCCTGCACCTCTTCACTACTCCACGTAGCCTCCCAAGACTTTTTTAAACTGTTTCATCTTCGAATTCACGCTTTTAATTTGTTTTTCATCTACTACTACTTCTTCAAAGGCGCTGCTCTTACGTTAGATCCTCTCTTCCTGCTTTTGGTGCATGCATTGAACGGAATGGGTTCACACCGGTGTGATCCGATCCAGAAGCCAGACTCTGGCACGACACAAATTGTTCCAAAGGTTTGGTGTCAAAGCACTATTATTTACATTTGTTGGTGCCTTAATAGCAAAATTATCCACACATATGTGTATATATGTGCAGGAAAAATACATTTGGAATATGTTGCCTAAAGATGCTGGCTAAACTCAGGTATGTATGCAATTACCAGGAAGTAAGGATTATTATTTGATATTCCAAACTAGTGCATCTCGGGGGAAAAACTGGTTGTCCTAACTTCAACAGCAAGGCATCTTCGATTGCCAGAAAGGACAAGGAAAGTTTGGTAGGGTACGGTGATGCTTACCTTTGCAGACCTTGCCTTCTCAAACTGTTGCATTTGCTCAATAGTTGGAGCTTGTGCCACTGAGTCTATAGGCAAATCCCACACACTGCTGCCTTCCCATGCTGTGTTTAAGTAATAAAATAAGATTTATATAACAGGGTTGTTGGTTCAACAGCAAACTTTGCTGAACACGGAAGGCAGAAACTCACTGCTTGTAGCAGCTTGTTGGAGGTTTGGTGTGCAGCTAGCCTGAGACGTTGGATTCTGCATTTCCCACACAGAACCCGAGTCGGGTACTGACAGGGACCGGGTAACAGGAGGTAGAAGACTCTCAGAAGCACTAGAACAACAAAGACAGAAAAAAACAGAAATGAATTCAACACTTCACTGAAAATGCTGCCAGATATGATGTAAATAGAGCCGCACAGCGTATTGAACCGCAGCCGTCATCTTAATGTCAAAGTTTGCATTATTGCAACTGCAAAAGACTGCTTGGATGCAATACTTAGCAGGCTATAATATTCAGGTGTCATGCCTTAGTGAGCAAGATCAGAAAGCCCGGGAGCATGGTGAGAACACTGATGATTGAAACGACAGGAAGTGATGAGGAAAATTTCCCATAATCTATATTATCATCACAATATAGCAATGTCATGTTTTCACGCAGACCTATTTGACAACTGAAGAACTTTGAACGCAAAGTTAAATGTAGATTTAGAGGAAGGGAATGAAAACGTCTCCAACCTTATCTTCAGAGCCTGGTATTGCTGCAGAAGCATGTTGATCTGCTGTTGGTGCTGCTGCTGTTGTTGGAGAGGAGCCGAGTTAAGAACTAAAGTTTTCTGCTGGGCCAACGCCTGGGCATATTGCTGCCTGTTCAAGGACATAACAATTGGTAAATAGAAGAAGTTAGAGGAAACAATAAGGATGGTAAAAGACTCTAATCATGTTGAGGTAGTAAGAGACAAGTTTCATTTGACTTGAGGAACAGAGTTTGGAAGCAGGACCTTGTGTTCATAATAAAAGACAGACATGTCTTCTGAACTATTATATTTACTACTATTAGCAATTAATCAATTTTACTAAGATTTAGTCAAAAGACTGGGAACCCTATCTGTTAACACACTGGTCTGTTTAAGTGCATAATACAGATGTTTCTGTAAAGAATAATATGGCTGCAGAGCGAGCTGTGTGACAGTGCTGTGGGGTTTCTCTTTGGACTGGTTAGATAAGAGCCAAACATTACCTGAGGAGGTATTGATATTGCAGCTGCTGCAGCTGATAAAGGTTGAGAGCAGTGAGCTCCTGCTGCCTCTTTAACCTCTCTTGGTCACCATCAGCCTGCAACATAGAGATGGATAAAATAAGAAGCAATCACTTCAGTATTAAAGAGAGAGATAGAAGCAAAGAATGTAAAACAAGATGTTCAGGAAATTCAGGAAATATTTCATAGTCTTAAGAAAATATAACCAAATATTTTATCTTATGGCACAAAAATGAATTCAAAACAACGATGCCTATGAAAAAACTTTAAATTGGGTGGACTATAACGCCATCTACAGGTCACTGCCTGGTACTAGTAAAAACAAAAACAAAATCAAAACCAGAAAACCCTCAACAACGTTTAAGCAGTTTAGAGTGGTTTAACTTTAGAGACTCAGAGCCACATAATTAGGTTCCCCCAACCGGTTCTACTTTCTGTTTGTTCTATATTTCAATAAGATATTATGGCGCATGTAAGCAATGAATACAAGATTGCTGCATGTTCCCGCATTTATAAGATACTATCAGCCCATTATAAATTTATAAAAGGCAGATCAACTACAGAGGGTATTCATATTGATCTGCATTATTTTAAAAAATTATAGAAACTGTTCAGGCGAAATTAAATGTGGCTAAGAATAGCTGGTAAAGCTGGCAATATGAAAAGGTCAAAGAACATTTGTGAGCAAAGCAGCAAATACTGCTTGATGACAAGTCAAGCACATCTAAATTTAGCTACTAGGTAGATAATAAAAATAACCCTCTCAGCTTGAAAAACAGCTAATTTAATACCTTCTTGCCTGGCTTGCTCCGACCCAGACTTGAAGTGATCACTTTCCAAATGTAGTAAAAAAAATTACTTGTATTTTGCAAGGGTTCTTACTTGTAGCGGCGGCGGTGCAGGGCCTGGAGTAAAGGGCACCCTGCCCCAAATCTTCATCATCTCTCCCAACGCTTGGAACACTTCATCACAGCCTCTTTTGACCAACAGAGACACGGTGAAGTAACCAGCTTGAAACCAGTCAGACATCTCGAGATTACTGAATGGACCTGAGGGTGTACGGGCAGTTCAGGGGTCTGAGAAACATTTTTAGGAAGAAAGTGACGTTGAAATGTAGAGCTCACTGAGGTCCCTGCATTCTCACCCTGTATCTCCCCCTGTGGATCTTTGTAAAACCACTTGAGAGCAGCTTCGTGGGTAAGGGGCAGGCCTGCAGGCTTCGGCTTCTCTGAAGCCTTGGCTGCAAGTCTGTCATCATCCACCCCACTGTCTTGTAGGTATGCTACCATCTTTTCTGCCTCCTTAACAAGAATGGAAATGATATAATGATATAGCATTTTAAATCAGCCAAAAATGATGCCTAAAACTAGGGATGCACGGATTTATGAATTTGGGCCAATATCGATACCCGATAATAATGCTGGGTAATGACCAATAAACAATATTTGCCGTTATTATATACATTACCCTACCCTTTCAACACTGTGAAAAACCAACTTAACATTGCTTCTCTGCTCCAGTTGAACACCCCACAATCCTGCGCTGCATCACTATCACATGCACAAATACATGACCAACCCTCTCCCCTCAAGAAACACAAACGGCAACAAAATGGATATACACATCGATCACTAATATCGGCCCAGTTTACTTATGGGACTGAAACCGATATGTTCAACAAAATGACTGACATGGGCCGAAACGGATGTTATGCAGGTATGCATCGTACATTCCTACATAACAGCACTAAGATCAGCATGTAACAACGTCCAGCTGAAGTCAGTATAACTAAAGCCAGTGTAAAAAAAACAAAAAAAAACTCAAACTTACTTGCTCAAAGTGTTTGAGTCCCTCATCTTCATCAGTGTCGTTTGTCACCGTGGTGGGCCTGCTTATAGGTGCTAGTATATTTGATGTGTAGGGTAAAGGATTGTTTATTGCCATAGCGACTTCTACAGGTTTTTGCTGTGATAGATGAACAGTGGATGATGGAGCAGAAACCTCTTCATGAAACAGACAAAAACAGAAAATGTTAGTTTTGAGGTAGTGCACAAAGTTGCTTATTTTACAAGGGACACAAAGTCCCACCTGTTAAGGTGGTGGAAATGTGGGTCATGGGGTGTGACTCCAGCATGCTACTAGACTTTGGAACACGAAGCGGTGCTTTGCAGGGCTCTGGTGGGAGCTCCAGGGGTGGACGCCGTTCAGCTGGTCTTTCAGTCTCCTCTGTTCTGCTGGGCTGGTTTGGAGGCAAATTCTGAGGAGCCGGCTGGGACTCTGAGACTGTTGAAGCCGTCGCTGGAACAACAGACGGACCTTCTTCTGACACTCTAGCCAAATCTAAAACAAAGATGTACGACCTGATCACATGGATAAATAGGTTTCCTATTTCAGACATTTGTACTTTTTTTGCTTTGGTTCAAAAAAGACAAATGACGTTTAAAAAGGGCTTTTTTTGCTCAGACCAGTGGTTTTCAAAGTGGGAGCCACCAGGGGGCGCTAGGGGGGGCCCAGAAAGGTTGGGGGATGATGATAAAAAAACTGTTCTTATTTTCAACAGTTTGTTCAATGTTATTCAGTGGGATTATAATTGTGCTAACATATTTTAAATAATATTCTTACACAAAAAATGCATTGATTATTGAATGGGGGGGTGCTAATGTTGAAGCTAATGGTGTTTGGGGGCCCTGGTATGGAAATGTTTGGGAAACCCTGGCTTAGACTACAGAAATCAGAGCAGGCAAGATGGAAGGTGGAGAAGTTCGTTCTTTTTCTTCCAACAACAGAGCGGCTCTGTCGGCTTTATAATGCTGGGTGTGTCGGCTTGCGTCAGCTAAATGAGCAGTTTTTTGTTCTCCCACACCTTGGTCCTTTAAACAACTGGTTCATTTTTTATAATAAAAACAACAATTCAGACCCTCCCTGAAAACAACATGCAACATTAGCGGATGATGTTTGTTTTAAAGATGGAAAGAAACGAAATACTCAAATTCAGGCAGAAAAAAATACTAGCTAATAATAGAGGAAACCAGATTTGCTGACTTGATTATATTGTGAAATGATAGCAAGGCAATAAAACATATATATATACACACATGGCTAAAATAAATTGCAATCACAATATACAAATATAGTTTCACTTCAATTAAATTGTGGAAATAAATAAATTTCATGCTTATATTCTGATTTCTAGGTGCACCAGTGTATGCAAAAGTAACAAACATCCATACTCAGATGATCATTCTTACTGACCTTTTCGATCAGGTTCTCTTTTGGCCTCTTTTTCTGTCTCTTTGGTCTCCCTGTGTAAAATATCTTCCTCCTGCAGACCCTCGTCACACTCTTCCAAGGGTCTGAAATCAAGCTCTGCTTCTTCCGGGATAGGTTCCTTTGACGCTTTCTGATGGCAAAAGAAGACATTTGTGCAAAGATTGCCACCAGCATCAACCCAAAAACCCACCAGATGCTCTTATTCTAGTATGAAATGAGAGCATACCAATATTGAACATGTCTTACCTTTAGAGAAAGAAAAGCTCCTGAAGAGTCAAACGTTCCTGCTTCTTCATCGGCATCCTCCAGACACCACTCTGGTAAGCTGTCTCGCTCATCCTCCAGGCTGCCACTACCTGACCTCCTGTAGCCACGCTCCTCTTCTCTTGCGTCAAACGGGAAGCGCCGACGTTGGTCCGGCTGTTCCCGCCACACTGCTGATCGAGGCACATCTAGGAAAAATGCAGTGAAAAAAAAAAAAATCACATATTTGAACCAAAATATAGATGGTTGATTTTTTTTTCCCTGTTCCATCTGCATTTTGTTATCATGTAAATGCAATTGAACCTATTTATTGATAGCAAAGACCTCCGTTAAAGGACAATGTGACCGACCACAGTGCAAATAATTACTCAGGTACTGCCTGACGAAGTAATCCAAAACATTAATCAGTTAACCTTTAGTATTTTCAGTAATGGAGCCAACCCAAACAGATCAAGGAGTTCATGTCAGAAGAAACCCACACAGGTCTCTTTTCTATCTGTGTTCACAGATAGTTCACATTACTACGATACAAAAAAAACAAGAAAACCATTTTTTTCCAAGAGTTCTTGCGCAATATATAGTAGGGACAGAAGCAACATCACACGGTGTGAGTGACGGAGCAGTCACTGTAAAATTATTTTACTATTATTTTAAAACAAAGAAAAAATGATTATGGTAATCAAATTTAAAAAAAGGGCTTTAGCGTCACTTAAAAAAACAGCCTTTATGTCGACTCCAGATAGAATGTAGAGCCTTACTTTAACTCTGATTTCCGAAAGGCTGCCAACATTTCCACGAAAAGACAGCGGTTAAAACAAAGCACCTGTGCTGTTGGGCCTTCTTGCTATAGGTTGAAAGTCTTGCTCTCTTCTGCAGCATGAATAAACAGCAGACATGTTGTAGAAAAAAAAAAAAAAGTAGCAGTAGTAAATAGTTTCCTACGTCTGCGCTTCCACCTCGCCAGTGCAGAAATTGCTAACTTAGAACCTTTTTCAATCAGCAACACCGTTTTGTGTGAGTGTTGTTACTGCAACCTGGTAGGGCTCAGGTATGCTGCCTTTACTGATAAAAAAAAAAAATGGTCTGAAGGTTTCCAACCAGCTGGTCACCAGTCAGGGCCATCATAGCTGAAAAACAGCCAGTTCAAGGCAGGAGTAGTAAAAGGCACAGACTCTTTGGTTAATGACTATGAAAATAACAGAGCAGCTTACAGTCTATGTCACAAGTGAACCATTTAACCCAATAGTAAGCCCAGGGAGATAACACCAATGCATTTATCAAAGATGATTCATCCAAGATAAATGTATAGGTTTTATGGTTCCTGCAGGGCCCACCTGGGCTCGGGGGGCACCACCGGTCATTGTCCCGACGAGAACCTGCCAGGTGCCAGCCCCCCTCCTCATCCTCACCGTTCTGATCGTCACGAGAAGTACGCCAGTTCTCACTCTCTGACCGCGTGAACTCATGCTTCCTGGGTAGGCCTGTCCCACCGTCCTCGTAGGTGCCTCCTCTAGCTGTGATGGGAGTGAACGGGACCAGAGAAATTATATCTATTAAACCAGCATGATAAAATTGATACTAAATCAATACGCAAAAAATCTACTCATAAAACCCAAGTTTCCAGTGAATTATTAGCTTTTCTGTGAAGAAAACTTACTGTGATTGATCTGAAAATGACCAGGAGCAGCTTCTGATATGTTCAAAGAGAAAAACAAGGAGGTAGACCAGTTCATTTGCCAAAATAATCAGTCATGTATTAATTATTTGAGCTACAAATTGTGACACCAACCTGGGTCTTTTCGAGCTGGCTTTTCAAATCTTCTATCTCCCCTGATGGAAAAAAAGTCATCACTAAAAAGGAGCAGATCAGTCAAAAAAGAAACCCACTGAACATTGTATGCAGTCAAAACAATATCTGGTTTTGAAAACAAACACTTGATCCAATACCTTTCCTCCCAGCTTTGAGAACGATGAATTTCCCTCCCTCCACGACCAAAACCTTCCACATCGTCAAAACTTCTTTGGTAAAACCCTCCATCACCTCTTCCCCGACCTAAAAAAAAGAAGCACAACCAGTAAGAGTCAAAAGTTTTTCTCATAAAATTGAGCTTTCAGTTTGAAATTCCAAATCATTACTAACAAAATAATTCACACGTTTCCTGGTAATAATTAAAAAGGGATGGACTACAGATTTTGGCTGAATATTCAACTGCTTCTATACTGCCTGCCAAATCAACTCAAACACTATACTTTAACTGAGTAGATAAATAAATTCCCAACATTAATTGAATTGAATGTCATGATGATGGCCTCGAATTTCCAGGAATCATCCGCTTAGCTGCTTCATATGGTGGAAATTGAAGCATAGCACACTTTCTGCAAGGCTGAACTTTTGTATGCGTTGTCTAAACAATTAGGTTGATATTAATCACACTTAAATGTTTGTGTTGCCAAGACTGAGTAGACTGTGGCTACTCAAAATAACCACAAGAGCTTGACTGCTGTGCAGATAGGGAGAACCCATCCAGTATCAAGTGAATGAAGCTGGTCTACCCCCACATTTCTAATTGGGTTCTGCATCACATCCTCAACTGCCTGAGACAGAACTGCACTGCTGGAGATGTCTAACCCCTGTTAACTGTGGAAAAAACCTCTGTGTTCAAAAGGAAGCTTAGTCCTTCAAATCGATGAGTTTAAACAGCTGAGGTTGCAGGGTAAGCACATCAACAGAGTGGTACAGTCACACCCCATGTCACAAAGTAGGGGCAAAACGGTGGGCTCTTTAAAGGAATCTTAACCATCTGCAGTTGTTTTCCTTCAGGAGCCCCACCCGATCAGCAGCTCAACAAATAAAATATGAAACCTAAATCTGCTCCAGAGGAGCACCAAAGTCTATAGCCTTTGATGAATTCTTACCTCTACCTCTAGACGTACTTCGGCCTCTGGGTGCCCCAGCTACTGGCCCACCTCCTCGCACTGTCAGCCGGAGTACAGCCGCACTGTTTACGGACATGGAAAAATTTCTCTGCAGATACGGGGGGGTGGGGGGTGGGGGGGGTCAGTGAATCCTCCACCTTGATCCTTTGCTCATACTTTATACATGATAATCGAGTCTTGAAAAAAGAAAGTTCTGTACACATTCTAAAAAAATCTATCAACAAATATTTGAATTAATGGATAAACATAAACAATACATTTTTTTCCTCATAAATCTTTTTGAAAATAAACGTTTACATTTAATAAATACAACATAGATGTAAACAAGGATTTGCAGTCAAAGATATATTCTATATTATAATAGAATTTAGTTTATAAAGTGCTACCCGTAGCTTTACAAAACTAAAAATTGTGTGTATTCAAAATGTCAAATATGGAGAGACTGAACCAGAAATAAACAAAAATAGGCCTCAGTTAAGTCATGAGTGCAAATCAAAAATCAAAAAATAACAGATTACACATAGGGTTCAGATTACAGTGTAATAACCGAGACTCTGCATTTAATCCAGAAATTATATTTATTAATTCTACGCATTACTTGTGAGTTTGTCTGGTTTAAATGTTATTCCATTTAGAAATGAAGAGTCAAAAGTGACTAAAACGGGACCAAGTAAAACTTCTCTGGTCAGCCACACGGTCGGCATGTTAACACACGGCTTTACATCATTCATATAATCAAACAGGCATCTATTCTGAAAAACCTATTCAGCAGAAAACTTGACAAACACAGAAATTATGTAACTTTGCTTAACATTTTTAAGAAAATAAAACATGATTATTACAGCGGACGTCAACGATCATGTTGACTAGTTGTGGAAGTCCAATAGTGAACCGGTCTCAAGTAGGTCCAGCTTAAATTATTTCTTACTGCTTTCCTACCTGTTCTTCCTCTGTAAAAGAGACAAGTGCCAGAGGTGGCAAGGGTTCTTCTTGCAATATGGGTAGAAACTCCTTATCATGTAGGTCTATAGGGATCTGGAAGACAGGAATACACATTGTGTTACAGCAAATCATGTTTCTAAAGGAGTTAAATACACAAGAACTAAGGGGGATTTACATCTCATCTTGGAATTAACATTTTTATGCAAATCACTCATTTGGTAAGTCAACACTGGCAGCTAAAGATTTGAAACTACCCACCTTGTTGTCCTTTACATAAAGTGCTAACATTTCTTCTCTCCCATAGCGATAGTCTGCAAGTTTATACTTTGGCAATGCAGGTGAGAGTGGGGGAGATGTAACGGCATTGCTGCTTCCACCACCACTGCCGCCACCCCCTCCAGACAGGGCACGGAGCCTTGCAGAAAAAGAAAATGAAGTTAAGCAAAAATGGTCAAGAAAACAAGAGACAGCAATCTACCCGATACAGATGTGGGCAAATCTGAACATGTAAAGGAAAGCTGCAGAAGGTTCAAAAAGAAGAGTCATGTCAGAACACAAAAACCACGACTGTCATTGGATTCAATGATTTATGCCTGTTTATTTACCATTCAGGTCCAAAGTTAAGTGTCTGGGTTTCGGCCATTTTTCCTTAAAGTTCTAGAAAACATGCAAAGAGAAAGAAGAGATTAACATTCAGTTTTCCCAAACAAGAACAAAGAATCTAATTTATTGTGTGGGCAGTTTTGCTAAATACGGTTTCAGAAATAATTCTACAGTTTTTCATTTGAATCATGTTCAAACATCGTATGCAACAGTTATAGCAGTTCTAAATACATTTCAACCATATTTTGATCATAAACAATGAGTCTGATAATATATATTTTTTTACATTATTCAGAAACGTAACAGCTATTGTATCCAACCACAATTACCTTGAACACATGGAAGTCAGATACAACTTTGTTAATATCACAGAATAGGTAAGAGTTTACTTAAATAATTAAATTAAATAATTTTTTTATTATATAATTGTGATGTTTTATGGTTTAATTGCATTCCAGTTGTCCAAGATATATGACCCATCCCAAGAGGATATAAACAGTTTTAAGATTTCAATCTGCTATTTTCGGAAGCCTCCCTGTGTGCAGTGCAAACCCGTCACCTGTAATTGATAACAGAGGTGCCCATATCTTTATAAAATAACTTTCCGTTCCACAATAAAAAAAAAATAATCATGAACTAACAATATTCATGTATATTGCATAGGTTTCACAGCAAAGCACTGCGATGAAGGGGCTTCCTCAAATAGCACAAATGTTCAGAGTGGATCTGCAACACCCTGTACAAGCCACGTGTAATTCCCCACTTAAAAATAAGTCATAAACCAACTCAAAATGAGTTAGGAACAGCTTTGGGAAGTCACTATTGGCTTTTGCTCATTTCCCAGTGTTTACATAAATCAATTGCTTCGACGGAGTTTGCATGACACACTTGAACCTGTTTACTTTAAAATAACCCAAATCTGTAAGAAACTACTTCTATGAACATTGTGATCGTAGCGATGCACCTTTGAAAACGGCTTGACGTTCGTGAGCAAAGTAAAAGACCAATTTTTATTTTATAACTATTGATTATGATACAAACTTCACCTCCTCTAAGCGAAAGTTATTTAGAGTTTGGCCATCAAGACCAACACAGCTGTTTAACATCAGATTGCGGCTAACCATAAATGGGAACGCTCGGTTTGAACCCTAAAAGTTGCTCTAATAGGTTAAGCAGAAATAGCCCTCACTTGCCAACTCTGCGTTAGCAGAAGTATCAAGTTTATAACATTAACTTATCATGAAAACTTTATTTGACGTCGATCACATTGTGTTCTAATGATAGGAACTGACCGTACAATAATATTTTAACTAATCTGACAGCGGACCTTAAGTTAAAGTACTCTTTAGCTACATGCGGTTACCTCACTGCATTTTTCCTAGTCACCTACACGAGAGTTGCCAGTTGTGTTAGCACGTTAGCTTACGGTGCTTTAGCTCAATTGTAGCTAAATATACATGTCATACACAAATACTTACAGGTTGAGAGTTATTTATATCCTATCTTTATATGTTTCATGTATTTCACATGACCACCACTGTACTAGAAATTAATATATATCTAATCGTAGTAGCTAGCATACTGACTGATTAGCTAATAGCTGCGCGCGGCCTTCCCGAGCAGCCTGGAACCACAGCGGTGTTTCTTTGCCAGGATGCACCGGACTTAGCGCGACCTGAGACGGACACCGGCACACTCGAGCTCGATGCTGCAAGGCCAAGTCAACATGGCAGCTTAAACAGCACCACCAGCCAGCACCCCGCCGTAAGAACATGCCCCTTTCACATGGGACTTAACTCATATGTATAAATTGTCCCGGCTGGTGTATAAAACTTTGGCTGTCTTACCTCTGCTGGCTGTGACAGCTCAGGGTTTGTATGCGTGTTGTTGAGTGGCTCTCTCTCTTCGTTTTCCACAAGATGGCTGAGTCTGAGTCACATGACAACACACATAAACCCGTATGCAGTGGACAGATTTGCTGACTTGCACAAAGTGGCAATGATTACTCTCAAAATGTATCATATTCAGATGAAAAAAAACGTTGGAAAAACGATAAATGATAACTATATTATTACGTTAATTGCATTTTTTAATAAAAACATTTCTAAAGACTTTTCATTCCAATAATGCTTTTTAGTAAACTAAAAAGATTTTTTATGTCTATTTTACATTCTTATCAATTTCATTGTATTGTATAAAGGCTTACACCACTATTTTACATTTTATCTTAAGTATGTTTATCTTTGTACTTCTATTTGTTCTAGTTATGTTGTGTGTTTAAGTATTTTAGTGTCTTTCTAGATGTATATTTGTTAATGACTTAACTCACCCAAATAATTGTTTTTTCTTAGTTCTTCCTCCTCTATAATAGTTTGATTTATTTAAAATTTTACTCAGTTTTTCAACTAGTGTGTTTTGTATCTGATTTTCAGTTTTTAACCTGTTTACAAATCTCTGCTCCAAAAGTGCTCCAAAAATAAAGTGGGATCGTTTGACTGAATATTATATTTCTAATACAGGAAACAAAATCATTTAACCAAAGAAAAAATGTCTGGAAACAGTGCTGATTGTACAGTCTAATAATGCTAAAGCAAGAACAAAGCTTCAACAAAGCAAATTTTTACCTTTTGGATGCAGCAGTCTGTCATCAGAAAATGTCAACAGAAAATGTAATCACTGTTATGACTGGGATGAGTGACACTATTAAGTATTGCTGGTATTTTTTCTGATTCCTCCTGCCTCTCACAGTCTGCACTGGGTTGAGGGAGCATCAAAATATTCCTGATCAGTTTACAGCAGAGAAGAAAAGTTTAATCGGTTTTTAAAATTTTACCAAATTATTTGACGGTTATTTCAATAATCGATTATTCACCATTAATCCGATTAATTGTTTCGGTCCTACAGGTAATCGAAATAAAAGTGAATACCTCCTGCTACCTTACAGGTTATACCAGGAAAGGCCCTGCTGTTGATGCAAAGTGTGTCAAACAGGTGTTAGCAGGCCTAGATGGCCGCAGCTGGAAGGTCGGATCACATTACAGTCCCACTTTATGGAGTAACAGCAGCACAGATGTTGGTACGTGACTTTGTTTTCAGTTTCAATCAGTATCAAGTGAAAATCAAAACACAAACAAAGCAGCTGCGTTTTGCAAGCTAACATACCAACGATTAGCTAATGTTTCTCTGCGAAATTTGTAAGTTTGAGATCTTTTGGTAATTCCACATATGGTTTGTTCAGGGCACAGATGCATTTTTATGAGCCTTAATACTATGAGGATACTTTTTAGTTCCACGTGGCTCTGGCTCTGTTTTCTATTAATTTAACCTAATAATCTAAATCTCCCCGTTCGTTTACGGACTATAATAGGGTTATTGTGAAACAGAACAAGCAGAAGCAGATTTCTGATAAAGTACTGTAGCAGTACACTGGGTTAATTAGCGTTGCAGAACCTTTCATAGGAACTAATAATACAAATAATAAAAATCACATCCCGTTTCACGTCACTGTGACTTAGGTTGCAATGGTTCATCGAGGCTCGTTGGTCTAGGGGTATGATTCTCGCTTAGGGTGCGAGAG
Source organism: Crenichthys baileyi (assembly GCA_036173005.1). Taxonomy (NCBI): domain Eukaryota; kingdom Metazoa; phylum Chordata; class Actinopteri; order Cyprinodontiformes; family Goodeidae; genus Crenichthys; species Crenichthys baileyi. The sequence continues at coordinate 285,693 of JAHHUM010000328.1, forward strand.
GTCCCGGGTTCAAATCCCGGACGAGCCCAACTTTTTCCTAAAATATTGCTTTTGCTGCTCTATCGCCGATGTATTATTACTTGTGTGTATCGCGTTACGTTCCTGCCAGAAACCCGAGGAGTTTATTAAGCAGTCACAACAGCGCATTTATGAATGTTTATAATATAAACATAGACATTTATATTATAAACATATATTTTTTGCGTCACATAATTTGTAATTGCGGGACTAATTAAAGACTACTCCATAATATTTTGGATTGAAGCAAATATAATAGGTGATTTAATAAAAATATGACCCCGACGTGATTTGAACACGCAACCTTCTGATCTGGAGTCAGACGCGCTACCGTTGCGCCACGAGGTCTGATTCAACATCACGCACGGACAATATTAAAAACTTTTTAATATACGTTTTTCGCATAACTATTGATTATGATACAAACTTCACCTCCTCTAAGCGAAAGTTATTTAGAGTTTGGCCATCAAGACCAACACAGCTGTTTAACATCAGATTGCGGCTAACCATAAATGGGAACGCTCGGTTTGAACCCTAAAAGTTTTCGCATTCCTTTGCAACCGTACATATTTGATTGATCTACCACATTGATATGAGACATTAAAAAACAACTGCACAAGTCATGTTTCGTATAAGACTGTTTTAAAACGCACAAATTTTGTGTCCAATCAGGCAAAATGTGATTGGCACTTTCTATTCTATCTTCATATTACATACTTAAAACCGTTTGAAAACATTATAAAAGATGCTGGCCCGTACGGGGATCGAACCCGCGACCTTGGCGTTATTAGCACCACGCTCTAACCAACTGAGCTAACCGGCCACGTGATGTAAAGATATCCCTGACAGCATACAATTCACAAAGATATTACTCCTTTTTATGTTTTGTTGTCAGGTGTGGAGGGCTGTTGGGATCCTTTAGAAGAAGAAGCTTGCAGCATACTCAGCATCCACTTTACAGAGAAAGTCTTTCTGACCATGGTGCTTTATCTGAAGCTGGTCAGTGGCATCCCTCATGGGCTGTGTCCACCGGGAATGATCCCGGTCGAAGACCAGACCTCCTGCCTTGATGGGATTGTAACTTCCTCTGCGAGCTCCTCTGAGAGCAAAACAGGATCAAAAACAGCAGGCATCTGGTTGCTTCAGGTCCACAAGGAGCTGAAAAATCAAAACAGTCCTAAAGTCCTGTATTAACAGAGAATACGTGGAAACAGCCCCCCCAAAATCCATATATACCATAGAAATCTAATCCGAAAAGGTACGCTTACTGATGTCTCGCGTTGGTGGTATAGTGGTTAGCATAGCTGCCTTCCAAGCAGTTGACCCGGGTTCGATTCCCGGCCAACGCAAGGTTTTTATTAATATTTAATTTCTAAAATTATGTTGAGTCGTCCTTTAACATATTTTTTTTCGATCATGATTAGCTATGGATTTTTAATGGGTTTACTCGTATAGCTACACTTTTGGTTAGTATCCCGGCATTGTAATAGCATATACGGGTTTGTTGCAAAGGTAAACCAATTCATTATATTTGTTATCATGCAAATGGCAGAAATATAAAACATCATTATACAGTAAATAACAGGAAAAAAAGTCAAATGTTTTTCTTTAGCAAAAACTTGTTTCTGCACCACACAGATAAAAGTTGAGGAATTCATATTTCCATCTTGTGATAACTGTATGTTCATGTTAGACACATTAGTACTGACATCTAAATAAAGGCCGAATTGACTTGATAAGGAAATGTGTCACTGTTTCTCCTCCACAGTGTGCCCTAGGTTAATTTGTTACCCTGTTCAACAGTGTTAATCATGCTTACCCTCCTCTTTCCTGTGTTGCCATGGATATGCTATTCCTTTGGCAGCTGCATGCCTTTGTTAATGGCCTCGGGCCCCGCCATAGAGGAGTCCCTGAACCTTTCATTACACATTCCCTTCAAGCTCACTCATATAAGTCTCACATAGTCTAACTCTAATTGTGGTCTGTTCTCTTTGGCTATCTCCCCTGTCTCTGTGTGTTTGTCCACAAACAGAGTTTATGATACCAGATGCTCACAATGGCAAAGGATTATGATCAGATTTGAGGCAGAATTCCCTGTCATACAAGTCAGGGCTTGAAGCGTTCTAATTTTCAGCAGCAATAGAAACCAGAGCTCCAATTTAAAGATTCATGAGATCAAGAAACAGAGAACAGAGTCTAAACCAGGGAAAGTGTTTCTGTGTCAGAGAGAGCGGTAGGCAAGTATGGGAGTGGCTGTTGGTGGAACTCAGGGTCAGAGCTGAGGTAGATATTAGTTTTTCACCTGTTACCTGTGCTGTAAAAGAACGTGTGGGTCAGCATAGCAGGTGGGGGACCTCCACCTGCTGAATGAACCCTGTTAGCATTGGGGAGTACCATGGGCTACGGGTGGGCTCGGCCCTGTTCGGCATTGTTGCCGGCTGCATCATCATCGGGGTGTCCAGGGAATGTGATGCTGATGCTGTAGGAGGAATCTTCCTGGGAGCTGGAGGCCTTGGTGAGAGCCTGTATTTCTGCATGAGAAAGACATTGATTTTGTCATTTTTCTTGTCAGATTAGCATTTGCAGATTGTAAAATATTTTTGAACATTCTACATGAGACAAGATAAAAAGAATTTCTTTTTTAACTTTTTAATTGGTCTGCTGAACATTTTAAGGTTTAACGTTTGTGGTCGTAAAATGAGAAAATCTGAAAATGTCCTAGGTGTATAAATATTTAAATTGGTGACATATAGGATGCCAATTCACTAGCTTGTAACCGTTTGACCAATTTACTTTCATGTAATTTTCAAGACATGAATGAAATGCCTTTTAACTTGTCCTGTCCCAAAATTACTTGATGTCCAATTATATCTGAATTCACCCTATATATAATATGTATACATAATGCTCATACATAAAAGTGAAATGTTAAGGTTTGTGACTAGTGACATTTTCCAGCCCATGCACATTTGATACAAGACTGTAATGAGAGCCAGCGGATGGCAGGAGGAGCTGCTCTGATAAAAGCGTGTCCTAACTAGTTTCCTGGAGAGAAAGAGCAAAGGGCAGCGCTTGTGATCTGTAGAAGACAACATATATAGTTAATGAGAAAATTAACTCTCACTATAGAGTCGACCAGCTTTCAATAATTAATTTGACTTGCTAACATGCACCTACCTGCATTTGCAAATAAAATCCATGCACCACAGCGTGACTGATACTTTAACTTTCTCAACATTTTGTGTGGCTGAACAGCAGACGTCCTAATTATGTGTTTTTGGGGCTTGTGTGGCTCGATGCCGCCTCCGACACACAGGCTGACTAATGAGTATGAACAGAGTGTTCTTGGCAGATTGTTTTCACTCCTTCTGCAGTTTCATGACATTTTAAGCACAGACATGCATCACAGCTACCCTCAGGAGCTACCAGGCTGTAATGCCAGCTCTTCAGACTAATAAGGAAAATCATTAACTGTGATAAATGGGAGCACGGTGCCACAGAAAGGCACATAAGCCCTGCGTTTCAGATACTACTTTGAACTTTGATCTGAACTAGAAGAAGCATATCACACTGCATCAGGTGCAAGGATCATACTGGAAAGACTTGCAATACACTTTGGGGCTTGACATATTAATAAAAATTACTACTCATCTGCGTCAAAGCGATAAAATAGATCATCTTGGTTATTATTTCACTTCTATTTTCCAGGCATCAAAAGCAATTAGACTACTTCTTAAAATAAATTAACTAGTGAGAACATGCAAATTATGAAGCAATATCAAACCCTTCATCAAAAACATAATTGCCACTTTCTGCTTTGCAGGCTTGCTCATTTCAATCTATCCCTTCATAAAAGCTTGGCTGAATATCAACAACATCCTGCCATGTTTTGGTACGTCGTTTTTTAACCATGCATAGATTTGACTTCTCGTTTCAGGGCAAGACTGTTCTAAATATCTAAATATCATTCTGTCTTTTCGTCTTCTCAGGAAACTTCAGAGTTCACCCTGCTGCTGCTATTGCTGATCAACCAGCTGAGATACTGAGACGAGAGGGTGAGTGGAAACATCCCAGAGTGGGGGCGGCTAAAACTCTGGGGATCTTGAATTTACCTAAATTCACAACTTACTAAGATCATTTTTTAAATAATTCTAATATCTGCAAAAACATTTTAAAGCTAATAAGCAACTATTTAGCACTTTCTCACATTTTGTCAGGCTACAACCACAGACTTTGATATATTTTAATGGGATGTTATGCAACAGACCAACAAAAAATAGCACAAAAATGCGAGGTGGATGGAAGAGCGTATATTGTTATCAAAAAACTTTACGAATAGAAATCCAATCAACTGTCATAAGTCATAAGTCATGCGGGGGACACAGCAAAGATGTGAAAGAAGACGCTCCAAATAGAAAAAAAAAACTAAATCATGCTTCCTGGCATACATGCAAACTACTATACGTGGCTAGCTAACACTGCACGTCACCCTTAACACACCATGCCCACCATGAAAAATTATCCTACTGGGATTGGGAAGCTGGTCAGAGTTGAAGGGAATGTGGGTGGGGCTAAATATAAGAAGAAGACCTTTTAGGGCCTCCAAAAAACTTGGGAAGAGGTCCAACTTCGAGCAGGACGGCTCGACACATTTGGTCAGAGCTAAAGTTGAATTGTGGAGAAGAAATTGGCTCAAATTCCAGGCCTGAATTTATCTGAGAATCTGTGGCAAGACTTGAAAAATGCTCTTCACAAAAGTTCATCAACCAGTCTCATCCTCCCTTGGCTACACAATTATGCTCTAATGTGTGTTGAGGTATCACATAAAATTCCAACAAAAATAACATTTGTATCATTCTTGCTTGGTTTCCATTTTCATATTTCTTATCTTTTTCATCTTTATTACTATGTCTCAGGGTTGTTTAAGATCATGTGTAAGATTATCCAGTAACATGCTTTTGTCGTCAGTAGCTTTTAAAACAAAACTTTCAAGTCAGTTTTGATGCATGTTTTTAGCACATTGGCTGACAGGACATCTAATGGTAGCTCAAGGTTGAGACTACACAGAACTGAATTTTCATGTACGATTGAAGTAAGCTGCAACCACAGATGTTAAGATATATTTTGAATGACAAAAGAAAATCCTTATTAATTATATTTGCTTTTCCTATCCATGATAATCTGTAGTGCAATGCAGCTGTAATGATGTGTAATCGTAAACTCATTGCTGCGGCGTGTTCTGTTTGCTCTCCTGTGGTGTTGTCAGGCACTCAGAGTCAACTCCAACTGGAGCACTCGAAGAGTCGACTGGGAACCTTCGTGGAGGGAGGACCAATGGCTGAGCCCAATCCTGATGAGGGGTACGAACTGAAAGTAGAAATGAGCTGAACTGAATTGAATACAGTGTTCATGCACTTACTGGCCGCTTTATTAGGTACATCTTCCTAGTACTCAGTTGGACTTCTTTGTCGCCCGCAGAACTGCCTGAATTCTTCATGGCAGATTCAACAAGGTCTCAGAAACATTTTTCAGAGATTTTGTTCCGCATTGAAATGATAGGATCGCACAGTTGCTGCGGGTTTGTCAGCATTTATTAATCTGTGTTCCATTTTCAATTGTTCATTTATAAGCAACGATCCAAACCTAGTCTTTAAAAATGCTTCATAGTAGGAAATGCTTCATAGTTGGATGAAAACGCTGAACTAAACATAATAAAATAAAACCGTATTCATCCAAACTCATAAGTGCCATAGACCAATTTACAAACCTTTTACAGCTCTCTGAATGTCAACAAGTCCACACAAATGTAATGAATATGTGCTAAAAACATTCATCCAACCCAATCTTTTTCAGCTTTTTTTTGTCTTTACGTGTTTTTTTCTCTTTTTTTCATCTTTTTCAGTTCTGCCACACACTGACACCCACCACATAACCCTCATTGCCAGCGTGACTCATGCATTGGTCTGTTGCAGGACTTCTTCAGACATGCCAGATGTCTTATCGAGACGGAAACTGAAACAGTCCCTCACTGATCAAGATCTTCCGTGATGTCATCATGTGACACGACTGGACCAATAGAGATTCCAACTCTCTCCTGCTGCAGTTATCTTCTGTGCAACTGTTGTTTTCGCTGAACTGCAGATTACAATTGCCTCATTGTATGTAAACTATGTAGTCTAATAAACCTACAAAAATTAAATCAATATTTGTTAAATTTGTTAAACTTCAATAAAGCTAAGCGAAGGAGTTGAAGCTCATTTGTGGGGCTTGTGTGTTGCTAGGAGTAAAATTTAACTATAGGTTATTTGCTCAAAAAGGCAAAGCAAACGCATATGTTGTCACAAACAGTGGCGTGTATTACACACATGGTGACCCGCTCCCCACCGTGCAACATAATGCACATATTCAGGACAATACCAGCTCCTTCATGGAAAATGCTGAGGAAAGGAAGGCTGCAGCCTGACAATAAAACTAACATGCTGTGAGGATGAATAAAGCCGAGTCGTGTTGATAAGAAATCAACCAACAGGAACCTGAGGATTCAGCAGTGCCTTGATGACTGCCAACAGCTCCATTGTCAGGCTTCAAACCACAATGCCTCACCACACACTCCTTCTGCATCACCAAGTGCAACCACGAATGAGCACGTGAAGACTGTTCAACATTAAAGTATTGTTCAATTACTTGACAAGCATGTCAATGTAGTATTGCGTGATGTTAACTAAAATACACTACAACAGACACTTTAGGTAAGAACTGTTTAATCAGGTTAAACCATCCTTTTCATTGTTTCACTCTTAGCAATTTAAAAAAGTTGTTAATAAAAAGATACTTTTAGATTTAAACAAAAAAAAAATGTAACTAATTTAAGGTTTTCTAGCATAGAATTCAGAAAAGCTTTAAGATTGCTTTTTAATCAATATGATTTAATACAACATTAGATTCAATCATTTTTAGGTGCATGATATTTATTTCACACATAGCCTGATCATCTTTGGTATTCGCTAATAATTAACCTAAAATTGAGGATAAATTGTCATTGCTACTGATTCTGTTCTTTTCACACTTTTCAAATTTTATTTAAATAATTAATTCACAAGAAAACATCTCATGTGGCTCTCCACCTCTAAACCCATAAGTGAGTTCTAAATCCTGCATATCAAGCACACAGAATAAAGACAAGCTGTCAAGAGAAAGCAGCAACAGTCTTCATCCTCATTCAGCCCACTTCACACTGAGTGGTGTATGGCAGATCGTGTTATAATTTATTGATCCCCCACTTTAATGATAAATTACTCATTTAAATATTCGGAGGATAGATAAGGATTATTGATATAACATTCTGTTAAAACCTCACAAGAAGATATCCACTTGTTTTAGAGAAATGGTCTTGATTTTGAGACAAAGAGCAGTTCAAGAATCCTTCATGAGGACTAGTAGATTGAGGCACGTGACGTCGCACGGTACGGCGGAGCCGGAGTCCCACCCTGGAGCCAGGCCTGGGGTCGGAACTCGCGGAGAGCGCCTGGTGGCCAGGTTGCTCCTCATGGGACCCGGCCGGGCCAAGCCCGAACGAGAGACGCGAGGCCATCCCCCAGTGGGCCCACCAGCTGCAGGGATAACCGTGAGGGACCGGTGCAAAGAGGATTGGGCGGCGGACATAGGTGGAGACGTCAGCGGCCCGATCCCCGGATACTTAGGCTGGCTCTAGGGATATAGAATGTCACCTCGCTGGTGGAGAAGGAGCCTGAGCTTGTGCGGGAGGTATCGACTAGAAATAGTCGGGCTCGCCTCCACGCACAGCGTGGGCTCTGGACCCATCTCCTCGAGATGGGCTGGACTCTCTTCTACTCTGGAGTGGCCCACAGGGAGAGGCGGCGGGCTTGGGTGGGTTTGCTTGTTGCCCACCGGCTCAGCCGTCTCATGTTGGGGTTTACCCCAGTGGATGAGAGGGTCGCATCCCTGCGCCTTCGGGTTGGGGACAGGTCTCTGTCTGTCGTTTTGGCCTACGGGACGAGCGGTAGTGCGGAGTACCCAGCCTTCTTGGCGTCCCTGTCAGGGGTGCTGGATAGTGCCCCTCCCGGGAACTCCATTATTCTGCTGGGGGACTTCAACGCCCATGTGGGAAATGACAGTGACTCCTGGAGAGGCGTGATCGGGAGGAATGACCTCCCCAATCTGAATCCGAGTGGTGCTTTGTTATTGGACTTCTGTGCTAGTCACGGGTTGTACATAATGAACACCATGTTCAAACATAAGGGTGTCCATCAGTGCACTTGGCACCAGGACACCCTAGGATCAGGAGGTCAATGATCGACTTTGTTGTCATATCATCAGACCTTCAGCCGTTTTGGACACTCGGGTGAAGAGAGGGGCTGAGATGTCCACTGATCACCACCTGGTGGTGAGTTGGATCTGCTGGAGGAAGAGAAAGCCGGACAGACTTGGCAGGCCCAAGAGCTTAGACCAGATTCCGGGGGATGTTGGAGACATAGAGTCCGAGTGGACCATGTTCTCTGCATCTATTGTCGATGCTGCTGCCTGTAGCTGCGGCCGTATGGTCTGCGTTGCCTGTCGCGGCGGCAATTCCAGAACCTGGTGGTGGACACCGGCAGTAAGGGACGCTGTCAAGCTGAAGAAGGAGTCCTATCAGCTGTGGTTGGCTTGTGGGACTCCTGAGGCGGCTGACGGGTACCGTGAGGCCAAGCTTGCCACGGCCTGGGCTGTGGCAGAGGCAAAAACTGGGGCCTGGGAGAAGTTCGGTGAGGCCATGGAGAAGAACTACCGGTTGGCCTCGAAGCGAGGCTGGGGACTCGGGGTTGGACTCTTTCATCACCCAGGCTGAAGTCACCAAGGTGGTTAAAAAGCTCTGCGGCGGCAGGGTTTCGGGGGTGAGATCTGCCCTGAGTACCTCAAATCTCTGGATGTTGTGGGGCTGTCATGATTGACACGCCTCTTCAACATTGCATGGCGGTCTCTGGACTGGCAGACTGGGGTGGTGGTCCCCCTTCATAAGAAGGGTGACCGGAGGGTGTGTTCCAACTACAGGGGGATCACACTCCTAAGCCTCCCTGGTAAGACCTACGCTAGGGTATTGGAGAGGAGAGTCCGGCCGATAGTCGAACCTCGGCTTCAGGAGGAGCGGTGTGGTTTTCGTCCCGGCCATGGAATACTGGACCAGGTCTATACCCTCTACAGGGTACTTGAGGGTTCGTGGGAGTTTGCCCAACCGGTCCAGATGTGTTTTGTGGAACTGGAGAAAGCATTTGACTGTGTCCCTCGTGGTGCCCTGTGGGGGGTGCTCCAGGAGTATGGAATTGGGGGCCCTTTATTAGGGGCCATCCAGTCCCTGTACAAGCGGAGCAGGAGTTTGGTCCGCATTGCCGGCACTAAGTCGGACCTTTTCCCGGTGCATGTTGGACTCCGGCAGGGCTGCCCTTTGTCACCGGTCCTGTTCATTACTTTTATGGACAGGATTTCTAGATGCAGCCAAGGGCCGGAGGGGGTCTGGTTTGGGGACCAGTGGATTTCGTCTCTTCTTTTTGCAGATGACGTGGTCCTGCTGGCCCCCTCAAGCCAAGACCTACAGCATGCGCTGGGGTGGTTTGCAGCCGAAGTGAAGTGGCTGGGATGAAGATCAGCTCCTCCAAGTCAGAGGCCATGGTACTCGACCGGAAAAGGGTGGCTTGTCCTCTTCAGATTGGAGGGGAGTTCCTGCCTCAAGTGGAGGAGTTCAAGTATCTCGGGGTCTTGTTCACGAGTGAGGGAATAATGGAGTGGGAGATCGACAGTTGGATCGGTGCAGCTGCCGCAGTAATGGGGGCGCTGTGCCAGTCCGTTGTGGTGAAGACAGAGCTGAGCCGAAAAGCAAAGCTCTCGATTTACCGGTCGCTCTATGTTCCTACCCTCACCTATGGTCATGAACTTTGGGTTGATCCTGGATACAAGCGGCTGAAATGAGCTTCCTCCGTTGGGTGGCCGGGCACTCCCTCAGAGATAGGGTTAGGAGCTCGGCCATCTGGGAGGGGCTCGGAGTAGAGCCGCTGCTCCTCCACATCGAGAGGAGCCAGTTGAGGTGGCTTGGGCATCTATACCGGATGCCTCCTAGTCACCTTCCTCGGGAGGTGTTCCAGGCAGGTCCCACTGGGTGGAGGCCCAGAGGACGGCCCAGGACACGCCAGAGGGACTATGTCTCTCGCTTGGCCTGGAAACGCCTTGGGCTCCCCCCAGAGGAGCTGGAGGAGGTGTCTGGGGAGAGGGACGTCTGGGAGTCTCTGCTGAGTCAGCTGCCCCCGCGACCCGGTCCCATATAAGCGGAAGACGTTGAGAACGAGTACGAGTACGAGTCTAGATTTTGTTTGAAACCAGATTAATTGGTACCAGAGGCTTAAGCTAAATACTAATTTAAGTTGGACCCCTTCTATATATATGTATGTATATTTGTACTGTCCTAAAAGATCTCTCATTCCAAAAATCTCATAGTGCTTTAAGTGAATGTAATTTAATGAACCTATAAATCACAGTTTTATTAAATGGATATTTAAATGAAAACTTGTGGTTATTTACACAGAAAGAGAAGCCAGGAGCCTGTTCCCCATCAACCATATTCCTGTGTAAAACACAATGAAACGTGCAAGCCCTTTCCAGTCAAATTAATTGTTTACCAACACTTAAGGTTAATGCTATTCTATTGATTTTTACTCTGCCATACTTTTATTTTGCTGAGTCAAACTCTTTGTATGAACCATTCTCAGTACGTGTTTTACACAGGAAGATTATTGAGGGGGCACTTCTTCCCACCTCTAATTGCTCTGTAAACAAAATAAATAAATCATAGGCTTCGTAAAATAACCATGAACAACAATCAATGAGTTATATTTAATAGCATTAGCATAAACCACAATGGCATTTTTTGAATCAGTTTTTTAGGCTGGTAGAATCTAAATTTGGATTTCTCCTGAATGAAGACACTAAGACACTAATCTACTGCAGGTTGATAACCACGGATAACCATTTAATTGAACTTTAAATCCTGAATAATACCTTTAGTGATATAATTCTTACTGTAAAAGGGATATTCCCACTACATACACTGAAGGTCTCCTGAAACAAGATCATCTGTCAAAGAAAACTAATTTAATAAAACGTTAGATAAAAATAGATCCAAGGAAAATGAGTATTTCAGCTTGTCAGAAAGACTTTCTTCCTTTGTAAAATCAACACTTCGAATATCTCCATATATTTCTTGTTATGACAAAGCAAGGCCTCTTTGCTGTTTATTAGGCTTTGAGCTACACAAATACATAGTACCATCCTAAAATTCAGTAACAGAATGTAAGAAAGTAACATATTTTATAAGCCACACATTTCATCTATTATACTATTGTTACTGGTAGGTTTGATTTTGGAGACGCAAAATAAAAACAATTATTTTAGACATTTAGAGACAAAATTTGCATGTCTGAACAAGAATGCAAACAGGCAAACAACAAACATTTCTTAAATTTAAAGAGTTACCTTTAACAAGTCGGTAATTAGAAATGTCTGAAAAGATAATTTACATTTCTGCTCAAGAGGAACTGTATCAGGAAAACACAATCAAGAGAGTGTTTGAATCCAAAGAACTTTTAGACCATTGTCCTTTGTAGATTGGACAGTAATTTACACAAAAGGTAATAACATGGGAAATGGAGGTGGTGCGCCATTGATGATCTTCCTCTGTGAAACACATACTAAAAGCACAACATTTCAGTTTCAAATTAGAGTGGTTTAAGCGATCACTATGTTATTGATTTTTTATACTACTTTAATAGCCTCTCTGATCAGAGACTCTTTGTATGTTCTGTTCTCAATACGTTTCACTCAAGATCATTGGTTGTGCAAAGCCTCCTATCTCCATGTCCCATGTAAATAATCAATGTGTGTTGTGTAAACAAACAATGCAAATGTGACAACAGTTTTAAAGGTACATAAAAACCACATTGACAAAAATTGCAATGTTTTTGATATTGGTGTTGTTTTGAGATAGTAGAAGTCCACCTTAGTCTTGCCTCTTTGGAAAGAGCGTCTGGGACCATAAAATCTGTATAAATTAGGATGCCAAGAGAGCTAAAAACTCTTCAAAAATGCTAAACAATCTCTGTTAGAATTCAACGGGATACCATTTTAATGACTATGGACAGCTATGTGGAGCTGAAAGTCTGACATGAGCAGAGGGAAAATGTATGTCCTTTATTTTTGAAATGAATGAAATTTGAAGTATCATAAATATTAAATGGTGAAAACAATAAAGACATTCCAGATACTCAGTTTGACGAAAAAGTGAATTATGGTTTCCTTCTATAATTATATGGTAAACCGACTTGCCATACAGCGACCTTCTGATGGATGGATCGCTGACGTAGAGACCAGATCATCGCATCCAGCGGTCCAAAGAGGAGGGATAAGCTCTGCGCGGCACTCATCAGATATGAATTAAGGAAATTTGAAGACTTTACCCGTCTGACAGGAAGATGCTTGCGAAACACTGTCCGGTTTCCGCCATTTACGTCGCAGCAGTGACCTGTCAGACGCTACAAGCATTTATCATCGGGTCCACATCTGGAGCAGCGAGTCAGCTCAGAAGAAATGCCATCTCACCTAAATGATCCTCTGTCTCCTGCCGGATTTGACATCCCACCGCCTTGCCCGGTGTTTCCTGTGACACTGGTTGGATTTTTTTCATGACTTGTGGCCCCTCGGGGTTGAAAAGGAAAAAAAAAAACAAAAAGCAACGAAAGCAGGATGCGAAAACTCCCTTTGGTGTTGAAGCAGCCTTTTAGCGTGTCGGTAATTACATGCGACTATTAGGCAGGAGATCACCGTGAAAATCTGATGGAATAACAATGGAAGCACCTTTACTGAGTCGACATAAGGGGTAAGGGTTTATTCAGACTGTGATTTTACTGAGATGAAACATACATATACTGTGTATTGGTTTATGGGACATGTATTCTAACAAAATTCAATTTACTTTGTTTATTATTGCCCATGTAGAAGATAGAAATAGCACACTGTCCTCTCAAGAGGGTGTGACAGGCTGAATACATTCAAACTGGAATAAATTTGAACTGGAAAATTTTTTGAGAGCAAATTTGTACAAACGGCTTCTCTGGCCTGAAGTAGGCCGCCCCACTGATCACATTTAACTTTAAAGATCCAAACAAAATACAAACCGATGCTCATCAAACACCTTTAGGTATTAAACAGCATCAAGAAGGCTTTTTTCATTATGTAAAAAATAAGTCGTTGCTGCCAAGGCATGGCTATAATTTAACAGTTTTGATGCTATTGTTTACTTAAACATTTGTGACATTTGTCTATCTAATCTGAACTCTAATGTTTTGTCTTTTACTATAGAATTGACATTTGAAAACAGTATTTTACTGAGAACATCTTGGAGATTAGCTGATGATTTTAGGATTGTATTATTAGGATTTTTTTTCAGGTTATGTAATATAAGCTTTTGTTGTCCGCACCATAGTTTCAGGGCCATGTCACTGACTGGCAGCACACAGGGGTCACTGTTTTCAGCGTGTGTGTCTTGAGTAACGATTAATTGTTTCTACATGTGTGTTTACAGCCTCTCTTTGTTTTTAAAATATAGAGAAGTACAAAACCTTGCAAACGTACTCATATCCCTTGAACCTTTGTACCTGTTGTCACATCACAACCATAAAAATATATGTACTTTAATGGTGTGTGATAGACTAAAATAATATATTACATGGTTATAAAGAGAAAAAAAATGATACAGGATTCTCAACATGTTTTACAAAAAAAAAGTGTCGTATTTTTTTTGTTTTCCGCCCACCATTAATAATAAAATCCAGTGCCACCAAATAAATACCTTGAAAAAAGTCACCTAATTAGTAAATACAGTCCATGTCTGTGTAATTTATTCTCAGTATAGTTACAAAGACTTCAGGGTTTTCTTAGAGATATTAGTGAACCAACAGCATTATTAAGAACAAGAGACACATGGAAAGGTCTTGGATAAAATCGTATCCATGTCTTAAAAAGCCCAAACAAAGTCCAGATCTAAATCATTTTAAGAATCACTGACAAGACTGGAAAGTTTACAGATGATCATTCAGTCTGACTGAGCTTGAGCTATTTCACAATGAATGGTCCAAAATGTCCAAAACTAGAGACATGCCAGAAAAGACTTGCAGCTGTAACTGCTCCCAAAGATTGTTTTACAAAGTATTTACTCATGGGCATAAATACGAATGCACGCCACACTTTTAAGACTTTAAGTTGTAAAAAAATCTGAAAACACTGCATAATTTTCCTTACACTTTGCAATTATGCACAGCTTTGTGATGGTGTATCATACCCAATCACAATAAATTACACTGGAGTTTGAGGTTGTAACTTAATATAATGTGGAAATGTTCAAGGTGTATGAATACTTCTGCTAGGCTCTGAAGCAGCACAGTGATGAATGATCAGGGTTCAATGATAAATGTAATAATATCTAGGAAGGATACTGCAGTGGTTAGAAGTGTTGTCCACTACCAGTTTAGAGATTATGTGCATTATAGACGATACTGAAGTTTATTTTCTTTTATTCTGTGTTTCTAAAAAGATAGAAGATAGGCAAAAGGAGTCCCAGAGTTAACAACATGGTCATCACTGACAGGAACAACAGCACGCCTTTGCCTAAAAAGGAGCCCCAGAAGAAGAAGAGGAAGTCTCGTCCTCATGGCCTTCCCTCTCCAGCACTCTGCTGTGCCTGTGGACTATGCATCATGCTGGCAGGACTCAACATCACTCTGGTTGGAGCGTTTGCCTTCAGCACACTGCTGCCTTCTGCCAACCCCCCAATCATAATTGGACCTGTCTTGCTGCTGGTGGCCTTCTCCTTTTTTGGGGCCTGCTGCGTGTGCAGCCGCCTCCCACCCCCGAGCAGCTCTCGAGGCTCTAAGGTGGGCGGTAGGGGGGCGGGGTTGATGGGACATGGCGGGCTGGCTGGTGGTGCAGCGTTTGAAATAGAGACCAGCGAGCACACGCTGCAGGACACCACAGCTGTGCAGCTAAGCCCCACATCCTCTCCTGGATCATCCAGAGCCTCCAGCCCGGAAGGAGAGAGCCCTGATGCGGCCCCGCAGGGACCTTGCAAGCTCTTCATCATGGAGACCAATGGCCCTTCCTGTGCTTCTGCCACGGCAACATACTCGGCCTCTGCAGCAGCAGGTGGGGAGGTGAGGCTCAGCCTGCCACAAGAAGAAGTGGTCACCTAGCAAAGCAAAAACTCCTCTAAAAAGCCAGAGCTCCAGTCGTGTAAATATGCTTCTGAGTTTGGTTGCTGGGACTGATTTTGTCCTGTTTACATAGTGCCATATAAAGTTGTGAAGAGTGTGGTTTTAATTTCTCTCACAGTGCAACAGGTTGTTAGCATGCAATGTTGAACACACATCAGCGTATTTCTGAATTTAAGCTTTTGGAATTCAAATTCCTACCTCTCATGTGCTGTTCCCTTACAAAGTTTGTATAAAATCCAGGGCATTATGAACCGTTTTAATGTAGAAATAAAGAAGACATATAGAAGACATTTTTTTTTTCTCTGCACCTGTGGTGACTGGTGACCTCTACCGTCAGCCGAGATTTTAGAGGGCTCGAGAGAAAACTTTGATCCCATATTTATTCTGAAAAGATTACATGTGAAAGGTCAGCAGCTGATCTTAACATGGGGAACATTTGGCATTTACTGAATTGATGAACTTCTTTTAGGGACATATGATTTTATAGGTCACAGGGGTCCCAAAGCAATATTCTCTGAACAGAGAATAATTTCTAGGCACAAGACCTTCAGCGAGTGTATTTGCAGCATATTAACTCAGTGTTAAAACAGTGCACATCGTAAGATCTTTATAGGCATCATTCTTCTAGCTTTTGTCATCATAGCTGTAAACACTGAATATCGTGTTTCTCTTCATGGTCTCAAAACCTTGTGATAATGTTTATTCGTTGTTAAACTGATCATGGGGCTCGATTCAGACCTGTGTGAAAGCATGGAGTTCACATCACTTGTATGTACAATTTACAACATTGCAAAGCCAAGTTTATTAGAGTTTAAAAACTGAGATTACATCAGTAGTATCGGCTCCCTATCACTGTGATGTCTTCTTATCAGCCATAAGTCTGAGTGATCACAGGAGACGTTAAACCCCTGATCTCCTGTGAAAGGAAAGTTGCCTTAGATTAAAATTTCAGGATCAATCCATTGAGGGCTACATAAAAAGTGCAAACTGCAGTTTCCTGAGAAAGCCTCTATGTTGCTCTGGATTTGAAAGGTTTTTGTGGTGCAAGCAAACAACCTAAATGTTTCCTTTCTCACATGTATTTGGAGTAGCAACAGTGTACACACAGTTGAAGCCAACTATATAAAAAAAAACATTGCAACATTGTTTCTCAAAGGGACATTTTTTCCTGATAAAGCCCAGTTTCATATTAAGTTAGAGTACTGAGCTTATGTTTTCTTTTTTTGTTGTTGTTGTGCATGCTCTGAAAACAAAAGACTTGAAAATGAAGATATCCTTGCTGTGAACTGTCTGTGTATTGTCTGTGGTTTTATTTTTGTGTAGCACAAGAACCTGATGAAAAAAATGTTAAGGACAAAACTATTTTTGTGAGGTTTATAATTTAAAATAACTATCCCAAATGTGAATCCTATAAAAGACCTAAATAAAAAACTCTTTCAGTAACATTTCAGATATATATGTGTGACTTGTCACTGACACCCCATTGCAACTGCTGTATTTTTGTAAAATGAGTTAAAATATTCCTCCTAGATTTTCTGTTATAGCTGAGAAAAACATTTCGAATGGTCCTGTTGACATGAAATTCACACTAGGTACCAATAAAAACCCATATAATCCACACATCCACAAAAAATCTAAACAGGTTTTTCCATGAATTATGTTTATAAAGTGGAATGACAGAAATTAGGTACTAACTAGGTTAGTGACTTTATTTAAAACTGAGTAATGTCAATCTTCTACATGCATATTTGATTTTTACCGGTTCTTCTGGGGGCCTCTTCTGTGGACTATGATTTTTAGTTCTTTACATAGATTTTTAGTTGAAATTATGTTTGGTGATTTTCTGCATGTTTCTAGTAGCTTTATTTTCTTCACTAAAACCAACTTAAGAGTTTCCTTGATTGCGTGTTTAGGAACAGTGTCTTTAATTTCCACCCTCCTTTCATATTCAGATTCTGATCAAGAATATCCCAGTACATTTCTTCATTCATCATTTACTGAATTATATCAAGTCTGCCAGAACCATGTGCTGCAAAATAGTCTCATACCATGATGTTCTCACCTTCACACTTCACTGCTGGGATATTGTGTGTGATAACATTTTACAGGACAGTTTTTATCTCATCTGACAGGACTGTTTTCTTTCAGTATTTTAATTTTAAGGTTCTGCAACAAACTTTTACTGAACTTCAACATGCTTTGTTCAGCAGGGGAGTCTGGTGCAGTGAGTAGCTATAGAGGCCATAGTTTCTTATTCATCACTTATTTTATGTTTATGCATTTGGAAAACGCTTTTATCCCAAGCAAATTACTAATGAGGATATAAAAATGTGGCTTATATCAATGCTAGCAATAAGCTACTTAGAAGGAAGAACAATAGTCAGGTTCTGCCAGAGGTGACAGTGTAGAAAGAGAGTGCAGGGATAGAGGGAAGTGCAGACAAAAATAGTGCAGTAGAGAGAATAGGAAAGTACAGGGTTGGTCACCAGGTTGGTTGGGTAGGATCTCTCTGAAGTGCTGGGTCTTAAAGAGCTTCTTGAGGAGTTTCTGGTCAGGCTCAATAGGTCATTCTACCATCATGGAACGACACATGAAAAGAGTCTGGATAATGTTAAGCATGTTGTAGACACTGCTAGTTGACAATCCTGTGACGACCGGAGTAAAATAAACCTTTGCGAGAGCATTCAAGTAGATAGGACCCGTTCCATTCAGCACTTCGTAGGCTAACATCAGTGACTTGAATTTGATGTGGGCGACTAAGGGTAACCATGGAGTTATTTCTTTGAAGTACCTTTACCCGCTAATTCTAGGTCTTTCTAATGCTCTTTGAAAATATGCTCTTAGACAACTCTATTGATTATTATTTTTAATCATCTGTCAGAAATCGTGCAAGGAGCATCAGCTTGTAGCTGGTTTATAGTGAAATGATGTTTGTTTTATTTCTGGATTATGGCACCAATGGTGATCATTGGAACATTTAGAAGTTTGGAAATACATCTGCAACCAGCGCCTTTAGTATATTTTGCAATGACAAGGTTGCAAAGGACTTGAGCGAGATCCTTGTTTTTATCTGCTTTGACCTGCTTGTTGAATGATACTTGGGTAACGAAAAACTTTTTATAAGCCATCATTTGGGACTAAACCAGTTTAGTTTAATTTGCACTGACAGAGAATGGGATTGCTCTCTAGAAAATGCCAGGTTTCAGCTGAGGTCTTGGCTTTCCATGCCTGTTTGCATCTTATTTGTTCAATACTTATTACCTTTGGCGTTCTACTTTATCACACATAAGTTAATTTATGCACTAACCTCCTTTAATTGCTTTGTATGTCCGTATTACTTGGTTTATTACCAACATCCGGAGTGAATTTCATGTCAGTTGGCCAGTTAGATATATATTTACCAAGAAAAACATTGACATGGTCAATACTTATTTTCCTTGCAGTAGATAATTAAGGCATGGACCTAGAGCAGTCCTAGAGTGAAATGATTTTAAAGATTTTTTCTTACAAACCTTTGTCACCAAGAGAGTAAATATTTGTGAACAGCAAAGTAAAAAGACAAAATAAAAATAAAATAGTAGTCAAAATAATAAAGAGTAAGGTGTTTTGCCATCTGCATGTTCACAAAAAAAGGATCATCATCAGTGGTGATTGCAGTAAGAGGTTAATAAAACATACAGCTTGGTTTATGTCCAGCCACCTGTGAAAACCCCTTTATAGTGACTGAAAACAGGGAAGAAGTTTATCTAGACAACTTGTCAACTTCCCTAGTTAAATCTCTGGCAAATCGATTCCCCTTCTTAATGATTTAGCTTTGTTCGTCACACTTCTGGTGCTAAAAGCCGAGACAGACTGTCTGAAAATGTGGTGCGAAAGACAAGAAATCTTGCTTGCTCTCTAAACACATTAGTTCAAGATGGCCTTGAGCAAAGAGTGCAACATGGGCTCCATCTGGCTCTGTTGCAGTGTTTGAGAGCAAGGACAAAACGCTACCACCAGAGGACGCTAATGTCAAATGTTTGAGTAGCAATAAAAAGTTGCATAACGTGACTGCATTTTCCAACCTGCAGAGAAACACCAGTAAGTCAGAACAAGTGCTTGCTGGCAACCAATGAGGCTGAATCTGTGCTGGAGGACATATTGTGAATAAATGAGCAAGAGCTCGTCTTACTACTGTATTGTGATTACAGAAATGCTTTCTCAATAAATACATTTTAAAACACGACAGTGGCGCTTCACCTGAATTGAACCAGTCGCCGGATTTAAAATGGTTCTAATGAAGCTATTCTTTGCACATGAAATGGATAAACGCAGAGAATTGTCTGGTGCCCTAGTTAAAAAGGCTTACTCGCATGGTCTTGGAAAACTCATCATTTTTGGCTTCTTCAAAAGATTGTATTTACAGTAAGCTTTACAGTGCGTTGCAAATGTATTGAAACCCCTTGAACCTTTTCACATTTTATCAGGTTACAACCACAAACTACAATGCCTTTTATTTAAAAAAAATAAGTGATAGATCCACACAAGATTGTACATAATTATACACTTTTAAGTGTATAAGAAGAAACATGAGAAGTGTGGTGAGCAAATGTAATCAATTATTCTCCTACATAAAATTAAGTGCAACCAACTACTTTCATGGGTCATGGTTTTAGCAAACAGAGTCCAAATTAAAAACACCGATATGGTAGATTAGCATGTTGAAAATAATTGCTGAAAGATCATAAAACCTAAGAAGATTCACGTTTTGCACAAGCGATGTAGGAGACACAGCAATCCTGTGAAAGAATGTTCTCTGATCAGATGGAACCATAACTGAACTTCTTAGTCTACATGCAAAATGCCACGTGGGGTAAAAATCTAACACTGCATATCACCCCGAATGGACCATCTCCCATATAAAACATGGTGGGTGCAGCATCATGCTGTGGGGATGTTTTTGTTCAGCAGGGGCAGAGAAGCTGGTTAGAGTTGATGGGAGGATGGCTTGAGCAAAATGCAGGGGGATCCTAGACCAAAACCTGTTGCAGAACGCAAACTGAGCTTCACCTTTCAGTAGACATGTATCCTTAACATACAGCCAGAGCTACATTAGAATGGTCTAGATCAAAACACAGTTATGTGTTAGAATGGCCCAATCAAAGTCCCGACCTAAATGAAATTGGAAATCTGTTGAAGGCTAGAAAATTGTTGACCTCTGATGCTGCTCATCCAGTCTGGCTGAGCTTGAGCTATTTTGCATAAAATGGGCAAACATTTCTGTCTTTGGATGTGTGCAGCTGAGGCATACACCAAAAGATTTGCAGCTGTAGCTGCAGCAAAAGGTGGTTCTGTAAATCAGTGGTTTTCAAAGTGGGGGTCCGCGGTCCCCTGGGGGGCTGCCAGGGGGCGCTAAAGTGGGCCTCAGAAAGGTTGGGAGATGATAAAAAAAAAAAATCACTGTTCTTAATCTCAACAGTTTCTTAAATGTTATTTAGTAGGATTATAATTGTGTTAACACCTTTTAATAATATTCTTACATCAAAGAAATGTATTGATTATTGAATAGTTAATAAAATATGTTGAAAAAAGTTGATGTTTCTGTGGGTCTGCAAAAGGGGGTCCCGCCCAGAAGCTAATGCTATCTGGTATGGAAAAGTATGTGAACCCCTGCTATAATGTATTGACTTATTGGGGCTGAATACAAACAGACTACACACTTTTCAGGTTTTTTTTTTATATATATTGAACTATCTATCCTTTTAACTCCACTTCACAGTTATGCAAAACCTTGTGCTGGTTTATCAGATAAAGCCTCAATAAAATACATTTTAATATGAGGTTGTACCATAACAAAATGTGCAAAAGTTCAAGGGGACACATTTGTGAGGCACTGTAAATTCAATGTCTTCCAGAATCCTTCTCAAAATATACATAAGAAGTGAGAACCATTGATTTAAAGTAGCATGTTGTAATCTTGACAAAAATGCAGTTTATTTGGTTTTCTCGTCCAAAATGTTGTCAACAAAGTGTTAGAAAGCAGATGATGGGTTGAGGCTTGTTTGTTACTGTAGGAGCCAGAAGGGAAACTCTGCCAAGACTAAGAGTGTCATGTATCCACTTCATTTATTGGGATTTTCAGTGACTAAACCGCATCAGAAAAGGTGATTATTTTTTTGGGAACCCATCCATACACCCACTTCCTGCTCTAAACTACTTTGATGTTGTCAAACTCTTTGTCCTAAATCCTCCACGGTGGACATTTAGCCATGTTGATGCTAAAGAGTTTACTCCCTTTTGCAAGCTGCTGATCTGCAGCACAAGCAGATCATTTTTATGTTTATGGTTTTGATGGGCAAAGATCAGGGAGATGTGCCATGGTTAACTGATGTAATTTAGCTTGCTTATCACTAAAAAGAACAAATGAATGTCACACTTTAGCCCTGAAGGGCACCCCCCTCAGACTACTTTAAAATCCATTTTACAAGCTTGACAGTGAAAATAAAAGCTGTGATTTCCTCAACTGCCCTTCGTACTCTGGCAGACTGTCAAAACATCCCTTTAAGGGTTTTTTTTAAAGTCCCACAGTGAGAAAATGCAGACTTCCTTATTGCTGGTTGTAACTTGGAAATCGAGAAGAGCTTATTTGACAGCTAAAGCTGCATGATGGGAAAGAATGAGTAATTATAGTTTCAACAGACATATTGTCTCTGCCTTTAACCTGGACTGTTCTTTTGTTTTTTTAACCACAGCAATGTTCCCAGTATCTCCAAAATGATGAGAGGAGGCAAGTTTAAACAACACACAGCGCCTTGGCAACATATTCATACATCTAAAGTTTTCCCCATTTTGTCTGCACCACTGCAACTACAAACTTGTAGGGCACTGTATTTTATTGGGACTTTACTGATTTAATTGTTTTAACAAAAATCTATAAAAGGTGGTAGATATTCTTCCAGTATCCCTAAAGAAATCCATTGCAACCAAATGCATTCTTTAAAGGCTGCAGAGGTTTGTTGGAAACTATTAGTGAACAAATGGCATCGTGAATACCAAGGTACACACCAGATGGGTAGGGAATAAAGCTGGTTATAAAACAATATCCTTAGTTGTAAACATCTGATAGAGCACTGTTCAATCTGCAAAGAAAAGTATAGTCATTTGCAAATCTAACATAAAATGGCCATCCACTTGAACTGGGGAAACTGGCAAAGGGAGCATTATTAAAGAGTAAAGAGGCCACAGGCAACTCTGGAGGAGGTGCAGAGATGCACAGCTCTGGTGAAAGAATCTGTTGACAGGAGAATTAGTAGTGGTTAGGGGTGGGGGACAAAATCAATTTTTTAATCCAGATATGGATGATTGTCACCTAGTTTTGAAGAACGTAAAAGGCGGAACCTGGTATCTAGCAAGCGCAATGCCTGGACATTTTGATGAATACATTAGGCCAAATGCAAAGCACCTGCCACCATCACCAACAAAGGGAAAAATATTATGGAAAGGGCCACAGCATTTCATTTCAATACATTATCCAGTGCTTTGTATTGATCTATCATATAAAATTCTAAAAAGGTTTTTGGTTCTTATGTTGCAAAACGTTCAATGGGTTTGATTACTTCTGCAAGGTAATTTAGAAACATGTGCAACCTTTAGTTTTCTCTTAGAACTGAAGGTTGCACAATTTAAAAGGCTTAAAGACATGTCATAAGGCAAGTTATGATGGTATCTCCGTGATAAGCCCATTATTTGATGCAAAATAGTTTTAGTAGCAATATTGTGAGTGTTTAGACCCTCAACAGTACCATGTGTTTGTCAATATGTAAGTAAGCTCTGTACTTATTCATACAAATATGCAGTAATGATTGAGACTGTATGTGCCAAGAAACCTGCACACTACATATGGAATCACATATAGCTACTCTTAGATACATCCACTGCAAGTCTTCTTCACCATCGTCCCAAACAGATTTTAAAAAACACAAACATAGACACTGACACCTGCGATCACGAGCATCCCATCCGCTTCAAACCGGTGAGTGGCGGACCCAGACGCTCCGTTCATGTGCTCCTGTGCTGATGTGCTCATGTGCGGGAACACTGAATGGAGTGAGTTGGCAGAGGGATGGCGGGGGGTGGAGGGTGCGATCAAGCTGAAAAGATTAGGGGGAGACGAGCTGCTGAGGATCTATGAGAAGAGACAATTGTTATATAACTCCAACCCAGTTTAGTCCGCTTCTTAAGAGGGACTGGGTAGAAGCAGAGGGAGCATGTACGGAACAGGGTGAATCCCTGGGATCAGACGATAAAACGAACAAGAACATAAATTAGCTGAATGTACTATGGGCTTCAAACACCACATTACACACGTATTCTTTCCTTCCAGGTCAGTAAGGATGTTGCACAATGAATTTGCAAGTAATCATGTGTTCAGGTTGTATTGCATTCTGCAGCCCTGCATGGGAAGTGTTTACTTGACAATGCTTTCCAACGACCTTTGGACACCTGATTTGATCATAAAACACACAAAGCTGGCTTCACTCAAAGGGGTGATGGGGTTGTTTTGGTTAAATCCGTTTGTCACGTATGGACAGGACTCGTGACTGCTGCACTCTTCTAACCGCTCTCCATGACCATGTGTAGACACACCAGCAAGCAATTTGCCCATTATAAATTAGCTGCTCTTCAACGTTTGTGTACAAGGTTCTGCCAGATTTTCTGCCTTCCACATTGAACCATAAATAGTCGATGCAAAGCTCCTAATGAATATCATGTATGTATATTTAAATGACCCAGCTAATCAAAGTTGTTTCATGCTTAACAATGGCAACCATGGAGAAAAGAGCAAAGAAATGCAATTTCACCAAGGCAGAAATCGCTCTGGTGAGTGAGGTGGACAGTCGAAAAACTATGATGTTTGGTAGGCACAGTGTAGAGAAATCTGATGTAATATTAACAATGCTATTCATGAAGGCAGGCATTATTGCACTTAGTGCTGGCTGCGATATCCCAAAACTATGGATTATTTCACAGAATTATGTTGTTCCTAAAAGTGGCTTCAGGCAGAGAACTAATTAGTTGTTGATAATGTTAAACACATACCTGTCGACTAAGTGGTGCTGGTAAGAGTCGATTGCCAGGAACCCCACAGTGGTTAACACCTGTAATTGAAAAGGGATGGCCTGGTTCCAGTGGGTTGGTCTCTCCAATACTGGACCCAGTTCAGCACATAGATCCAAGAGGAATGCTCTAGGGAGTCTTATCAGCATATCAGCCAGTCATGGGCCAGGAAACCTCGGCGATCCCTGAAAATGCGTTCCCTTCGAATTCTTCCATTTGCAAGTTCTTCCAGCAGTGCCAATGCTCCGTTGTGCGACATTACACATGAGTGTCACCACAGTATTTAAATGTTTACGGCAATCAGTGTTATTCTCCCACACCTTTTTATAAGTTATGTGTTAGTCCATGGAACATATCACCCTGGTCATCATCGGGGAGAAGAATGTAATGATGAGAATACTTCGATGAAATGTTGTGCGGACTTTGATTTAAGATTTAAGTTGGCAAATAGGCCTTTTTTAAATTTATTTTAAAGGTCCTGATGTATAGTTATGGCTCACCAGCGCAAGCATAAATAACACTGTGGTTTTGAATGCTTCTGATGACGTCGATCTATGATTAAAGTTTCATATGGAGTGAAATTGAGAGGAATCATGATGCACTGCGACTTCAGTTCCCCACCTCACCATCTGCGTCGCCACTTTCCCCTGTCTCCATAAAGAGCATACGTATGGGTCAGAGTTTGCATGAGGTGCTGCACATTCTCCCCCTAGATTGTTTATTCAAGATCAGAACCTTTGCGTGGAAAGAAAACATACTCCACTTTCAGGCCTCGTTTTGTATGTACACCACAGTTATAAATGAGGCCCTTCTGACGAAAGGTCCAGCTGATTTTGATCAAAACCAACCAGCTTTGGAGTGGTAACGCTTGCATTTAAATCAGATGGATCCCTTGCCTTTTCCAACTCCTCCATTCACACTTGCTAAATGGTAGCATATTCAAGTGGCTTGGCTGTTGCATAACTCTTTTTACCAGTCTATATGTGGGCCCTCTGAATGGGGGCTGGTAATGCACAGAAAGGACACCAGTACAGGTCTGGGAAATAATGGCAATAGGGAAGCAACAGTTAAGCTTCATGAGAAACCATCAATTTAGAGCTGTCAAATCAATCTTTCTGTACAATGTGCAGCCATTAGCTCAATCAATATTGCTTTGGATGCTTCAATTACCCTCAGCCTTTTGTCACACACAGTGCAGACAGTTTCTCTTTGCACTCCATGCTGTCTTTGAGTGACTCTGTGAAGTTTATCCATTTGACCCTGTTTATCTGAGCAAATCAATGCACAGACCCAGAATAGAACATTGGCGAACAAATATTTAAGGATGATGACTTGTCAAATAGTCGACTTCAGAGATCTACACACCAAAATAACACACTGTGATGACTGGGCTCCATAGTAACCCCTAAAATTACACAGCATATCTGAACCATTGTGAAAAATTGACCCCCCCTTATAAGATACTGGTTACAGTAATTGTTTTAGGGATTATCTTTGAGAAGCGAAATCTCTGTAACTGACATCTCCTGAGGTCCAAAAGTTTTTGTAAACAAAATGCTGTACCACTCGGTTCCAGCAGAGGCCCCTGCTTGTTTAAGGAAACACAGGAACAACGATTTAAAAAGAAACCCACTCCTGCACAGCAAACCGCTTCAGACTGGTTTCCCTGCTCCACATTTCAGTGAAGGCTGTCACACTCGGGAAATCAGCATCTGACCGATGTCAGCTTTTTCTGTACATGCAGCTCGTCCCCTCTGCATCACCTATAACCTGGAGACTGATCCACCTCTAATTGTTTTATGTGCATAAGCTGGACTTGTCCTCTTGCAGTAAAGCCAACCTTTTATTAATAAGGTGGAGCCCAAAAAACCAATAGTAATGAGTTTACGTCTGCTTTTGTGGTCTTGTAATGCTTTGATAACAGCTTGCAAGGACACTCTCCTCACTGGAGAAAGAAAAAGTGGTCTCTTTCTGCTTACTTGTGCACTATCAGGTACACCGCTTAAATATGTGTGATTTTCTAATCATGATATGATCAGTGGGACGGACTCAAACGACCATTATTTAAATAAATGTCTTCTAAGCTGTGTCAGGTTTTCTGTTTCATAAACAATAGCATGCAGAGGTTTGAAGAACAACCTGACCCCACTAGCAGTGAGTACTTTCCCTGCAGGAACAAAAGGGCAGTTTGGAGCTGGTGGTAGATACTGGCCACCTGTTGAAGAGAGGAAGCTGTGTGATCAACAGGCTGTTTTTTCTATCGGATAAATTGGTTTGCCATGGCAGCAGCTATCGTCATATATGGCCCCACAGGGGTGGCCCAGTAAGTGTCAGCTCTCATTACCATCCAACCCCTTTAGAGGAAGCCTCTTCCAGGAGTCCTTTGGAAATGAATAAAGGAGAGATGCTTTACACTTTAATGACTTTCCCACAGTGGCTCTCGTAAACAACAGTTCTGCTTAAAGTGCTGTTCACTGGCCACAGAGACTGCAGGAGAATCCCCACTGCTCAGCAGAGGAAGGGAAATACTGAGTCCACTGTCTAATCACACTGCGAGGCCAGCCAAGGATCGGGGATGGGGGGGATAATCAGACCTTTATGTGGTCCTGGGGCAAGCAGGGGACAGTCTTGGTATTGTCACCGCAAGTCCTCCCCCTCATTGCAGTTTCATTGTTGCTCGTGGTCACATTGAAACACCCCTACAATGAAAACTGTGGTCAGCGCGTTTAATTCCCCTAACAAACCTCAAAACTAACCAGAGAGTAAACGTCGAGTTTAAAACAAACAGATGAGGCAATATGTTCTCTCAAATATTTTCCTTTTTTAAATTCCAGCACGTTTTTCCAGGTACAGCTTCTTGTTTGGATACTTTCTTGGCACATTTGTTAATGTCAACATCAAGGGGCCATGTTTAATCACATGATCACATGATTACTGTTCCCCTCCAAAATTATCTTTTAGAATGTATGCTCTGTTGACACAAGACTGAACATATGATAACAGAATTTGCAGCCCTGTCAGGGGAAAAAGAATGCAACACTATTGCATTTATTTTTGTGAAACAGGACCAGAAAAAAACATTTAAACTTGCTTTAAATTTAACCCATAGACTGCACATCAGCCCCAGAATATAAATGCTGATTTTGATGTCTCTGATCTAATTGCTGTGATCTATAAAGCACTGAACTGTGAATACATATTTTTTACTTTTTCAGTTAAGATATAGTTTGTCACCGATTGCACAGCATGGTCAGTTTTTATGTGTATTTCTATTTTGCTGTCAAATTTTATTCAATCAAAATAAAATTGCCCTTCCAAAATCAAGTTATCACAGGGACACATGTCACGGGTGACATCACATCAGGCATAAAAGGAGCAATCTGAGTTTTTTTGAGTGGGCTCATTTGTATTTTTGTAGGTTTTTGTTTGTTTTCATCTTAATGTTTCTAATCAAATTCCTTCTTCAAAGGTATTTCAAAAACATACAGCCAAAGTGTTGTAAAAAAAAAAACATATGGTGTAGATGAGCTATTTCATTCATCCGTCTATCCATCCATTGTCTTCCGCTTATCAATAATCGGGTCGTGGGGGGGAACAGGTGTAGGAGGGAAAACCCAGATATCCTGCTATCCACGGACATCCTCAAGATCATTCTGGGGGATCCCAAGGAGTTCCCAGCCCAGACAGGATATAAATTTCCTCCAGTGACCACTGGGTCTTCCCTGGAACATGCCAGGAAACCCTCCAAAGAAAGGCGCCTAGAAGGCATCCAGATCAAATGACCAAGGTGGAAGATTAACAAATCAGACAGATCACTTGTTTGAGCTGATTTTTGTAATCTAAAACCACAGAGACTAAACAACGTCTTACCCATGTTATACAGCAAATATTAACTATCTCCATGTTCACATAAGGTTGTTTTTGAGCTGAACGACGTCAGTGCCACCGGCTGTATTAGTCTGCCTTATCTGCCGTTTGTGCAGTGACACTGAAGACCATACATTCCTGTTTAGAAATGATCTATCCTTATGGACACATGATTAGCTGATTGGATGCATTGATCACCAAACTTAACAATGGTCACTTATTAAAGTATTGAAAGTATAGATAAATTAACCACTATCATAGTGCTCATTTTTTTAAAACGTAAGTGTGAGTTGCTTTAAAATCAGCTAAAATGGAGGGTCCGCCTGAGCAGTTCTTAGGTCTGAGGATTGATTCACTTCTTTATAAACTCACTGCAACATGACATCTATGTACTACAGGTATAAGAACTATTAGTGATGACAACATCACACAATCCAAACTATCCCTTTATGGCGATACAAGCAGAAAAGCGTGTTTTCTCGTTTTACAAGAAGTGAATATGTACAGAAACCAAAAAGGTTTTTTTATGTTGTCAAAAAAAATGCATGTATAAAAGTCTGACAGGTTAACAATCCTAATGTTACCCCTGACTTTGACTGAATAATTCTATTGTGTGTCATGTCTGCATGTCAGCAAACAAGAGCCTGTTAAAGTGGATTACACCCAGTGACACCATGTGTAATAAAACATAATCCTACCCCTCTAGCTGTAAATCCTCACTGTGCTCCCTGTTTTTTATAACCAATCATTTGTGTGTCCATCTGGCCCACATTTCTTTGGCAAACCTATTCCAGGAGTTATACAATAAGCAATTTACTGTCTTGTAAAATGTTTCTCAGCCTATTTTGTGTTACCACAACAAGTGGGTTGTTTGCTGTGTACTTTCAATCCTGTTCCAACAACCCGGAATGTACAGCTGACGTGTCCATTATGAGGTACTGTGTGGTTGATGTCTGCCCTACTTTCATCTTAAAGAAGAAGACACTAAAATAGGTCTGAACGATTGAAAATGTGTTTGTTTTTACATTTGTATGGCCTTATACAAAAAGAACATCAAAATGAAAATGTTAATTGTTACAGAAGACAGTGGAGGCAATGATAAACTGCCTGCGCTGGCTTTGAACATGCAGAGGTGATAGTGACAATGATAACAGAGGCTTAGGGGACAGAAACTCCAATGATACATTTTTCACCTTCTGAAGAGCTGAAGACATAATCAGAGACCAGTGATGTCATGAAATATCTGTGAAGAGGATCCAAATGCAGGCTGGTGGCAGAGAAACACAGTGCCATGAAAAAGCATTTTCCCCTTTACAAAAAACTTACAAATCTGTTTTTGGCCTGATTTCTACCTGACCTATAGAATCAAGATATCCCTTAAATAGGAGCTGCCTGACAACATACAAACACATCTAAATATATTCAAGGACACATGGGAAACAGGTTATTGACGTCTGTCAGTCTGGAAAGGCTTTGGGTCTGCAGCAAACCACAGTGAGTGTCATTATTAACAAACTTAGAAAACAGCAGTGGTCAGCCAACCAAAATTAGCTCAGGAGCACATTGGTGACTCGTCCAGAAGGTCACAAAAGAACTCGGTACAACAACCAAAGCACTGCACCTCAGTTAATGTGTTCTTGGTTTCACATTAAGAAAGAGTGGTATCAACAATGCACTTAGTGCATATGATTGCCATTGTTGCCCAGTGGGAGCCTGTCAAAGGTTACAAATAACACTACTGATCAAAAATAATTATTATTCATCTCATCCATATCCAGTCAGGCTACATCCAGAGCTGGTTTGAGATTCACTTTTACACATTATTTACAAGTATAAACACAAACTTCTCCTGGTCACAAACTTTAAGCATTTATTGTGATAGTGAAAGTTTTCAATACAATTCTTTCTTTGTTTTGTGCTATCCACTGACATGAGACCTGACGTGACTTCACACAAGCTAAGATCAAACAAAACTATTAAAATTCAGTCCTTAACTACCAGATAGTTTCTAATGATGCAACAATAACAACATGAAGCAAACCTTTCAGGCTAAAAACTTGAATGAGCCAAGTGCTGGAATCCTAACGGGTGAAAAAGACAGTGGATTACCAGGAGGCCTCTAAATGCATATGTATCTCATGAACTCACCATATTGTAAAATAATCTGCGTTAGACATTTCTTAAGACATTTCACAATCAGATTGATCCCAGATTGATCCCAAAAGTATTATACTGGGATGAGATCAGAACTCCACAAACTCGCTCATCCATGTCTTTGTGGGTGTTTCTTTGTGTATTACTCTAGAGTTTAGTGGCCACATCCTTTACACCATTGCACCCAACGCTTTGCAATGTACTAGGTGTTGTAAGACTTGGATGCAGCTACTTGGCCATGGAAACTCATTCCATGAAGCTCACTGCACACTGCTCTCATCTAATCTGAAGTCACATGAAGTTTAGTGATCTTAAACTATTGACTCTGCAAAAACGTTGGTGACTTCTGGCAGAGCTTACAGAAGGACTCAGACAGACAGAAAGCTGGAGGTGCCAGTATAGCCTCTCTTTAAAAGTAAATTTTATTATAAAGGGTCTAAAAGACTTAGATTGACAAATCAATGTTCACAGACTATAATACAGTCATGCAAAATATGCACATGAAAACTAGGTGACATAAAAGATAGACATGCATATTTGTAGTTCAGCTTAGCTCAGAATCTAAGACTAGTCAACTCAAAATGCCTTTCACAGGACCCTGATTAGAACACAAGTATAGGATCTGGATCCCTGGTTGCTACCCATAAGTCTGGGAGGGGCCATAGAGCCTTTTCCAAACAAGTTGGAATCTAATATCCTGGAAAACATTAAATTCTAGAAAATGTAAGCAAATGAGAATTAGTCTGCCAGGAAGCATTTTTTTTTGTCAGTCTGGTGAAATAACTTGCAGAAAAATGGATACATTCTCTTTAAATGTGACAAATTTTAGGTTTGTATTTCAAAAGTTGAACAAATACGTTAAGACAATTAAAGTAAGAGATTCTGCAACAGTGATGTTGTAGGGGATAGCTGCAAGGCCAGAGCAGGCACCCTGCAGGTGATTAAAAGCAGGTGAGCAGACTGAGGGAGCTGAGCAGCAGCCTTGGAAACCATGCCAACACAAACACAGACAGGCAGGAACATTTGGAAAACAGGGGAAGACAATAAAATATGGTAGCAAATTTAAAGTAATAGACATACATACACACCAGCCACTTTTTTATGTATACCTCTCTAGGACTGGGTTAGACCCTTTTTTCCTTTAAAACCATCCAATTTTTTTTGCGGCACCGATTCATAATACGATACGATACAATAGCATAACACACTTGCCGTAGATTTGTCTGCTGCACATCCATGATGAGAATGTCACTTTCCTCCACATTCCAAAGGTCAGTCAGTCAGTCATTTTCTACCGCTTATTCCATTGTCACGGGGAAGCTGGTGCCTATATCCAGCAGTCTATGGGCAAGAGGCGGGGGTACACCCTGGACAGGTCGCCAGTCCATCGCAGGGCAACATTCCAAAGGTGCTTTA
This sequence comes from Crenichthys baileyi, assembly GCA_036173005.1. Taxonomy (NCBI): domain Eukaryota; kingdom Metazoa; phylum Chordata; class Actinopteri; order Cyprinodontiformes; family Goodeidae; genus Crenichthys; species Crenichthys baileyi. The sequence continues at coordinate 317,549 of JAHHUM010000328.1, forward strand.
TATGAGTTTGATATTGAGTACTTTAAATTCATTAAAGAAACCAGATGAAGATAATTTGAGACATGCTGCATTATCCTTCTTGAAGTAGCCACTGTGGTCATAAAAGAATAGACGTGGTCAGCAACAAAATCCAGGTAGGCTGGGGTATTTAAATAATTGCTCAATTGGTATTAAAGGGATAAAAGTGCAAAAATGTCCCCCACAGCATTACACTACTAACACCAGCCTGAACATATACAAGGCAGGATGGATCCATGCTTTGATGTTGTTTACATTAAATTCTAACCCTACCATCTACATGCTGGTGCAAAAGTCAATACTCCGGTACAGGTTTCCAGTCTGTTAATGTTCAATTTTGGTAAGCCTGTGTAAATTGCAACCTCAGTTTTCTGCTCTACAGGCTGACAGGAGTGGCACCTGTTGTGGTCGTCTGCTGCTGTTATGATGTGCTTTGTGTTCAGAGTTGGCATTTTTCCTACTTTGGCCGTAACAACAGGTTAACTGCTGGTGCCTTTCGATCATCAAAAACAAAGCTACCCAAGTAGGTGACTGCTGACATCAACAAGGCATTTTTATCTGCACAACATCCATTCACTAGACATTTTACTCTCTCCAAAACATTCGCTGTATGTGAAAATCTCAGTAGATCAGCAGTTTATGAAACTCTCAGACCACATTTACTGGCACCAACAACCACTCCACAATCAAATTCACTTAAATCCCCCTTCTGCTACATTCTGGTGCTCAGTTTGCATCACAAATGCAGTCACTTGCTGCTATGTAATTAGTTGATTCAGTATTCACACGTGGTGTAAGTGTGGATGGTCAGTATTTAACAAACTGTATAACACATATTGTGCTAAACAAGAAACAACAGATATGCATGAAACAATTGGACCTTAAGGTAACACCAGACTGGAGGCAGAATACACATGGTTTTCATTTTGAACTTGACGGATCAGAGTTGGAGCAGCAGTATGGCAGCTCTTCCCCAGCTTATTAATTATTTGTACTGCTTCCGATTGCATGTACACACTCATTGATAACCAAAATGTGAGAAAGAAGGAACTACATGAAAACGATAACCTCACATCAGCATACTGATATGCTGCTGATTAAAAAACAGACTACTTTAACACCTAGTATGTCTAAAGCTAAACTTCATTCTTGATCAACTGGCTTTAAATTATACACTTAACTGCATTATACATGGACACGTCACTATGTTCGTAAATGGAATCCTCATATCTTTGCAGTTATAATAAAAGAGTGAATGGAATACTATGTCTTAGTGAACCTAAAAAAAGTCAGACAGCATAAGGAAGCAGCTGTTTCCTCCTGGTTGCCCAAACTCATGGTGGAGATCAGAGCTGACTCATGAAGAACAAAGTCATTTTAGTCTCATCATGTGCACAAACTGCTTGCTTAGAAGTCTAACAGAGTAAAGACACTGAGCTTGGTAAATTTGAATCTTGTTTACTTCAAAAGATGGATAAAAAAACATAAGACAGAAACACAAACTTGAGCTTGAGAAATAAGTAATGATTAAAAATTTACAAATTTCTAGAAAGCAGAGGAAGTACCTATTTTACATTGACAACCATATTTAAAAATTACAGAAGTGAAGGTTTTGGAGTGAAAGTTTCAGGAAATTTGGAATATGTTTTATGCTGCTTCTGCGTTAATATTACAAACAAAGTACTTTTGAAAAAAACTCCACTGACAAGAAGAAAATACTTCTTGTTTTTGACATCAGTGCTATGACCGGCTCTGAAATAATATGTGCTGTTGCAAAGATGTATGTTAGAGGTTATCTCTAACACTGCTGTGTTATCAGATTTTGACCTGAGGTTGTAGGATTATTTTGTTTTCCTCCCTACATGCTCGCAAAGCCAAAACTCTGTTTGGACCGTCTGACATCAGATGCCTGGAAAATAACACCGCTGCTGTAGAGAACACAAAACACTCCTTTAAACCTAAAAATAGTCTGAATCTGTTTTTGCTTTAGATTTTTGCTCATGTAAAAGTTTGGAAATTAAAAATATCCAGTGTCCCAATCGAGAATATCACTGACATTGAAATCTTTTAAAGGCCTCCATTGTAGTCTTTTTCCTACAGTTTCATAATAACACACATCTGGGAAATATATATATATCCACTGTCATGTTTTCCCAACTTCAAACAAAAACTAAGCAATGTATTTTCTCTTGTGAGTTTTTTCTAATTCTTAACTTGACCATACAAGAAGGACCCGGTCTTTTTCAGTGGCGCCACTAGAAGCAAAACGCAGTATTACTAATAGATGGTGATAATAGGTGCTGAAGAAATGTGAAAAAAATAATACACTACAAAACCATAAATCAAATATCTACTAGTGTTTTAATAAAAATATATTCATGTTTATTACTCTGTATCAAACTAGGATTTTTATACTTTTAAATTAACCATTGCCAACTATATGGCCTAATCATGTGCAAATTATTAAATTCAAGGCATTTTATTTTAGCTCAGAGTGTTTGCACATGTTGCAGACAAAACCCTTCCATTTCAACAAGGCTTATAGTTAAAGCCATCTCTGTAGTTATGATGCAATGAGCTTAGACTGCTGGAGGACATGTGGGCCACGCTTTCTCACTCTGCTGTTTTCTTCTACTACTCGCCATTTATACATTTTTTGCAATTATTGTTGCCATTAAGTTTGTGTTCTCTCTTTTTTGGTCTACCTAGAACCTAGAAGGATGTGTTTCTATGTTCAACTGTCTCACTTTCCTGGATAAAGATACTGAAGGATGTGATCCCTCCCTTAACTATGTTAATCTTTTTGCTTTTTCCCAAGGATGACTCAGAGCTTCAATCTTCAGCTGTGTTTCTCCTAAAGGTTAAGCTTCTAATTGAGCTATTGCTGCCATTCTCTCCGTGGTCTCTACCTTTCTTTTCTAAAGAAAGTACTCCAAGACCAGTGCTTCTGTATCCCTATTCTGCTTTCTTTCTTCTCAAAACCTGTGTTAGTCATGGCAGATACATATAACAGAATAACTCATAGAGTGCCTGGTTCTGCTTAAGGTTTCTTCCTGTTAAAATTAGTCTTTCCTTTCCACTGCCGCTGCATACTTCATCATGATGAAGGATTGTTGCAAATATTGATTCAATCTCTTGATGCAATCAGCTGTGCTTCCTTAGTGATCAAACCTCTGACCAAGTTCCTGTAAATGATCAACTGACCTTGACTGTACTGTTTTATGATTAGGATCAAATTGTGCTTTATGTAATTAAATCTAGATGTGAATATATAACTGGACTACATTGCTTTGAGCTGAATTGATCTGAACTGAATTTAATTTTATTTAGCTGCATATGAATTAGACCTGCTTGTAAAGTGCCTTAAGGTGACATCTGGTGTTATTTAGCACTATATATATATAAACTGGATTTAGTTGACAGTGGAATATACTTATGGATGTCTATACCTTAAATTTAAGGAAAGTGGTATTTTATCCTGTAATCAAAAGCAAACACAAACATTTGGTCTAACCCACATTAGGGAACTGTTTTAAATGTTAAATAATTGAGTATTTATAAAACACAATGATCTATAAAGATTTAAATGAGATATTTGAAAACAAATGAGTAAACATGACGTTGGAGTAAATCACATTAATTGATGACAATGGAAACTGTCCAGGTTTAGGGTTCTTGTAGTACAGCAATTTGAGTACTGTAAGATGGAAAATAATTTCCTGGGCCACAAAATCCTGTTCTGTTTTTTTTAATTGTTTGAATCCAATATTTAAAGATCCTTACTAAAAAAAAAATGTTCTTCATCGTCATAGACATTTGTTCAGAAATTATTCTGGGATAATTATTTACCGTTTGTTTGCTCTCCAGACTGCTCAGATAGGTAATTAGAGCTTTAACGAAGCTTTAAGAATTTATACATTTTAAGTGTTTATAATTTTAACAGCAAAAAAAATAAAAAGTATAATAAAGCTGTGCTCAGTATGCTTAATATCTGTTTTCCCATCAAATAATCATCAGTGTAGAAAATTCAATTTTTACAGTTGTAGAAGGACAAAAAGTAAAAGCATCTTAGTTTTGCAACACAATTTAAAGTAGCTTGTTTAGATGTTCCGAAAATGATCTGTGAGTGGAAGGCACCAGCTCTTCCAAAACAAAAAATCGGCTGTCCGGGTCGAGCATTTTCCCTCTCAGCTTAGCTCAAAGGCTTTCCTAGATAGGATAAATGTGCCCAGTGTCAGTGGCTCTTACCCAGTTATTGGCATATGGTCTGCCATGTGACACAGCCAGCATGATGGTGAGATCAGCTTAATAAATAAGCCACAAAGACACACCACATTCAAACGAGCAATGAATGCCCACTGTTATTTAATTATTAGATTATTGGCTCCTTTCATAATTACTACATATTAAAATAACCAGCTTCATTGCAAAGGTATTGATGCTGTTGCAGGAAATGATGATTAACACATTTTCTCATTCACCATACCTGGAAATAATCATGCTATTTTGTTCAATAAAACTGTGAGAAATTGGCTGATGTGCACAGCTAAGCAGGATAAAAGCAGCCTGAAAAGCAAAAAGGAGTTGAGGTAACAGAACATCGTTATGAATTTATCGTAAAAACAGGCTTGAAGCACTGACCCCTGCATTGATTTTACAGCGTCAAAACATGCATTTTTAGTTCTCCTGTACGTGTTTCAGGTGTTTGCCAGTGCAGAACGTACAGTGAAAGAGGCATACAGCCATCCACTCTTAATGAGGATATGAACACACCATGCTTCGTGTTCAGAACAATGACCCAGCTGTGTGTGTGTGTTAATTTTTCTCTTTCGAGTTGCTCAACATATGGAAAGATCTGCAAACAGATCAGTGGGAATAAAATAAGCCCTTGACCAACTGCATATCGTTTTCCAGAGTTGTTACATCTGTAGATGAAACACGGCTGCATGGTAATTATGGAACCGACTGCATCCGGAACAAAGCACAATCGTGTGTTTCATCAAAGGTAAAGGAAGAACAGAATTTGCAGAATGTTTTGGGAGAAGATAATGGGTTCAGATGTCCTCTGTGTTCTCCACACTGGTGCCAGCACAGAATGACTGGTTTAGTTTATTTGCAACTCACTGAGCCAGTTTGCATGGGCAGGAGGCTTCTTATGTATTTGAAGTTTCAAAGAGGCTTTAACCAGTCGCCTAATAATGGAGCCATTGAGATCCGGCAGGGCTTTCATGCAAACTGAACTCGCTATGAATAAACAGGCCCCTCTTACATAAACAGCGATCAAGGCCAGTTCCAATTATTGTACACTGGATCTCCAAGCTGAATGTCATGATGTCAGAACTTGTTTGATTTATGATTAATGATGGCGTCAGACATTTATTGACACCCACTTTGCCTTCTAATGCATGGAATTCAATCATGAAATCCAAAAAATTAGGATCAAACTTGCAGAAGGGTGAGCATGTATGTCTGCACCCCCTCTTAAAAGCAGCAATAGGATTAAAAGTAATAATCTGATTTGTTATTATGGTTTATTGACCTCCCTGTAGTGTGGATCTACAAGGTCAGTGTTAATCCTACAATGTAGTACATGACGCATAGGTTACTTATGCTGCATGTAACAGCTAATGCAATAATCCAACTGCAAAGTTCCTGAAAGGTTTTTGTAATAGTTATTCTTTTTTTGCTTTTTTATATACATTTTTGTCTTGACCGTGTGGCAAATTAACAGTGCACAATCTTTGCTAAGTCGAGGGTTTACATCTTTTATATTTATTCTGCCCGCTGGATTAAACTGGGGTTAATCCTCCATTGTCCGCTTTCATTGTCTGCCCAAGTTCTTCACTGGAGGCAGGAGAACATCACGTTATTCCTATTACCAAGTAAACATTTTAAAACTGGACCAGTGTTATGTAATCGTTTCTCTGCAATACAAATATGACACAATGACCTAAAACACGTTGCCAAATCAACCCACTGGATGCAAAATCATCCTTTTTCTGAAACAATCTCAGTCCAACGGCATAATTGTTGGAGAAATCCAAAGTGATGAATTTCAGAGAAGAAAGCAAAAAGTAGAGCCTAGGACTATGGGTGATCAAAATAACATTAGTGGTGTCCAATAGAGGTCCTTGTGTGGCTGATGTCCAACATAGATATGCCCCTGCTCAGACACATCAAGTTATGTAAAGACCTAGGAATAACCCATTCATTTAAATTAGGAGGAGGAAGCAGTGGAGAATCTAAAATATGCAGGAAATCAGCCCTTAAGGAGTGGAACCACAGAGAGAAAATGGTTAAAGATCCCTCATGTTGAATGCTCCAGCTTTGGCATATGTTACAGAGAAGGACTAGGTAGCAAGGACAAAGTAATAAAAATATAATTGCCACTAACTTTTGCACCAGTGTTTTTTGTGTAAATAGTTATTTCTTAATGTGTTCTCCACACAGTATGAATAAATAACACCCAAAGCAATGGTTGAACTTGCCAATAAAATGTTTGGATAAATGTGAAAGACACTGTAAATGTTCACAACTTTTCAGAGGCTTTAGGTTACGTTCAACGCAATGTTTATAACTGTCATAAAAACTAGTTCGGCACCTAATCCTTTATGTTTAGGTATTAGACACTGAAGTCAAATAGCAGGTTTATGTATAAACCGACCAGGAAAAATGCACAGAGGCAGCTGCAGTCTGCCTTCACAATTATTTCATCTGATGAAATCAATACAATTAAAGTCCTCAGTCAAACCTATAATTAAATGTATGTCATTCGTCTCAGTTTATATAGAACTAGATATGGTCTGTTCATTGTCAAATCATTGTTTTCCTTTGCTTTGTTTTCCTTCTGATAGGTGAACATCCACTACAGGCTGAAGTCTCTTTGAGTATCTAACAGGCTTTCTTCTAGAATCTTCCTGTATTGAGTACCATACATCTACCCATCAACTCTGACCAGTTTTTCTGTCCCTGCTGAAGAAAGGCATCTTCACAGCATGATGCTGCAACCATGTTTCCCTGTGGGGATGGTGAGTTTAAGGTGACGTGCAGTTTTAGTTTTCCTCCCCACATAGTGTTTTTCATCTCACCAAAGCACCTTTTTTAAACATGTTTGCTATGTCCTTTACATGGTGAACAGCGAATAACTTCTTGTGAATTTGGCTTTTTTTCCACTATTTCAAAAACACCAGATCTGTGGGGTGCATGACCAATAGTTCTCTGTAGCTCTTTCAGAGTCACAATGGGCCTCTTGACTGCTTCTCTGATTTATGCTCTTCTTGCCTGTCATGTGTGTTGACATGCCTTGGTAGGTTTACAGTTGTGCTAATCTCTTTCTATTTTCTGATGACAGATTGAACAGTGCACTGTGAGATGGTGGGATGTTGTTTTCAAACCCAACTTTGCTTTAAACTTCTGGTGTGTCTTTTGGTCTTTTTTTTTTTTCTTCTGAAGGTAATTGATTGCTCTGCATTGTATTTATAGTTGTCAGCTTAAAAGAGGCTGAATAAATGTGCCTGATATGCTTTTCAGATTTTTATTTGTAAAACAAATTACCATTTTTCAATATCCTTCTGTTAAACTGACATGTTTTATTTTGTGTTGGTCTACTTGATAAAATACAAATGCAATGCATTATTTATAGCTGTAATGTGACAGAATGTAAAAAAAAAACTGTAATGAGAATGTAATTAAATGCACATTTTATGGCAAAATGCCAAAAACTGAGAATGTTGTTTTCGTTTTTCATGCGTTTAGCAATATTTGTATGCATAAGCAGCAAACACACTTCCAATAAAACACCCAGCTCACTCTTTTATCTTGATATTTAGCCTCATTATTGCATCATTACTCAAATATCTTTTCCCCTATTGTTATAAGTGAAAGCAATGTAATTTCCCATAAAATGACTCACTGATTTTACATTTCAACTCAAGCTGTAGGTGGTGATGTCTCAGCAAGAACAGAACATGTATGTCAGTAAGTAGAATACGTAATGATTTATGCTCAGTTAGAGGATCTGAGCTGACCAAGTTAAAAAGCACTAAACTAATTTCCATAAATGTTAATATGAGCACAGCAGAGTGTAATAAACTTCTAAAAATGAAAACAAGGCACAAGTCATTCACATAATTTAGGCCTTGTAAAATCATTGCCTGTGCCTTTAACTGTGAAAATACTGTGCAAGCTCGAGCCCGTTTACAGAAGACGTGTCACCGTAAACAATTAAAGAGATTTTAACTCGCATCCAGAACCCATAAAGAGTCTATTTGTCCTCTTTGTGTTCAGGTTTTAATTGAGATGGCTCAGCTAAATGCCAGTACAGCAGGGATGGCCGAGATAATAGCTCCTTCAGTCTGTACTCAGTGTTGCACCCAGAAGAGAAGAACATTCAGATGCTTCTGGCCTAACGAGGTCCGGGTTGACGCGGGTGATGTTACACGCACAGGCTGCTGTCTGCCAAACAAATGAACTGGGTTCATGGAACAGGACAATTCTCGTTTTATCCCACTGTCCCTCTTGACATCTTCCTTGCAACAATGCTCTGCTCTTCACGGACATAGTTCCCACGGTACGGGGCTCAACCTGGGACAAACTGTGTGTTTCATTGTGTAAGAAAGCACCGGTCTGTACTTACCTGTTCAGAGACTTTCAGCATGTGAGGGGACAGATTAAATGACACTGAATGAACTGGGATGTCTACACCTTAGATACGTTTTAAAACCACCCCATTAAATAGTTTAAAGAAGTAGTGCAGCTTTTGTAAGCAGGGATAAAAGACTTCTTGGTGTGCTGTTGTGAAAATTGTCTATAGGGAACCACAAGAACAAAGAAGATGTGAAAATGCTTCAGAGGAAGCAGACTCAGACAAAGACAGGGAAAAAACAGAGAGAAAGTGTATCCGGGTCAAGGAGTTTTCCAGACACGCGAAGGTTGGCGGGTTGTGCAGACGAAGAACATGAAGAATTTGCCACAAGCAGAAACGGGGCATTTCTAAATCCTTTCCTTCTGACTCAAAAATCTCTCCTTCAAGGTTATTTAATTTCAGAGCAAGTCTCAAAGAGATGTTGCTTCAAGTCAAATAAAAACCTCTTGAATGAAACAATAGATGTTGGCATCGAATATGATGAAAGTTCCTCAACCATCTGAGCGACATTAACATTTGGGGGAACTTTTGTTTCGTAACGACAAAGGAAATTTCCTCAAAGAGAATCCAGATGTGTTCGGTTAAATGTACCAAGATGTTGCCATTTTACATTACATCAGAGACAAATTAAACCTTTTTTTAGAGTGTCCAGGTTCCACCTCTTACAACGCTTAAGTCACAACAATGGCAAACAGCTAAAGAGAGATTTATGAACAGTTTAACTATTTTAATGTGAATGAAATGTTATTGTTAATTGTCATTCTTGTTGGTTTAAGAGTTGTATACATACATAGGGTGTCAAAATGGCTTGGATAGCAAACCTTTTAGCCACTTTGCATAAACTGCATAAACTAAACTGAATCTGAATGCAGGGGCATTGAGCTAGGATTGATTTGGAATCAATGTAATTAATTTAAAGTCTCTTTATAGAATTTGATTGAACTGACTATTTCTCTCTGTATATGAATTGGATCGATTTATTTATTTAAAGTGTCTTGAGATGACATTTGTTGTGAATTGGTAATGTCTAAATCAATAGAATTAAATTGGAATTTTATGTGATTAATATTTGATTATATGAATAAAACCCAATTTTATTCTCTATATAACTGGCTCTCCTCTGGCCACTGGAGGGCAATCCCTAACTTCAGAGTTCATATTGATTAAGCTGGGCTGTACCTCATAACAAACCTAAAAATGCACAGGGGAGCTGAAATTACATGTTTTATTAACCAGCAATTATTGCAAATGCAATGTATACTACTTAATCATTCTAATAAAATTTAGCAGCATTAATAGCTAAACATATATATGCTCATTAGATTTGCTGGTAAATAACCCTGTTTTATGTTCTTGTTCAGGGCAAAAATGTTATAACTTTGTCAAACATTGGCAGCCCGTCTGTAGGTACAGAGACAAAATATAGGAAAGGATAAAAGACGCTGAGCAGAAGTAGTTGCATTGCTGAAACTTTACGTAAAGAAGAACCATTTCAAGCCTGATGTGGAAAAGGTCTATAAATGATAGGTCTGCTAATGTGATGCTAGCTTACAAATGTCTGCAATTTCATTCAAAAAATATAGTCAAACTCTATGTAGATATTCTCAAGTTATATTCTTAGTTGACTGCTGATTCTCGTCTTCAACTATACTCAAAATTAACTATTTGCTTTTCTGTGTGACAGCATTATAAAATTTGCATTTTGCCTTGCAAAGATATTCAAACCCTTTTCCACTTTTTTTAAAACTTTTTTTTTACGCTTGAATCTGTTTTGTGAGTATTATGCATATGTGATAAAACAACACAATGTGTTGAAGAAAAATACCATTGTATAACACTCTAAACACACTATCCCCATGAGAAACATTGTGGTGGCAGCATCATGCTGAGGGCATGCTGTTCGTCAGCAGGGACAGGAAAGCTGGTCTGAGCTGATCGGATGACATATGGAGCTGAATTTGTAAATTATCTGACTTAGCTTGTGCTATTTTGCAAAGAATAAACCTGTATAATATGAGCTATAACAACATTTAATTCCCCTTTGGGATTAAGAAAGTATGTTTGAATTGAATTGAATTGAATTGAATTGAATTGAATTGAATTGAATTGAATTGAATTGAATTGAACTGAAGAATTGAATTGAATTTGAATTGAATTGAATTGAAATTTAACTAATTGAATTGAAATTTGAATTTATTGAATTGAATTGAATTGAATTGAATTGAATTGAACTGAACTGAACTGAACTGAACTGAACTGAACTGAATTGAATTGAATTGAATTGAATTGAATTGAATTGAATTTGGCATGGTTGTATGTGTCTTGCCCTGCGATAGACTGGCGACCTGTCCAGGGTGTACCCCGCCTCTCGCCCATAGACTGCTGGAGATAGGCACCAGCTTCCCCGTGACCCACTATGGAATAAGCGGTAGAAAATGACTGACTGACTGACTGACTGAATTAAATTTGCAAGACTTCCAGTCTCTAGATGTGCAAAACCACATCTCACTTTAATTGCAGCTATTTCAAATCCATTGTGGTTTTGTAGCGGCAAACTGACATGATCTATACAGAGTCCAAGGGAAATTAATATTTTTGCAAAGCATTTCATGTGACTAAGGAAAGTTTCTTGATACAAGGTTTAAAAACATTGTTTTCACTAAATGGGTTCCTTTGCTCCTTCAGGGCCTAAACAAATTGCTGTAATTGATGAAACTCTGAATTATGCTACCTACAAAAATCCTCAAGGAAATTTCTGGCCATCAGTTCACGACACACTTGAGTTTTGCAGCCGGGCAACCTAAAATCCAAAGTTCCGAATTTGGTCTGGTTGAGATGCTGTACCTTGACCTTAAACAGGGTGTTTATGCTTAAAAACTTACCATTGTTGCTGCTTTAAAACTACCCTGCAAAGAACAGTGGACCTAAATGTCACCATATGACTCATTGCCTGTTAAGTTGCCCATAAATGATTGATGTTAGTTGTGGCCAACAAAGGTGGCACAATCATGTATTTGGTTCAGAGGTCTCACAGTGCCATGGTGGTTTTGGTAGGACTTTTTCCTAAATAATCATTTGAAAACTGCTTTTAATAATTAGTCTAGCGATCTTTGTCTGACATTAAAATTTATTTGATGATCTTAAAACATTTAAGTGAGACAAAAAAGGAATATTTAAGATGTCAAATACTTTTTCACAGCACTGTAAAGGCTTGGATAAAATCCACAAAACAAAAATCACTGGCAGCACTGTAAACAGTCTTTATATGCCTTTTTAAATTACAAATTGCAATATTTCAACAAATGTTTTTTCTCGTTTCATTATAATTTTATATTTGTTGTCCTCTACGTGTAATATTAGTCTCTTGCCTTTGTGAATGTTTTTCTTTTGTCTCTCAGTACAAGTGGTCCTTGTCCAGCGAAAGTCACGCAAGGTTTCAGAGATGTTGTGGCGAGACATCAACAGTCTCACACGTGCAAAAACATAAAGCCCCGGCAGAGGAAGAAATGAGAGAACTGACCTTCAACCTTGAATTTTATTAGCACTCAGCCACACATAGGGCCACATACTAGGCCCAATGTTACTAACATTCAGTAGAGGAAGTAACTGATTGCTGTTATCCCAGATGTAAACAAGCCTATAGCATGCAGTGATCACAAACTGAAAACCATCAGAACAAACACTTTTTAAAGAGCAAAATGAATCTGATGCGATGCCTTTATTTAAAAAGCAGAACAGGTTGTCTTTTCATTACTTCAGTGTTTTAACTGGTGGATTCAAACATCTGAAAAAGAGATTAGGGCTCATCCACCCAACCTGTAATATGAGATGTTTCACTTTGCTGCTGACGTAGGTTGTCTTGCAGAGACTGCTGCTTTGCTTTCACAAAGGTGATTCAGCATGATATGTGTGTTATTTTGGACAGACCAGCCTCGAAATTGTCCTGCGCACCCTCAAGGTTGGGTATTTGCTTTGAGACAGACTGAGTGAGGAGACATTAAGGGATAAAATTATTCAACTTTGGCTATTAAATAGCCTAATTGAATATCTAACTGAAGCGACTCTTCTCTTTAATCCAGCCATCAAGTTTTTATATGTGGTTTGCAAAGTTGCCAGCAATTAGTTGGTGAGAGGATTGGTACACCCTTTAGATGGTCTAGTCTGTAATTATTTCTTTACACATGATGTATCTGTGTTTAATACAATTTAAAGAAAATCTCAAAGACACCAGTTGACATTTCTGCATTCTTATTGGTGTAAAAACAAAATAAAATGATGGTTGCTGGACAATTTTGGCAAAGTGGATTTGGAAACTGATTGCAAAGTCCCTGAAGTTGTTTAGAAAGGCTACATTAAAAGACAATAACAAAAGCGTAACAAATGCAGCATATGGGTGGTGATCGGTGCAAATGCTAAAAACAAACTGAATTGTCACTTTTACAGACATTTACACATCTACAGACATCTATTAATATGTTTATCAAAATAAACATTTATATATATCTTTGTCTTTTTTTTCTCTGTTTCATACTGCTAAAAATCACAGAAACTGGACTTTTTTAGCCCATAGGTCACATTGGATTTCAGCCAAAGATTCAGAAGTCAGGCTTAATTAGCACATTTGTTCACCCCTACCCACCTTTGAACCATCAATAGACCTCTTTATGTGAAAATTAATCAACTTTCACTTTTCATCCACATATTTATGCTGTTTAGACAGAAGACAACGTCATCTTTTCTATATCTGTTCAACATTTTTATCGGGGAGATTGTTTACTACCCATTTTTACCACTGATGGAATAAATTAGATAAAGAGTGGGGTGAACCACCGTTCTACTAATTTTAGCCAGTCAAATAGTTTTACATCCTATTCAACTTATAAGTGGCATCACAGTTTCTGTGACCTTCTTCTTATACTCTATATTGCTCAATCTCTAGGGATGGGTAGGTTTATTGTCTATTTTATCTTATCTAATCACATTTTTGTTTTCAGTACCTAAAAATACTATCATGTGTGTAAAAATAGATTTTTTTGTCAGTGAACAACATTACATACATTTCCCAAGTCTCAACAAGAATATAGCTGCCTAACTGCACAGGGGAAACATGTCAGACACAGTATTTATGTAATCATCATACAGAAGAATGCTACACCTGTTACTTTCACACCTTTGTTATGCTTTCATTTTACTTTGTTTTTGTTTCTGCCATCTTACCAGAAGAGCCAGTAAAACAAAAGGAATTTTACAAAACCTGCTTATCATTCAGCAGATACTTCCATGAAATGAAAATGGATCGAATGGAAACAGCTGACTTCTTATCTAATATTTGAAAAGATTCACACATTACGTAATCTCTGAAACATTTCCTTTAAATCCAACACGACTCAGACATTACTTCAGGTAATGTCATAACTTATCAAAAAAGCAAATTCTTTTACGTCTTATCTTTGTCACACCTTCAGTTCCAATGAATGTGAATCATTAGTTCCATGTCAGAACCTTCACTAGAAGCAGCAAGTAAAAATCACTTTACTTAATTACGGCTCTAACTAAATTAGATTTATGACATGCTTTTCCTGGTTACTACGGAAGTGTCATCGTACTGTCATCTAAACAATTTTTAGCACTTCGCAAATGGGTGTGTATGGAATTTTACCTACAAATTATTCAATCTGAAGTTAACGCTTACAGCTTTCGTGTCCTAAGAGGAACCAAGCAACCACTGTTGTCCTAAGAGAAAACCAGACCACGGGAAACAGGCCCATCATTTTTGGTTAATGTTTTATGTACAGGGTAAAAAATCTATGAATATCTATAAACCTATATAGATTAATTACAGATAAAGTTTTGAAATATTTCACTCTGTTTCTTGAAATGCTTATGATTATGGCTTACAGACAACGAGATCAGTTGGAGAATTTTAACATTGCACAAGATCATTAAAAACGGATATTTTAAACAGAAATTTCAACCTTCTGAAAGTGTGTTTATTACTATGCATAAATATTTGACTAGGCGTCCTTTTACATGAATTACTGCCTTAATGCAGCATAGCATGGAGGTGATCAGTCTGTGGCACTGCTGAGGTGTAATGGAAGCCCAGGTTGCTTTAACAATTGGCTTTCAGGTTATCTGCCAGTGTGTGAATGTGTGTATGAATGGGTGGATGACTGAATGTAGTGTAAAGTGCTTTTGGGGTCTCTGGGGACTTGATAAAGCACTATACAAGTACAAGCCATTTACCATTTACCATCTGCATTGTTGAGTCTGGTGTTGCTCATCTACCTCTTGACATTATTCCATAGATTCTCTATGGGGTTTTAGTTCAGGCCAGTTTGCTGGCCAATCAAGCACAGTAACACCATGGCCATGGAAGCAGCTTTTGGTGCCTTTGGTAGTGTTGGCTGCTGCCAAGTCATGTTGGAAAATTAAACCAGCATCTCCATAAAACTTGTCAGTAAAAAGAGGCGGCGTGTGGTATAGCGGTAGAGCACTCGACCCATAGATGGAGGTTTCAGACTCTGATGCAGCTGTCCCTTGTTTGACCCTGGCGACCTGTGTGGCATATCTTCCCCCTCTCTTCTCCTCACCTAAGTCACAGAACTCTGTGAACAGCCAGCTTCTTTAGCAATGATCATTTGTGGCTTATCCTCCTTGTGGAGGGTGTCAATGAGTGTCTTCTGGACATTTGTCTAGTTACCAGTCTACGCCATGATTGTGTAGCCTATTGACCAACCTAGACTGAGAGATCATTTAGAGGCTCAAGGAAAGGAAACATTTGCAGGTGTTTTGAGTTAAGTCATTAGAGTGTGACACCATGAGTTTCCAATATTTAAAATTTTCACAATATTACATTTTTTTTAAACACTGAGTTTTGGCTTTTCATTATCTGTAATCCATAATCATCAAATTACAGGAAATAAAAGCTTGAAATATTTCAACCTATGTGTAATAAATCTATGTGTTTCATTTTCTAAAATGAGTGACAAAATATGATATAAATTTTTCACATTCAAATTTTTTGAGACTGTAGATTACAAGTTGTTAACAGACCAAAACAAACCCAGTTAAAGTTGTGAAGTCTGGGGGTAAGAATATAGTAGTATGGCAATTTCTTTGGTAGCTTATTCAGCAATAAATTCTGCATTGTGTTAAAAACAAAATAAGGTTGCACAATCTTTAGGAAGTGAAGGTTAAAAAAGAGACCGTTCTTCAGCTGGATAATGATCCTCAAATAGTAAAATCAATTTCTGCTCAATATAAGCAGGGGCAGGTGATGAAATCATCATTTTAAAATGACAGTATTTGGTATTTACTTTTTGCCAAAACCAGGTTGGACCCCCTGTTTGCTTCAACACCACCCATTTGTTGTATATATTTAACCAGGTATCACAAACACTTCGTAGAAATTTTGGTCCATATTGACAAGATTGCATCACACAGTTGCTTCAGGTTTGTCAGCTTCCAGAAAAAAAAGAGATCTGGTGGCTGTGGATGTCAATGGAATACAGGGAACTTGTCATGATCAAGAATCCAGTTTGAGAAGATTTGAGCTTTGTGATCTGAGGCATTATTCTGATGGAAGTAGCCCATCAGAAGATGGATTCACTTGGGTCCTAAAGGGATGCAACAATACTCAGGAAGACTGATGCTTAAACAATGCTCATTTGCTTCAAAGAGGTCCAAAGTGTGTCAAAGAAATCCCATCTCCATTACACCACCACCTCCAGCCTGAACCAATCAGACAAGGCATGGTGGATCTTCATGTTGCTTACAGCAGATTCTGACCCCGCCATCTCAACATCAAATGCTCAAATGCATTCCATTGGTGTCATGTAATTCACTGCAGACTGACACTCCTTATCCAAACTGATTAGGCATAAATATTTCTTTCAGGAAATAAAGCAACTAAAAAAAGAAAAGGTGTGAGAGATTTTAGGAATTTTTCTTTTGAGGCAGTTTCCCGTCATGCAATTCAACCTTAGAAAGATTTTATAACTTTGTTATTACCTTTTTACTCAGAAAAGCTTTCCATGCTCACCTAAAAAAATATTTTCATTCCTTTTTACAGCCTTAAAATGATCATGTGAGTTGTTTTTCTACTTTAATTTAACATTGCTTTATCTCGGGAAAGAGGTGTTTAAGTAAACATTAGATTTAATCTTTGCGTTTGACATATGTTTTAAATTTAGTACATTTAACAATTACAAATTTCTGCTTTATTACTTCATAAAAGTATGTTTTTTTCCACACCGGCGCTCATCCATTCCCATACAGACATGCATCTGTCTAATCACTAGTGTCCCAGTTGTCTGCTGCACTCCTGCTGCTTTATGACCTGTCCAAAAACTCTGCCCTCCACTGCTGTGATCCTAATACTTGAGCAGGTCCCATGCAGACAGCAAGATCGCGGCCTTATGGGAAAATGCGTCATTCCCATCTGTTATACATGGTTCTGTTTTGATTACTGCTTGTGGATTAAAAGAAAATTGTTTCACTGTGATGTTGTCAATCCCGAGTAGTAACACAGCAGTTTTAAGTCTTTGTTCTTATTTCTCTCATTTAGGGTACTTTCTGTGCCACAGCTAAGGCTAGCACCCATGTGTGTGTGTGTGAGCTGCATGTACTGAGGAAATAAAAGGATTTGCTGGGATTAGTCCCTTGCAACAGACAAACGGCAGTAAGAAACTTGCTGTGGCACCATCAGATACATGATCAGCCTTTAATCTTACAGGAGCTCAATGTAGTATGTGTGTTTGTGGGTGTGGGGGGTTGAAAAGGGCACTGCTTTCGCACAATCATCTTTAAACCTCAGGGTTAGGAGTGATTTATGTGCTATTTTAATCATTGCCTTTACATTGTCAGAGAATATTAATTGTTTTCTCCATAAATAAACAATGATATAAAGTGGAACAGACTGAATGAATGAATGAATGAATGTGACTGTAACACTTGTGTGGGACTGGTAAATTCGTGTTACTCGTGTTGCAGAGATGTGAATCTGTTTGTGCCATCAAGTTGTGGAGACTTGGCTTCACATAGAAAGGACAAAAAATCAGTAAAAAACAGAACAAATTATTATTATTATTATTTGAGTTAAGAGTGTTTACAAATTTATAAAATTATTTAGATGAAATCAACAGAAATTTAAGTATGAAATATTGTCTCTATCAATGGATTGATAACTGTGTGCATGTTACATTATCTCTCTTAGAAATGACACCGTGACCCCAACCTGTTGAAAAAATAGATGCAACAACAAGAGGAAATCTGTTTCTGTAACTTAAATCACCTTGTTGGCAACAAAGCTTAGAAGCTGAGTCAGGCTGTTTCTATATTTAAACTATAAATATGAAATCCATTTAAAGAGAAGGCTATGAGTTCAAACTGACTGAACATGTTCCTGTTCTATAAAATAAGTCTCATGCCAAATTATTTTGAGATATATTGTGCCCTATAAATGTTTCCTTTTACATTGCATTTTTTGTAAACTGTCAAAAAATAATTTAAAACATGTATTTGGAGTATTTTCTGTATCTTCCTACTGTAGACACTTGACATTAACTATTACTGTTAAATAATGTGACGTTAAAGGACAAATATATTTGACAGAAAATGTAAGGATCTTAAACACACAGAACAAATTAAACTAAATCTGCTTTTCCACTGTTTTTTTTCAATCAGAAAATAAATTTTGAAATAAACTTTACACAGATGGTAGCACTGTTGCCTTGCAGCAAGAAGGTCCTGGGTTCGATTCCCGGCCCGGGGTCTTTCTGCATGGAGTTTGCATGTTCTCCCCGTGCATGCGTGGGTTCTCACCGGGTACTCCGGCTTCCTGCACATTGACCTGGAGTTTTCATGCTGCCCTTCCTGATGCAGACTTAGCCTTCTACACCACCAGAGGGACTATATATATTGAATAGATTAGTGGGCACTTATTGACATAAAAGGATGGAGTTAGCATTACTTTAGACCCACTATTCTCCTGTATGTGAAAAAAATTATGAAATTCTTGTGAGGGGATTAGGACACAACAAAGTTCATGCCATGATGACAAGAAAGAACTCCAGTGGAGTTAGTGGCCCGATCAAAGAGGCAGTTCACAGAGGATGTACTTTGTGACCATAAAGTTTCCCATGCAAGAAAATGTCTGTTTTAATGTTGTTTTACCTTTAAGAGCACAAACTATGTTTTGATTATGTTATTATATTAAGCTGAAATTGTACTCTTTGAACTTTTATTCTGTATGTTTACCAACCATGTATAGTTACTACAGCAACTAGCATCAGTATTTGACTTCCTTTCCTATTTCCATTAAGTGTAGCATTAGCTGAAGTGACTTTAGAGGGACAATCATGTTGTAAAAAACATACAATGACTAGACTTAAACAGTTTGTGTGTTGCTTGCCAGCCAGTGTCCTTGGAGTAAGGTTTTGACTACATTACTTTAGTGCAGCTAACCGTCACGACTATTACACTGACTGATTATAGCTGCTTCCATTCATTACTGCGTTCTTTTACAAAACTGCAAAATGGCTTGGACTGGCTTGTAGAAAATATGCTTTTCTGGTATGAGTTTTTTTTTGGAGAAAAGGTAATGATAAGATGTGCATATTAAAGTAACAATGCAAGGTTGAACTTCGAGTTGAAATTAAAATGACCACCTGAATAATGCCAGAACAGTAGTGTGTGTCTGTAACTTGCTGTGGCTCATTACAGACAAACTGGGCTTGCCAAAGAATGTTTTTAAAACTCTAACGTGGACATTTCTCACACTAAGACATTTCTCCTGACTTCCTTCTTCTTACTGGGAAAATACTGTGGCAAATCTTTGCCTCATTTGAGTTGGGAACTTTGCTCTCACTGCATGGCTTATGTTTTGTGCATTGATACATCAAGATTGGTCTTCCATAAGTAAGGTCACCACTCTTTGGGATTTGTCTGTTGCGTTTTTTACTATTTTTTATATTTCTAGCTTTATATTTCCATATTTCAGCTACAATTACTGTATTCCCAGTAATTGTAGATGATCAAAACTGTACAAAAAGCGAGTCTTATTTACTAATTTTCCTGGTTAAAGAGAAGCTTATGTAAACATGTAATGTTCAAAATCTTACCATATTTATAAAGATGTTAAAGTTGTGTCCTGTGTGTAGTGTCTTTTAATCCAGGTCATAGGTGTTAAAACAACAAGGTGGCTCATGCATGGAGATATGATTCGATGAAAAAATGCAAAATGTAGGAACCGTCAAAGACAGAAGTTTTAAACACTTTAGTTTTCATCTTCATACTCACCCAAATACACCCTCTCCTTTTTACCCAGGCTCTGAATGGTGCTTTGGTAGAATCAGAGATTTAAAATCCATAATTATTTAAAAGTTAAACAATCCAAAATAAAAATAAATCTATCCATTTTATTACAATGCCTTGCTTTCATTGTGTTCTCTCAGATAAACACGGCCATCTGTATTAGCTTTTGTCCTCTTATGTCATTTTACATGGGTGGCCAAAGAACAAATCTTGTGGCAAACGTAAAACATCAATTCAAAGGCACATAACCGATAGATGAATGAGTACAAACTCCAGCAGGTTTAGACATAAGTGTGTTTAACAAGCTAAATCATGTATTTATAATCTATTACCAGTTTATACATCCTGGAGATTGTGTAATCACAGCGTGGAAATGCATTTGTAAGTAAATGCAATCGCATGTTTCAAAATATGTTATTAATCTCTGTAATCACAACTAATGTAACAACTTCAAGTTTCATACATAGTCTGTTTCTGTCAGGGTTATCTGAGGTTTCTCAAAGCTATTCAAGTTGCTGACTGTTCTTAGATCTCTTGGCTTTGTTTAACTTGTGGAGCTGGTTGAAATGACGCAGAAATGGTGACACCTATGATGACTAACCAGGGAGGGATCTGCAGTCTTTGCTTTCTGTAACCCACACTCTGCTCTTACGTGTGTTTGTTAGAAAGAGTCAGGTTTTCCTGGTCCACAGTTCAAGGAGTTAGAATGTTTTTACTTTGTTTTAATTGTGATCATAAGGAAGTTTCACATTTCATTTAAATTATAAAGACAACAATGAAACATTTGATAATTCAAAGGTTTCAGGAGCATTTAACACTGTCACGTCATCACCAGATCTACGCCAAATACATTTGTCATATCTGTTTGTTAAAGCCTAATCAGACAGAAGGGAGATTAAAACACTATGTTGGGTTTAATCTCTTTTCTATCCAATTGTTCTTATTTATGAGGAGGAACTAAACCACCACTGATAAGTTCACGGATACTTAAGCAAATATGCATTTGCACCAGTGCTTGAGGACCAAGCCTTTTATTTGTCACTGCTACAATTTGATTTGAGTGAAAAACTGACAAATGGGCTTCTCCTCTCTTAGGTTGCAAGTACTAGAAGCACATAGATGGGCAAGCAAGTGAAGACAAAGCAACTTTTTGTTTGTATCCTCTGTCCAACAGTCATCATGTGAGCTTGAAGAAGTGTCTGTTCGCCATAACCAACAACAGCCCTGATCCAGGGTGTTTGCTTTACAGCTTCAAACTCACTTGCAATATCCGCTTTCCCCGCACTGTATTCGCACTGGATGACAGGGCAGTTGCTTAAATGCCTTTTAATCTACTTAATGATTTTTACTAGCTAACAATAAAAAATTTGTAAATACATTTGTAGTATAATTATTACATTATCATACAGTTGTTTTAACCTTTAGCAATCACCCTCTTTTTTGTAATTTATTAATTATTTAAGTAGAGTAAAAAGCCCAGAACATAACTTTTAAGGAAACAGTTTGTGTTAAATCAATTACAGATTTTTAAATGCACTCAAAATAGTCATGTCAACTGTAAATGTCCCTTAATTTTAAATGGTAATATCCATTCTAGATTTTAATTTAATACAACCAAGTAGTTATTTTAAGCGATATTATTTTTCTATGTTGCTGTTATTTGTTTCCATTTAAACAGATATTACGAATATCTCTGTCACACTATTATGCATTTGCCTTTTGTTTCAGTAGTGTTTAAAGACATGATGTCATAGGAAAATAACACATGACACTCCTTCATCCGCCTCCCACACATTTAACTCTGCAGCAAACAGAATTTTATCACCACTTAACTCAGGATCCCACAATATCTTTGGACCTGTCCAAAAATTTTGCAGCATAATGAAGCGACTCTCAAACATCCTATGAACACGTCAACAGAATCAGCAAAATTGTTACTCAAACACAGCAATGACCCAATTATAACAAGATTTGATGTCATGCAAAAATATGAAAACATTGGTACCTTCTTTATCATTGGCCCACAGGGCTTAAAGTAGTAATAAACAGTACTCACAGAGACACATAGAAAACAACTTTAGGCTTCAGAGCTTTGGTATAATCAGATGAGAGTGATCAGGGAAACACACACTTTTACACACTTAAGCGATATTGAAAAGATTATTCATTTTTACTGCACTTGCTAATATATGGACATGAGCCACTGCACCACTTAAATTGTGCAGGATTCCACACTCCTACAATGTTTTCACAGAAACTCCCCTCACCTGCATTCTCTCATGCTGCTGACACACAAATCATGGTCTTGATGGTCTTTTGTCCCCAGAGCAAGCTTGAAACTGATGTTGCAGGAGCAGAAACGTATGGTATATTCTATAGATTGAGAGTACAAATATAATACCTGCAGTGTTAGCATTGTTGTAAGGAGGGGGAAAAATACATCAAGATCATTTTAAATGTATCGAAAAAGAAGTTTTGCAAATTTGCTGCAGTAGAGCAATATTGGAATGATAAGGGTTTTGAAAGAAGCACCAATCAAAATTGCTTATATAACTAAACTAAATAAATTTCTAATCCAAACGTTGGATTCCTGTAAGATACTGTCTATTTTTAATTACTGCTACACTTTGATTTCTTTTTTTTTTTTTTGAAATGTCAGGCTTAGGTATGGTTACATTGGTTGGAAAGTCGTTATCCTCCCACTAAGTCAAAAGTAATGTCTCTCAGTAAATTATATCACATTATTACCCTAATAAAACATCAGAGAGCATCAGTAGACTTACCAACATAAAGTACCACAGAGGAGACTAGCAGACACCCAGAACTATAATTTGTCAAGATAGCGGAACATGTGTTTGTGCTTGTAGTTTGATTTCGGTATCGGATTTTGAAGCATGAAACATTTACTCAGAAACTATTTCAATGTTATGAAACATCTGTGGTATTTGCTGATTTTATAATGAGTGCATGACAGAATACAGAAAAGACTTTGGTTTTTACATTTCAATTGTCCATTGCTCTGCTTACTGATTGAATTGTTAATAAAGTCAAGATGTTTGTCTTTCCTCTTATTAGACCAGTTTTGTGTAATATTTATTACATAATTGCTTTTATTGTTTGCACAGCAGCAGATAGCGACTGGCGGGAACTGTCAACAGAAACCAAACATGGAAGGGACCTAAAAAATACCAGGTTACAACAAACCCTGAACGATAATTACATTTGTATCAAGAGGAAATTTTTGTTGTCCTTAGCGTGCTTTTTAGGAAACTATGAGTTTAGTTTTACAGGTTAAACACAGAGGAAATAGTTCAGTTTATCACGACAAGCCGTGAAAATGATCCCATTTGACTTGTGCAAAAGTCAAAGTCAGCTGTCCATCGTGTCATGACCGAGAGGTTTATGTCTTAGGCCTACCACATCAAGTGTTATATCAAGTGTTAGAATTCTTCACACACACACACACACACACACACACACACACACACACACACACACACACACACACACACACACCTGTCCAGATTTTATTAGCTTTTCAGGTTGTATGATTAGATTGCTTCATGGAGTCTGGCTTCTTTTAACAGCTAAAGTGACGTCATCGGCCTCCCTGTCTTTTGCGGCTATCAAGGCACTAAACCTTTGACTCCACGTCAGGCCTGTTGTATAATCTTTCTAATTGCACTTCTGGTTTTACTTGTGAGTATTATCTATCTAGCTTTTAGATATTAAAGATTGTTTAAGATTACAGCAGCTGTTCTTCACCTATGTACTTTGTGACATCTACAGAGAGATTAGAATGACACGAAAGACATTTCTTCTAAGATTATTATTATTTAACAGCAGTTGGACTGTCAGAGAACATGTTCGTGCCAATTTGATTTGTCTTTAAGTGTTATAATTATTTTGCCTCATTGACATAAACAAATTCATTTTAAGCCAAGGTGATAACACATACATATTAGGTTTTTATTCATATTTAAAAACAAAGAACATTTTTACAGACATTTTAATCTTTAGAATCAATAAATAGCATGCTTTGTGTGTATTTCCTGGAGAATATCAAACCTTGCCTTAATTTGGAGATTTCCAAAAGAAAGCTAAAATTTTAAGCCTTCTTGTTACCTGCTGGAGTCTCAATCTCTGGTGATAGGTGGCAGCCTGAATAAACAGCAGACATGTCAGACATGTAAAACAAATACTATTTACTTTTAAAGAGCATCTAGAAATGTTTGCTTACTCTAAAGGTGTTTTGAAAATGTCATTGAAAAGATAACATTCAGTCTTCTTCCTTCAGTGAATACCTCCAAACCGAAAAGTGTGTATACACATCAGAGCCCTTTCAATGAACAAAGTGTGCACAAGGACACATAAAACTTTCAAACAGAAACTCCCAGGTTTGTTATTAAAAACATGGCATTCTGGCGATTTGGGCATGATAAGCCCCTAGGATCATGAATCCGTTAATTTTTTTTGTGGCTGCATGCTTGTGGTTCCAAGTAATGTAACACCAGGGGACTGTCGATCATTGATCGGGTAGGGGCAGCGTTACTAGTCACAACGTACATATTATAACTATTATCTTCAACTATTAAATCGTTGTGTGCTGGGCTTATTTTTTACATGACCACTACAGCAAGCTAGCATTAGGTTGTGTAGGCTTATCCTCACATGTCCTCTAGCTTGTACCCCTCAGTTTGAGACTGCTCCATGGCTTCCCTAACTTTCCTGTACTTATCCAGAATGTTTCGTCTAGCCACCCGCAGCCTTCTCTCTACTTTCACTCTGAGTCTGAAAAAAGCTATAGACCAGGCATCACGTCCTCCATTGTTGTTTTGTTTTTCTCACTAAAAATCAAATCACTTTAGTTTTTTGGACTGTGGATCAAAACCGCATAGAGCAGAACTGCCCCAAGCCGAACCGCGCCGAGTAACCAAAACAGATTTAGGTCGGGGCTGGTTCACTCCAAAACATTAACTTCCAGACAGAGGAAAACCTGACTCTTTCAACAGGAGCCTAAATCTGCTAGGGGGATGAATTTGGGGTTATACTATAAATGTTTATTCCAGAAGTACAAAAGTATTCATGTACCTTGAACATTTTGACATTTGTCACATTCAAACTACAAACTACCATGTGTTTAACTGAGGTTTTATGTGATGGAACAACACAAAGTAGCACATATGTAATGGTGACGTTGTTTAAATTTTAGGATGTAATTACTGAATGATCAGACTTTGCTTTGCATTGTCTATTTTCAATTTACCTTTAGGTTCACATTAATCGTTGCTTAATAAACGTTACCAAAAGTGCTTTGTTTCTAGAGTTAAGATTCTTTGCAAGAGTCAAAACTTTAGTGCTCAAATAGAAAGCAAATCCTGTTGTGCAAAACATACATGTCATACTTCAAGAATAAAATCTTATCTTCCAAACTTTTGGCCTATGCTGTACACCTCCAAGTCCTGTGTGGTGCAGTACATCTTAACCAGCTTTGCACATCTGGAGAATGAAGGTTTGGTCAATTCTTCTTCGAAAAATGGATCAAGCTTAGTCAGATGGTAGAAATTTAGGTCTGGACTTTGACTGACACATAAATATGCATTGAAACTATTCTACTGTAGCTTTGTCTATTAGTTTAGGGTCATTGTCCTGTTGGAAGGTAAACTTCTGCCCAAATCTTTTGCAACCTCAAACAGGTTTGCCTCTAGGATTTCCTTGTATTTACCTCCATCCATCTACCCACAAACTCTGACCAGCTTCCCTGTCGTTGTTGAAGAAAAACATGTATAATGAGTTTAGGGTGATGTACATTGTTAGTTTCCAAACACAAACAGAATGAAGGCCAAAAGGTTTTGGTGTCATCTGACATATATTTGCTATAGCTTGTTTCTGTCACAATGTGATGAGGAAGGACCCTAGTGCAGAGTGTAGTTGAAGCAAATTACATTTTTAATAATAAAAAGGAACTTACAGGGAAACAGGACATGGAGCACCGGCAGAGAACCAGGTAATAAAACGGAGCATAGGGCATGGAGCAGAGTAACGGAAGAAACCAGTAACAAACAACGGCAACCCAACAAAGCTAAAATACAAAGGTAACGGGTGGAGAAGGCATGGCAAAAAACAGGTGAGAGTAATCAGGTGGAAATGAGGAACAGCTGAGACCAATGAGCAGGTCCAGAGCAGAGAAAAACACAGGAGTAATCTAACAGAAATATCTAAATGTACCAAAACACAAAAATAGACTATGAAATAAGTCAACAAAAGACTAAACTAAAATAGCATTGCTAAGGGAACATACACAACAGGACAATAAAGGAACAGAAACATAACAAAAACACAAACACCTAAGGATCATGACAGCTTCTGTGTTGATATTCTTTTTAACCCAACCCAGCTTTATTTTTATACATGTCTCTCTCTGACCTGTCTGCTGTCTTGCTTTGTCTTTATGGTGCAGTTAGTTTACTGTCTTCTAACAAACCTGAAAGGCCTATACAAGACAGCTGTATTTATACCGAAACTGGTTGCATTGGATTTTAATTAAATGGTGCCAGAGTAAAGAGGACTGAATGTGTATGTACCAGTTTTTATGTATTATTTTTCTTCTACTTTCTAATTATGCACTACTTTGTGTTGGTCTCTCAAAAACTTAGAATGAAATATATTGGCATGGTTCAGTTAGAATTTAGAGCAGTTTCTGTGTCTGTTTATGAAATGGAAAATTACCAAGAAACTGGACTTCTGGGGGATGCTGGATAGTGTGGTTCATCCTTTGTTGTGTAAACTGAAGGGACAGCCGCTCCAGATAAACCAGCAGGATTTCATCGGGGGAAGGGAAAATGACTTGGGAATTGGAAGTACTGGTCTCTGGCCATTCACTCAGTTAAGCTATTCAAGACTACGAATTGTTAAAACTGGGGTGGGACTGGACAGAACTGTGTGTGACTGCAACAAAAAACGAGATCCTCGGGGTTAATTTCAGATCCCATGGAGGATGGAGAATTTGTTTTAGTAACAAAGTTAAATCAAATGCACAAAGAAGCCTGGTTGATTGGGCTCAAGAAAGGGTTGTTCAAATGTAAAGAGTTTAAATTCAGCTCAGCAGTCCAACCAGGTCTTCAATAACTGAGCCAGGACATGTAGTAAACACCTTTTACAGCTTGTGGATTTTTTGCTTAAATTCTTATATAGTAGATTTCCTTTTACTGTTCAACTCTATTTCACCTGCTGTGCAGAAAAAATCTCAAGAAACAATGGCAGACTGTATCTTAGCTGCAAGCGGTACATTTAAAACTGTGTCACTGTGTCATGTTAACACAAGACATATCACTGCTCAGGTAAGGATGAATAGCTAAACAGCATTCAGCTTCAACCCAATCACACATGAGGGCTCAGCCAATCCTGATCCTCTTATCTGACAGGATCTGCCTGCTAAAAAATGCGGTCTGCAGACACACACGGTCTGTTTTTTTTCTTGCACATTTTGTTTTTGCTCCTCCAGACAAGGTGGGGTAAGAAATAATATGAGCACATGTGAACGGGTTGAGCGAAGAACACATTTGACTGTTTTCCATAGGAGACTCAGCCTAAACATTTGGCTTCCAATTAAATAAATACAATAGTTTTTTTTCTATTTTTATATAAAAGAGATTAAAACCTCAATATAGGTAATATATCCTCTTACACTCTGTAATATGATTCTTCATGTGTCTTACTACGAAGGGAGCCATAAAACAACCTTTTACCTGCATCACCTCCATCTGCAGCATTTTTGCACAAAACATTCTGCAGACATATTTTCTTTCAAAGCTGTTTTGCAAATATAATCACGCTCTCTCATCCTCTGCAAGTCATCACTTTGTTGCACAGGTCTCCTCCTCTGGTTGATTTACTCCGCGGAAGAGCCCATTCTGGTTTGAGCCAGTGCGATTTGTTACACAACAACAAGACACTAGGAAGACATTGATGGACATACCACGTTGTGACGTTGCCACACTTAAAACATAAAAAGGGTTTATTTTAATCACATTTTTGTTAATGCAATTTCACTATTTTTAGTAAACTCCAAAAACACCCCATTTAAACATGCATCTGAAAAAGGTTTGTAAGTATTTAATGCAATAGTGTGAGTGACTGCAAATTAACTTGAATCTTAAAGCTGTATATGACTTAGGGGTCTATTGTGAAGCTCCACTTATTAGACCCCATTTCATTTTTTTCGTCCTTACATAATCTCATAACGTTTTTTTTCTTCTCCTACCACGATCCAGCCTGTACATTTCGGTGGTTCCCATGGCAACATGGCAGCATCCCTCTCCATCCTTTGTCCAGTGTCTCCCTGTTTGTTCGAGCTTCCCAGGCGGAGGGAGGCTTGGATTCTGCATGCAAATTGAACCCTGTTATTTGAGCTTCAAAAAGCAAGGAAGTGGAAAGATTTTATTTGTTGACCGAATGTCAGCAAGTGGCTTTCACATATTGCCGCAGTGTTATGCTCCTCACATTCTGGGCTGGGGGTTACAGCACTCAAGTGGTAAACAGGAGGAACAGGGCTGCCAACAGAGAGTCAAAAACAACAGTTTTGAATTTTTTAAAAATAATTTATATAGCTGACATTTTCATTTTTTGAGGCACAGAAAAAATATTTGCACAGATGAAAGGATGGCTTAAGAAAAAGAACATTGTGTCCCTCTGTGCCTCTTAGCCTGCAAATTAAACCAGGAATACTGACCTGCGTGTGGCTCATGGTGGTTAGTTTTAAGGTTTGGATTGTGGTTAATAAACTCAACAGCCACCTGGCAAAAGCAATCAACTGCTTCTTAACACTAATACTGAATCACATGGAGTAGCTTGTCACATTCAGGCATCTAGATCTGGTGAAAAGGAGTTGCTAAAGTTCAAACTGAGCATCAGAGGGGGAAGAAAGGAGATTTAAGTGACTTTGAATGTGGCATGGTTGCTGATCAGTATTTTAGAAACAAATGATTGGCTGTAGTGTTTTGACAAAGAACATTCTCTCTGGAGAAAAACAGAAAATATCAAGTGAGTGGCACTTGTGAGAACAGAAATGCCTTCATGACATCAGAGATCAGAGGAGAATAGGCAAACTGGTTGGAGTTTGTTGAGACTGTAGCTCATTCACTTATACATTCAGAGATGGAAATCTAACTTACAATACATCAAACTTTGATGCAGATAGGTCGCAGCAGTTGCAAAACACATCAAATGCCAATCCTGTCTGAATGGTCTGATGAGTCTTTTACATTACATGAAAACATTGATCCACCGTGTATCAGTGATTCAGGCTGATGGTGGTA
Organism: Crenichthys baileyi; assembly: GCA_036173005.1. Lineage (NCBI taxonomy): Eukaryota > Metazoa > Chordata > Actinopteri > Cyprinodontiformes > Goodeidae > Crenichthys > Crenichthys baileyi. The sequence continues at coordinate 346,844 of JAHHUM010000328.1, forward strand.
GAGTAATGATTTGGAAATATTCTCTTGGCACATTATTGGTCCCTTAATACCAGTTAGGCATTGTTTAAATGCTTCAGTTCAGCTGAGTATAATTGCTGTCCATGTCCATCATTTTTAGACACAGTGTACCTATCTTCTGTTGGCTACACCCAACAGGATAATGTATGATGTCACAAAGCTCAAAGTATCTCAAACTGGATCTTGACATGTGTTCAGTGTACTCCAATGGCCACTGATAGAGCCTCTACAGCATTGAGATGTATGTTGCGTCATGGATGTGCAGTTCAGAAATCTGAAGGAATGCTATCATCTCAACATGGACCTAAATCAATGAAGCATTTTAGAGACACTGTTTTGAATATATACCACAATGACTTAAGGCAGTTCTGAAGGCAAAATAGAGTCCAAATGGGAACAAGCAAAAACACTGGTTAATGTACAAGTTTTGTTAGTCTTAATTTTGTTTAGCATTTTTTCCAAGGGTGAGTTGGAAGCTCCACTTTGCCCACTTATCCTGACCTGTTTTCAACCTGCAGTGCAGAACATTTTAATTTAAAGCTCAGTGTAATGCCCTTTGTTCAAGCTATGTTTAGCCTGATATTCTGGGCATTCTGCAAAGCCATGCACACAACAGGCACAGGGTAGAACAGAGTGTATGATTTGCAGAACAGATCAAAGCTAGAGAACACTCACTGGCTTCAGTCCAGCTCTTATCCCTTACACAGGACAGAACAAGCCCTTTACTTTAGGATTGGTTAACTTCCAGGGCAAGCCAGTCGGTCCAGCATTGTGGTGTGAAGCAGCTGGGATCTAGGTGAAAGGTCTTAGAAACAAACTTAGTGGCCCTTCCCCCAAGAGGGGTGAGCACAGCAGAAATACATGTTTATCTCTTGCGTAAACTTTTTCACTCAGTATGAAAACAAAGAGTTCTCACCAACGTCTAAAACCAACTCATAGATGCAAGGACACAGTGTACTCGGGTATCAGGATATGCTCCTTTGAGTAAGGCTTTGTATTACTTGATATACAGGGGTTGGACAATGAAACTGAAACACCTGTCATTTTAGTGTGGGAGGTTTCATGGCTAAATTGGACCAGCCTGGTAGCCAGTCTTCATTGATTGCACATTGCACCAGTAAGAGCAGAGTGTGAAGGTTCAATTAGCAGGGTAAGAGCACAGTTTTGCTCAAAATATTGAAATGCATACAACATTATGGGTGACATACCAGAGTTCAAAAGAGGACAAATTGTTGGTGCACGTCTTGCTGGCGCATCTGTGACCAAGAAAGCAAGTCTTTGAGATGTATCAAGAGCCACGGTATCCAGGGTAATGTCAGCATACCACCAAGAAGGACGAACCACATCCAACAGGATTAACTGTGGACGCAAGAGGAAGCTGTCTGAAAGGGATGTTTAGGTGCTAACCCGGATTGTATCCAAAAAACATAAAACCATGGCTGCCCAAATCACGGCAGAATTAAATGTGCACCTCAACTCTCCTGTTTCCACCAGAACTGTCCGTCGGGAGCTCCACAGGGTCAATATACACGGCCGAGCTGTTATAGCCAAACCTTTCGTCACTCATGCCAATGCCAAACGTCGGTTTCAATGGTGCAAGGAGCGCAAATCTTGGGCTGTGGACAATGTGAAACATGTATTGTTCTCTGATGAGTCCACCTTTACTGTTTTCCCCCCTTCCGGGAGAGTTACGGTGTGGAGAAGCCCCAAAGAAGCATACCACCCAGACTGTTGCATGCCCAGAGTGAAGCATGGGGGTGGATCAGTGATGGTTTGGGCTGCCATATCATGGCATTCCCTTGGCCCAATACTTGTACTAGATGGGCGTGTCACTGCCAAGGACTACCAGACCATTCTTGAGGACCATGTGCATCCAATGGTTCAAACATTGTATCCTAAAGGCGGTGCCGTGTATCAGGATGACAATGCACCAATACACACAGCAAGACTGGTGAAAGATTGGTTTGATGAACATCAAAGTGAAGTTGAACATCTCCCATGGCCTGCACAGTCACCAGATCTAAATATTATTGAGCCACTTTGGAGTGTTTTGGAGGAGCGAGTCAGGAAACGTTTTCCTCCACCAGTATCACGTAGTGACCTGGCCACTATCCTGCAAGAAGAATGGCTTAAAATCCCTCTGACCACTGTGCAGGACTTGTATATGTCATTCCCAAGACGAATTGACGCTGTATTGGCCGCAAAAGTAGGCCCCACTCCATACTAATAAATTATTGTGGTCTAAAACCAAGTGTTTCAGTTTCATTGTCCAACCCCTGTAGAAATGTCATTGTAGAAATGCACATATCTGGGTAGGACTCAAGGTTAAAACCATGACACAGACAAAATAATTCAAGCTATCAGCCATAACAATCATTCTTTGTTGTGAAAGAGTTCGACAGAGAACTGACAGCAATATTGTCCTCAGGCTATTGCAGTGAAAGAGGCTAATAACTATCAAACGAATGCCCCACTATCCAGTTTCTTCCCACAGGATCCAGGAAAAAAAAAACGTGAGAACAAATCCTGCGTTGAGCTGCTGGCTCGAAATAAGCCAAGCTGAGACAACAGAAAGCTGTAACATATCAGAAGTACTTACCTTAAGGCACATTTCTTTTCACTGTTCTGAGTTTATGGTTTACTATAAAATCCTGCAGCACCAGATGTTTGAACAGCTTTGGCAAATTGGAGCAATTACTCTACAGACCAGCCTGGACTTCTCTGGATGCCAACTTAAAACCAACATGTTCCTTATGTTCGTCATGTACAACAGAAAAAAATTGATGCTTAATCTGTCAGTTCTGTTAAAAAGAGGTTTTCAATTTCTATTTGTGGCTCAGTTGGAATGATAAATTAAAGCTTTGCATGCCTGAAAACTAATGTGCATCTTCTTAATTTAAAAAGTGTCTTGCAGCCTCATTTACACAATGCATCCTCAAATCTTGCATCTGCATGGCAGCGAATTCCAAATAAAACAATGTAATACAAGAGTCAAAGACACGTATTTGTGATAAAAATAAATGTTTTAAATGTATCAATAAAAATCACCAGGTTCAGTAAACTTGACATTTTACCAAATCAGGTGCATTACAATATATTGCAGTTAACAAAAGGATAAAACTCCTTGAGGAAACTCTACAAATGGCATTATGGAAAGATCCACCACTTTATAACAACTCATGTCTGGGACATCTACAAGTGTACCATACAAGTTGACCAAAATGTGCCAGAATTTGAGGACATTAAACGTCATTAAAAAAACAGACACTTCATAAAATGAGAACATTAGTAACATTGAGGACTGGATAGTCAGGTCAACACATATTAAGAGTACAAGAACTAGTTACATTTATTACTTTTACACATGTTGTCCAGCCTTAGCAGCCCTACTCTACACTGTCATTGTGCTTTAGGTTGTTTTAGTCCCAGACAGACAAAGAGGGAATGATATGGCACGGGCTAAGAACAGTGTTACAAAAGCCAATCCCTGTTTAACGATACAAGGAAAGGCATACCCTGACGTCACCAGCTCATAACTACCAAGTATCTCATTACTTTGTTTCAAGTTGACCAGCCAACTTTAATCCATTAGCATTGTAAGTTAAAAATCATCTTAGTGGGAGAAAAAAAATACAGTACTAGTATATTTTAAAGAAAATTGGGAGGGCAGTAAGAGTCACTCTGGGAGCTGTTTAGTAATCCGTTGGTTCTTCACCCTCCTCGTTGAGCAGACAAGTGCGGATCAGAGCCTCGGTCACGCTATACGGGTCGCAGTTGGCTGACGGGCGCCGGTCTTCGAAGTAACCCCTCTTCTCCTGGCCCACACTGCGAGGAATGCGAATGCTGGCGCCGCGGTTGGCCACGCCTGCAGAAAATTCGTGAATGTTTGACGTTTCGTGTCGGCCGGTGAGGCGACGGGCATTGTCGAGACCCCCCTTAGGATCGTAGGCACGTATATGATACTCGTGCCTCTTTCCAAGCTTCTCAATGGAATCTTCGATAGCTCTGAAAGCAGGTGTGACATATGATGAGTTTCACAAATGTAAAAAAACAAACAAAAACTTTACCATTAGTCTATGAAAGGTACACAAAGTTCTCTCGACTCACTTCAGTCCATCTTCTTCCCTCATCTCTTTTGTGCTAAAGTTCGTATGGCAGCCTGCACCATTCCAGTTTCCTGGGATGGGCTTGGGGTCAAATGAGGCCACAACACCAAAATCTTCACAGACACGGTGCAAGATGAAGCGAGCCACCCACAGATGATCACCCATTTCAATCCCTTCACACAGTCCAATCTGAAACTCCCACTAAAACACAAAAAATGGTTCTTCATCACATAACCAACTGAGAGAACCAAGACAAATGTCCAACATTAGAGTCATATTTTTACCTGGGCAGGCATCACTTCTGCATTTGTTCCACAAATGTTGACTCCAGCATACAAACATGCTCTGTAATGAGCCTCTACGATGTCTCTGCCATAGGCTTTGTCAGCTCCAACTCCACAGTAGTATGGACCTACAAAGGTACAAAGTGTAAAAACCTGGACAATGCTGCTTTCACACAGTAAGAACCAGGCAGATAAAAACTTCAGCTGCTCACCTTGTGGTCCTGGAAACCCATTAGATGGCCAGCCGAATGGGTGTCCATCCGTGCCCAGGATGGTGTACTCCTGCTCCATACCAAACCAGGGATGCTGGTCCGCCACCATCTCCATCACCTTCTTACATTTGATGCGAAGGTTGGTTTCTACAGAAAGGAAACACAGTTAGCTTGAGCAAACTATGTAGATTATGTAGACAATTCAAACAGCATTTTAACACAGAAAAGTGATTCAAGGTGGGTCATCTCAACGTAAAAAGATCAGCTTTGTACAAGTTCTTTTTTTCAGATTTACAATGCTGTCTTGATTATTATACTGGTTTACTAACCGGCAGGTTTGCGGTTGTACTTCTGAACTTCACACAGGACCAGCTTGTTGGGGTCTTTACGGAATGGATCTCGAAACATGGCAGCAGGAATCAGATACATGTCGCTGTTGGATCCCTCTGCCTGGTAGGTGCTGGAGCCATCGAAGTTCCACTCAGGGAGTTCTGCAAGAGGACGGGGAAAGTAGCTATTACACTTCTTAAGACTGTGATGGGGGTCACATGGTTTAGTCTGTACGGCTATTTCAGGAGATTAAAGAGACTGAAGCTCACCTTTGATACTTTTGGGCTCAAAATCAAGAGTTCTTGTTTTGCAGCGGAGCCCCTCTCCTGTTCCATCAACCCAAATGTACATGGCCTGGACTTTATCCCCCTGGGGGAGCTCCATGTACTGCTGCTTGATGGTTTTACTCAAGCTGGCGCTGGCTGACGTGGCCATCTTAACTGATACTATAACACACCTGTGAGTGAGAGGAGAGCGTAAATAAATGAGGTGAGGAGTAGCAATGGATCACATGTTGCATAACTAGCTGGGCTTTGGGGGGCGCAAAAGCGCAAAAAACAGCACCGTTGTTATTTTGGTATTCTAGAAGGGAAGGGGGATGGTTGAAAAACATGTTGAGGATGTGGAAGGAAAAAAGGACACATTTCCAGTTTTTTCTCCTTTTCTCCGCCTGGGTAACAAAAGGGTCGACTTTCTACGAAAGATGCTGAGCAATAAAATTGCAACGAAGGGGACCAGCGCACAAAAGATGACTCGCTAAAAAAATAACTATTATAACCGAACACGTTCCTGCTCTACATCATGTTGTAAGGATCATCATAGTTACTATTGTTGACTGCAAGACGGTGGTTGAATTACATCATCCACTTCGCGGTCAGAATCCACCTACTATTTACGATAGTAATTTAATAAACATACAGTAAAACAATAAAAAAGACCAAATAACCTTCTGCTACAGCACAGAGAGCATATTAACACATTCATTAAAAAATACCAGTAGTACAATACATGCAACAGTAAAAAGTCTGCCACAAACACTTCTAACTACCCCGTCTGATCAATTAAGACAAACAACCAAATAAGAAAAACAAATGTGTAAAGTTACCTGGAGAAACAAGAAAATTGAAATAAAAACTAAAGGACTGGCAGGTCCAATGTGTGGTTCGATGATGGTTCTTTAGTATCTCTCTCATCTCCGGTACCTTCGCTCCAGAGTGAGTCGGTTTTATATGAACAGCAACTGGGACGCCTCACTTCTTTGATTGGTCGACTGGGCGGAGAGAGCGCTTGATAAGGGACATGACGCTCCTTCATTGGACAGCCCCAAGGTTCCCCGAAACCACCTGAGCCGGAGGATTATCCGCCATCAGGGTGTGATGTGTGTTTTAAGAAAAAAACTCAACCTAAACTGAGAATAAAACAGATTTATGTCTGTTATTCGGCGGTGGTAATGGGTGGACACAACTGTGCGGAAGAAAATGTGCAACTGCAGGTTCAGTTCAGTCTACTTGATGTTCTGATGAATCCGTGGCGACACTGTGTGGCAGATATTAGTATCACAGCGTTTTGCTTTATAATTGAAGTTTGAGCGATGCCAGCAACATGAACTTGCAGGTGCAGTCAGCTTTCTTATCACACGAATATAGAGTAAAGATCCCATCTTATGAATTGATACATCCTCAATCTAACTAGATACATGTCATCTGCTTTATATCGTCCTGTTGTATAGAGATGTACCGATCAAGCTTTTACTTAATTACTCCAGTTTTCGGTTGTATTTGAGGTCCAATTTTGACCGCTCCTGTTTTGTTTTTTTAACGACTTAAATGACATGCGCGGTAGGTTTTTGGTTGCGGTAGAAGTTTTGAGTCTAAAAGAAAATGTATTTTATTTATGCATCAAACCATATGTCCCCACCTTTATTTAGTTTGGATTAACTCAAATTTCTGCTTTGAAGTAGCCTACATGCTCTTGCTTGATGCATTAATGGTAGTTCTTTCGATGCATTTAATGATGTATTTAATGTAACAGAAATAAACTAACATTTTCCAGTGTTTAAATTGCTGATTTATTGATGTTTTTATGCCGTTTTCACTGCTTTCTGTCTAAAGTTAGTGAGAGCATTTACTACCTAAAATAATACATTTTGGTTTATTAAATGTCACTCACCAATGATTTTATTTTAACTAAACTTTAGTTAATGATACATACGCTACCAATGGCAGGATAATAAATATTAAAAACCCATATTTTTATGAGGTTCTGCTAATTTTACTTCTGTTTTAGCACCTTTTTAATTTAGCACCATTCCTCTTGCTACTCTCGTAAAACTTGATGCATGACTTAGAGTTTTTTTGTTGAAAACTTCTTCCACCTGAACTGTGAATCTCTGCAGCTCCCCCAGAGTTACCATGGGCCTCTTGGCTGCTTCTCTGATTAATGCTGTCCTTACCCGGCCTATCAGTTTGAATGGACGTTCATGTGTTGGTAGGTTTGAAGTTGCGCCGTACCATTTCCAGTTTAGGGATTCACTAACCTTCTACCCCCCTCCCCCTGCCTGTCTGGTGTTTTTCTTGATCTTCATGATGCTGTTTGTTCTCTAATGTTCTCTAGCACACGCCTGAGGCCTTCACAGAGCACCTGTGTTTATACAAGGTTAATTCAATTCAAATTCAATTCAAATTCAAATTCAAATTCAAAAATACGTTATTAATCCCAAAGGGAAATTAAATGTTGTTGTAGCTCATATTATGCAGGTTTCTTCAAAGAGCCGTTGTAGATGCTGATGGCTGTGGGCAGGAAGGATCTCCTGTAGCGCTCTGTCTTACAGCACATCTGAAGAAGCCTCTGACTGAAGACACTCTGTTGTTGTAGGACAGTCTCATGAAGAGGATGCTCAGGGTTCTCCATAATGTCTTTGCACTATGATCTCCAGAGGTTCCAGAGGAGTCCCCAGAACAGACCCAGTCTTCTATATCAGCTTGTTGAGCTTTTTTAAGTCCCTGACTCCGATGCTGCTTCCCCAGCAGATGATGGCAGAAAAGATCACACTCTCCACAACAGACTTATAGAAGATATGCAGCATCTTGCTGCAAACACCAAAGGACCTAAGCTTCCTTAAGAAGCCTACTCACGGCCAGACTCTATTTACACTTGAGGAGACTGTTGAAGGTAAGTGTTTGACCTAGATTTCATTTAGAGGTATCACAGCAGAGGTACCTGAATATAAATGTTTTCCACAGTCTTCAGATTTTTATTTCCAAAATGTAAAAAATGATAAATTTTACTTTTTAATTCTCAATGAGAAAAGAAAATGATCATTATGATGGCTTTTCGTTTAAAAGTGATGAACAAATCTGGTTGTAGGTTAAGTTTTAGGCAGGTTTAACTGTTCATACGGGGTTTTCGCACAAGCCATTGTTTATCATAAGTGCTTTCAATATCTGTCACTCAACTGAGAAAATGTCACTCCTCAAAGGCTACAAATTGTGCTTTTCAGCTGTTTTACATTGTTTAACTTAAATCTATAAACCACAAATTGTAATTTGTTGACAAAATGAATGATCAACTCACATAAGTGAAAACCCAATCAGATTTATACCTTTTTTTGCCTACATTTGCTAACCGTTGATTAACCTCATGGTCAGCACAGTCATTACTTGGCTTTAACAAAGCATGATCGAAGCCTGTATTACAACGTTTCTGAGTAATCTCACAAGCAAAACCTCTGCAGCAAGGCCATGACTTTGTTTAGTCCAACTGTTTCTGCAACTTAAGGGGTTTAGGTTATAGAACAAGACCCCTAAAAGAGAGAATGCTTCTGCAGCTTATGATGACTTCCTCCAACCTGGGGCTGAGTTATAATGCACCATCACCTGGTACTGTTTGTTTAAGGGAGAATTAAAGCTCTACAGGCATTTCTGCTTTCTGTTAGTCTGTATCCCTCTGGTAGGACTCTGTCCTGGATCAAAGGTGGAGAATTTACTATAATAAATCCTGTTTTCTATTTCCATGAATCACATTTTAAACAGTCTTGACTACCCTGCATATCTAATTAATTAGTAAAACCAAGAATGTCCATTAATCAGCTACTTGAGTCTGAACATCGCTGATCTTTCTTCACATAATCATCATTAGCATCTCTCAAATTGAATTTTTACACTTAGCTGTCTGTACAGTGCCACCTACTGGCCTGAGAGCATTAGAGCAGTGTTGAAGATGAGATACTACAGAAATTGTCAAACAACGTTAAAAACTCTGAGTACCACCCTGATGATGGATGGTTAAAAATAGCAGTACAGCAGATCTTTAACTTCTTCAGTCATCGTGTTTATTATGTAAAATGCAGAAAATAAGCCTTCATGTTTGTTTGGTGGGTGCACAAATTAGACCCACTATACACTGCAGTCTTGACTCTTACTCGGCGAAACACTAACTAAATACTAATTGAAAATAACCCTAATTGCGCTTCCTTTCTATTTTGCACCTTTTCTTCCTAGCAGGTATGGGGACATCACTGGACCTGCAGACAGTGACACTGGCACTTGCTGCTGGTTCATCTTTGCCCAGTTAAGTTTCAACAGGAGTTTTCAAAATATTCTGCACTGCAGCCAAGATCCTAACCCACCTTTTTGGTTATCCCTGTGGATATCACAGTTCAGCATACAAAGCTTAACTAGCTTAAATTTTTAGTGGTTAACAGTTAATGCCATCATATCTTGAGTAGAACACCTGAGTACCACCAGTGGGACAAGGAGGTCTGGTCCTGATGTGTGAAATGTTCAGCTTAGCAGATTTCTAAAACAATCCAGGCATATCCAATTAGTATCTTGATTAGCTTTTCAAATTCTGCGAATACTGTTTTATTAAATGAAATACTGCACTTATAGAATCAAGACATGACTGGAACAAAACCTGTCTGACAACCTGAAGCCAACCAAAAGACTTCAAAATGCATCACATCAAGTCCTGAGCTACAGATATTTATGGCAGATAACAAACAAAGCCACTGATGTCTATCACCCTGGAATGAAGGACAATAGGACACTGGGACGCCAGGAAACCATAGGGAGACACATTATCAACTAATGGAGATGACATGGAAATGTGGTGACCTTTCTCAGGTGTGGCAACATACATAAATTGCACCAAGAGCAGAATGACGACTCATTCATAAGTTCACAAAAGAACCAAGAACGACATCTAAAGCACTGCAGACATGAGTTGCTTCAGTTAAGGTCACTGTTTATGATTCAACAATAAGAAAGAAACTGCTCAAAAAATACTTTTATGAGAGAGCTTCAGGACCAAAAACCACTCTTGACCAAAAATAACACAAAGACCTGTCTCACATCTGCTAAAAACATTGTGAGGATCCTGAACACATTTGAGACAATTTTCTATAGATTGACAAGACAAAAGAGGAACTTCTTAAAATGCGTTGTTCTCTTTACATCTGGTGTAAATCTAACATAGCATTTCAGAGAAAGAAAATCATACAAACACAATGGTCATAGTGTGAAGCTCTGGGGCTGCCCCGCGGCTTCAGAGCCTGAAAGACTTGCTGTAATTGTTGGACCAGAAAATCCTGTAGATGAATGTCCTGCCATCAGTTTGCAACGTTTGGCTCAAGCACACTTGGTTTATTAGGAGCACAATTATCCAGCAACTTCACCTTTGAATGAGTCAAAAAAGTTTTTAGTTTTTAGTGTTTTGAGTCAGGAATTATAATCCAATTGAGTTTCTGTGGTGCGACCTTAAACTGGCCTCTTATGGCAGAAAACCGTCCAATGTGGCTGTATTTAAAAATTCTGCAAAAATGAGTGGGCAAAAATAAAAACAATCATCCATGATCTATGATTGAAAAGACTCATGGTCAGTTATTACAAATGCTTGATTTGTTTGGTTGACTCCTGAGAGGCTCTTCCTCACTCCTTACAAAGGCCTCCCACCATCTTTCCACCATCTCTCCATGACATTATCCAGTAAGCTGGGGCGAATGGTTTAGAAGAAGACATCAGGTTTCAGTTTTTTGAAATTCTAATATAATGATACCCTGGACTGTGGCACAGCTTCTAAACTTTTGAAGAGAAAACTGTCCCTGTATGCCCAAATAAAAAATGTTATTCTTAGATAATAGGGATCGGGAATCTTTTGAAAACATAAACATCTGTTTTTCCAGTTATCATCTAAATTCTGGATAACATCATACTGCTGACAAGAACATCCACCATTAGTACTTTCAACCAGGTTCTAGATTCACCAATTTATATATAACACAGGAATACAATGTTTGAACAACATTAACTACAGGACAAGAAACGTTTTAAGATGTTTGTTAGTAAAATAAACAAAACAAGAGTAAGTCTTCATTTAGGCCATGCTAAGTACTTGAGCAGACTGCAACTGGATTTCCTTTTTTGTTCCTTTATAGATGTTTTACCTCATCAAAAAGGCTTCTTCATTCCTGATTTCAGGTTTATAATCAATGGTTGGACCAGCGACCTCTGAAAGGATCATTGGAGTGTTGTAAACTGCTGACCTACTCTTCTGCCCTGGGAGTCATATGTGGCAATCATTGTTAACGTGAGAGCTGTTAAAAAAACGGACAATGATTCTTTCACTTAATCTCATCCATTACAAGGACTGAAGAACATTACCTAATTGAGAGGTGAAATGTCTTCATAGTATCCAAACGATCGCTTTAAGTTTCACAAAAGCTTTTTCCTTTAAAAAAAAAACTATCAGTTCTTGGAATTGAGTTTTTCCTCATGCAGACAAAACATGTCGAGCTGACACAGATTACTGTTAGTGTCAAATCTGCTCGAGGGCATGGTGCAAGCTGCTTCACCAGTCAGTTGGGAGTTTTCTGTCATGTGAAACGTAATATTTAAAGAGGAGAACTAACCGGTGCTAAAGAAAAGGAAACATGGTAAACAACAAAGTGAAAAATATTCTTCATGTTTGCTGGTATTTTGTTCCATAAAATACACACATACTCAAAAAAGGCAATATTAAAGTATTAGGTACTTTTATAATGAATTTTTACCTCTGTTATGAATTTTCATTGCTTAAGACTTGGCTTGAGGTTCACCTTCCAGCAAGATAACAGCTCTAAACACACAGGCTGATCTACAATGTATTATTTTAGGTCAAAGGCTATTTAAGTGTTAAAATGGTCCAGTCAAAGTCCAGATTCACATTCAGATGAGAATCTGGGGAAAGACTTGAAAAATTCCATTTACAGACACTGTCCATCGGATATGGCTTACATGTAGCCATTTAGCAAAGAAAAGTAACCCCGACATTCCCCCAAAAGGGATGCAGCTGTAAATTCAGGTAGTTCTAAAATGTATGGACTCAGGAGGATGTACAGTCATATTCAATAAATTAAAATATGGGTTCAGATGAGGTTCGTTTGCTGTTAAAAGCACCCTTTGAAAAAACCCATTAAGAAGGTGTTGTACATATTCTTCATTAAACCCAGCTTTCTGTTTTAGAAATGTATTGTTTTTTTTGGTCCAATGTAATATTCTTATCTTAAATGTCGTGTTTTTATTAACTGAAAGCAGAAAATCATCATAATTAACAGAAATAAAGGTTTGAAAACATCAGTCTGTGTTGAATTAATCTATATAATGTGTTTCACTTAGAGAATTCACCGAAATTACTAAACTTTTCAATAGTAATCTAATTTATTTGAATATGACTGTATGGAGATGCATGCCATGCATCACATTTTTATTTGTAAAACAAATTTTGATCTAATTTCTTGCACATAATCCCAATTAAACATATTGAAACGTGTGGTTTAATATGGCAAATGAGTCTCTATGAGTATGAATACTTCTGCAAGGCACTGCAAAACACATAAAACAAACCAACCAGCTTATCTAAATGACAATCTGTTATTTAGACAAAAAGTTATTTGACACCTTAATAACAGCAGATATTTTGAAAAATTAAAACAGATTTAAAATTTAAGAGAAAAAACTTAAAGTGGTAGTAGATGACAGTTCTAAAAGTACAATGTTTGATAAGATTAACAAGACAAAGTCTGCAAATATTTTCAGAATAGTTTAAGCTGAATTTACAGTTAAGATTTAATACTCATTGAAAAGTTTATTGTGATGAACCAAAATGCAGTACTTTTATATTCCAGTAGGGGGCAGCAGCTGCTAACATAAAATTTAACTTGGATCATTTTGATTCCTTTAGATCAGGGGTGCCCAAGTCCAGATTGAACTATCCTGCAACTTTTCAGTGCCTCTCCTCTCCAACAGAGCAGAATCAAATGGTTGAATTCTCTCATCAACCTGTCATTCAGCTCTACTGAGGCCTGGTAATGAACCATTCATCTGTTTCCGGTGTGTGGGAGAAGGGAAGCATCTAAACGTTGCAGGAGAGTAGGTCTCAAGGAGCTCCCCTGGCTCACCTGGTTTAGAGGCTGTTTAGAGGAATTTAAAGGCTGTACTTCAAGGATCTCTGAAAAGCAAACTGATTTATCCAAGTTACACTGAAAGAAAACTCTGAAGTGACTGAGTTCGGATCAATGGTTGCCTTTCTCACTCAGGATTTAACAATTTTTTTTAATTTTCACCTTCTATCTCCCTGGTTTCTCTATTTCAGTTGGAGGTGTAAATTACCAGAGAAAGATTATTTTAAATATACTCTTCTTTTGATTGTAACACTTAGCTCCTGACTTGAATCTCTGTCACTCAGTGCTGAAGTTGATGAATAATCCTCCACACTCTTTACACAGTCACCCCATCCAGCCTCTAAACAATTAGGCTCTAACGTCTGTGCTCTCACCGCCGGCATATATCATCTCGTCCTCTAAGACGCAGGACAACACTTCACCTTAAAAATTAATAAGGCTGACAACATACTATTTCAATGCCCAGCATGTCCTTTGTGACTCATCAGTCCAGCTTTAAATCAGGCCAGGAGCAGCCTCGAGGGATCGTGTTCCCTCTAAAGCTCCTTCACAGCATTTCATGTGGGGCATCAATAAGCAAATAATTTGGAATAACCCTTATTGACAGAGCAACATGAAAAACTATTGATTTTAAAATGAAAATCAACACGAGCAAAAGCGTCTACATTTTTAGATGTTTTTGGTCCTCTGCTCTCTGCCGTAGTGGTAAGGGTGAAGGCAGAGCAGCATGAGGCATCATGGGTTATATTTAATCCCGACTCGCTTTCTTTGGGGATAATAACTTTTTCGCTCCATTCCAGGACTTGTCTGTCATCTTGACATGGCAATATCTCCCAACTCCACTGTTTCATAGTCAGTTTCATTTATTTCCAAACACCATTTCACACCCTGCTGGCTTTAACTAGGTATTATATAGCAAGTGGGGAATGTGTTTCAGATTGAATCGTGACAGAGACAGCAATGTTTCTGGTGAAAAATAAGAGGATATTGTAACTTACAGGCCTTATAACTAAAAAAGAGAATATTTTTTCTCATTTTGAACTGTAAAATTTATATTTAACATCTGCGCCTTTATTATTTATTTTATTTTGAGTGATTGGTGGATTTAAAGTCATCAAATCCCTGACAGTTTGTAAACTCATTTATTAATTTACACATATAAATAATCATAAGATGGCCTCATGAGCGGAGAATATTCAAGTAAAGCCTGACCTAATGTTTCTGGTCATGTTCATATTTTTATATTTGTATTTTACCTGTATTTAACCATGAAAATATGAACAGTGATACATTGCACACATAACAAAAAATTCTACAAATATAGAAATACACATATAAACAAAAATCAGGGAGAAATCTGGTTCAAAATTTGAATTTCCACTAGTTCTGAAGACAAGAATTATTAAACAATCATTTTTTTCCCTTTAAGATAAGATTCAGACTGTTTATTTTAGTAAATGCTTAGTTGACTGAAACCTGAAGATCCTGTTTTGGAGGTGCTTTGCAGAAAGGAGCGGCACTTGATGCAGTAAACCAATTGCAACCTCACAACCAGTCACTAAACATGAATGTCTGTCACCACTCCTAACCTAGAGGGTTTTAATGTTTAGATATTTGTGAGCGCTCTCTTTTTTCCATGTTCTGTATTCTTGTTGCTTTTCGGTGATTCGGTTTTATTCTGCTGTTCATGTATGGAAAGACTCAGTCTGCAGAGTTTGACTTATTTCATTAAGGTGATTCGTTGGATTACTCTTTTAATAAACCTTCAATGATTAGGCAAACCCAGACCGTTTTAAGTGACACTTCATCTCATAATTTCCTCTAATTAAAAGATAAACTCTTTTGTCACAGCTTGTCATCATTGCTAGGAAGCTCACCTGGCTTAAATCTGTGCCACACCTTTTTAAGAGTTACAAGTATAGGTTGATTTAAGTTATTTTAAAAGATTATCTAATACTTATCCTGTCTCCATGACTGTCAGCTTGTGTTTGGGTACAAACACCATTTATACTGTTATAATTATATTTCAGTTTATGTTATTTCTTCTTTTGCTTCTTTTATTTTGGTAAGAAATTGGGTAAGCATAATATCCTGCCTACATCTTTCTGTCTATAATTTTTTGAATTTTAACTCTGTCTGCATTTGTTTTGCAAATTTTAATGATGAAAAAAATAAATCAAACCAAGTCCAAAACTAAAAGTTATGCTTCTTGTTATCAAAAGAAATCTCAATGAAATGTTTGTTTGTATTAATTTGGCCTCAACCTCATAAAGAACTGAATAACTTTGCATGTAGCAAATGTACAAAATAAATTGGTCCTTGTGAAGACCAGAACGGCATTTATTTATTTTCAGTGGTTTCTTGTGGTGTATTTAATTAAAATGCCACCCAATATCAAGGATATGGACTAAATACCCAAATGGCCTGCAATAATTGTGCTATAACTGTTTCAGAATTACAGACAACTGTGCACCACCGATGAACAAAAACCTCCTGCAAGACATTATTACTAGACAATTTAGCATTAGTTTCCTGTGGGATGCATTCGCTTGTGACTCACTCATTTTCAGTATTAACACTTAACACACAGTAATACAAAAACATCTTCTTCTTCTTAATCTGAGTTCCTGTGAGTGTTGTCGTTCCAAATAGTTTTCATAGGATTTGAGTTGTGTTCAACAAGTAGAGATTTTTATTTATGCTCTCTTGTCAGGTTTTAAGTTGCTATACTACAACATTATTACTCCTGTAAACACAGAATATTAAAGAGATAATTTTGTAGACAGGCCTGGTTAAATGGTTTTAAGCAAAAAAATATCTAACTCTGTTGTTATCTACGTTTAGTTTAGATCCACATTAGCTGTTCCTAGAGGCTGAAACTATCGGCTGTTAGAGATACAAGTATTTAAGTAAGTTTGCACGTAATCAGATGAAGAATACATTTTTCTTGCTTAAACACAACAGCATAAAGGAGAGCTGCTATCTAAAGCAGTCCACACCAAACTAATGCAAAAATGGCCGACAACAATGACATGCAGGAGGTTCAGCATGGTTTTAAATCAGTAGTATGCAGAGCTGTTAGGTAATGCAGCAGCTTTAGTACTGCCCTTATGGCAAGCCATTTGTGTGTATATTATATATGCTTGATTTCAGGGATCATTTTCAAAAAATATGCCACCAGGAACCACCAGATACTGAATAAACACCATTATGTTCTTAACAAGCGCTACCCAGTGTTAAATTCTGAACTGTCCCTTTAAGAGATAAGTCGTAACAGCAGAATTGAACCCAGGATAAACACACACATTTTAAAAATGAATAAATGCTATTCAGCTAAAAAAATAAATAAATCCTACTATAAATGAATACCGTCTACTGTTGTTTTGTACAGCAGTGAAATTTAAAGGCTAAGACGTTTCTGTCTTTTTCCAGTAACAGCCCTCTGATGCCCACAGGGGCCTTTATCCATGGATGTTTGTGTTGCGTTGCCAACAGGGGGTCCTGCCCATGGCTTGGTGGGTGAGCGTGGTACAGTCATTGCTGCCACTGCTGCTGACATATCAGAGCTGTTTATTAAGAGGATGACATCTCTATCAAGCCCTATAAGCAGGCCCTCGTGCACAGGAGTTCTTTTGTTACTTTCAGCAAAGGTGTCATCAATCTTGCTGCCATGCTACTCTCTTGAGCTGTTGATGGCAAACACGATTTCTCCCTTTCTGCCTGGCCTCTCCCGCCTCGCAGCCTGGATTCAGGCGTAGCGAGGGGGAATCGGTTAGATAGGAAGACTTTCCCCGAGAGTGCCTGTTCCTGACAGGCGACAAGGCGGATCGCTTGGACACCAGGGGTGGGTATATGGGGCCGTGTAATGAAAAGACGTTGACAGGACCTGCTTGCTCTGTAATGAAGGTCCTCTTGAGCAGTGAATGGATACACACATCTTTCAACACTTTTGTCCTCCTGCGTTTCCCACAGAATCCGTCTCATCCATTTTAAACATAAAAAAGGGAGAGTAGAAGGAGCATCCAAGACAACGGCTTGTGGTCTTAAGCATTTACATTGTTGTGAAACAGTTCGCCCCCAAGCAGATTTCTTCTGCTTTTGTTTTTTTAATGACACTTAAGTGTTTCATAAAACAAACTTTATCATTAAACTTAAATAAAAACTTCAGCTTCCTACTATTGTTTCATTTATGATGGATCCAAACCAACCCAGACCCCTGTGTGAAAAAGTAATCTCTCACTGTACTGAGATTGAAAACATTTTTGGGAAAGTTATCAATTCCACTACTCAAAATTATTTGACAAGATGAAGAATGCTAAAGAACCTTAAAAAAAAGAGAACCACAGTTCTCTCCACAAATGGAGAAATCATGGAACGTTGGTGAGTCTTCCCAGCAGCAGCCGGCCAACTAAAACCACTCAAAGAAAAACATCAGTTAGGGTCAGTATTGATAAGGAACTGGACAAAATATGCATCTGTTGGAGAGTTTCAAGGCCATAAACATAAGTCTCACTTTTACCTAGAAGTGTATTGATGGTTCCTACAACGTTTATAAAAATATTCTGTGGCCTGAAGAGTTAATGAAGGCCTGCGTCCCATTGATTCTGGCATAAAACTAACACAAGGGCCAGAGAAAGAAAATGTTTACAACAGGTAATCATGATGGTGGTGGTGGTAGTGGTAGTGTGATGGTCTGGGGCTTCAGCACACAGAAAACATTTCTGCTATCTTTCAGAAAGTCCTGAAGGACGATATCTGGCCATCAGTTTGTGCTCAAAGGCACTAGGGTTATCCAGTGGGAAAATTATCTAAACCACAGCAGCACGTCCACCTTGCTGCTGTGGATATGCTGTGGCATGACCTTTAACAGGTCATTTGTGCTCAGAAACCATCCATTGTGCCTGACTGAAAACAATTCACCAATAATTCTCACAACCAGGTATGGGGTTTAGAGGCTAATCACTTTTCCACATAGGCCCAGACAGAGTCTTTTTCCCTTAATAAATTACATAATTTAAAAACAGCTTTTTTATTTATTCAGGTTATATTTGTCTGATATTAAAATTAGTTTTATGATTTGAAACATTTAAGTGTGGAGCAGACACGTTTTCCTAGTACTATAAATGCAAACACATGCTGTGAATTTTTATTTAAAAAAGCAGCTAAGCTTGTTTTGCACCCAGGATTAGAAAATAAATCCTGCTCTCAGCCCATGAAGATGCAGCTGAATTTTCAGCTTCTTTCTGTCAGTATTATTCAAGACTCTGCACGCCTCAAAGTGATGGACTATGATGTATGTACTCCAATTAAGCATCGACTGAGGTCACAGACTCCATAAATGTCTCAGACAACTCTGATATTTTAATCTCTTTTTAGTTGGGAAGCGTTGGACCTTTGCCCAATCAATACGCAGGGCAACAGCCTTGCCAAGATACCTCATGGTAACTTTTCATTGTTCTGTCTGGAAGCCGAAATGTCAACAAGAATAGCACCGCTCAAACTGAAGCTGAAATACGGCTGTCTGCAGTCAAAAACATCCCTCTTTTATGACCCAGAAGCTTCTGACAATAACGAACACAGAAAATGCCAAATATGCCCGAGGAGGAAGAGGAGGAGGGGTGCAGACTGACACCTGAAATTTCCTTTTTCTGCTCTCAAATCAAATCCAACCTGTTTAATTCATCATTCAACAATAGCCCCCAAATGGTGGAGTGGGAGGGAGGTGGTGGTGGGGTGGTGCGGCTCCCTTTGTGAGCGAACGCAGCCAAAAATATCAAGACGCTCTCTCACATTAACATTGCTAATTTGTTTGCCAATGGTTTCCAAGGCGCCGAATAATTGGCTGCGAGATATTGTTTGTTCAGGTGTTCCACATAATTGAATCCTGCATTGAAAATTCTGCAGATGAATGTTGGAGGAATAGTGAAAAGAAAAGAAATCAGGCACTTTGTCATACATTTCCTTTGAAACCAAGTGATTGGTGTAGATTAATTCTCATCCCAATAGCGACAAGTCGCGATTGCTCCACATTAATTTTCTGGCTAATGTACAACGGGTGCACGTTCTGAATTATAAAAAAAACAAAAAAAACAACTCATGTTCAGCAGTTTCCAATTAACGTCCTGTTGTTGAAGCTCCTTTTGTGGACCTTTTTTTTTCTATTCAGATGATACGCTTTCCTTTGCACATGCTGACCTTTTGAAACTCACAGATTGTATTCATGAGTCCATTATTTCCGACCAAAATGCAGCTTTTGTCAGCAATCTGCTGTGAGCTCTGCACTGATAAGCATGGTAATCTGTGTTGCTGCACAGCCAGGCCCCTTATGCACATGTGGAAGCGATATGGCATCCAGCTGGACACATGTGTTGACAGAGCCGGATGATGTATTTGATCATAGTTAGGTTGTGGGGAGGGTCATGTTGGGGTTTGATTTGGCTGCACAGTGCTGACCTAACGCCTCGACTCAATCAGTCACCTTGTCCTCCCCTTGACTCCTCACCCTGTGATCCTCCTTCCCCACCCCAAAGGGCCCAAGAAAAACAATCCTGGTGCTTGAGACCCTCCCTCCGCTCCAACTCCTGTCTGGACAGATATAAATTAGACGTGGAATCACAGGGGTTCTGTTTTCTTACACAGTTCAAACACAGATTTCAAACGAAGAGCCAAAGAAACATTTAATCCAAAATAGAAGTTTGAGTACTAAGTTAAAAAGGAAAAACAGTTTACAGGTCATGGTCAGCACTGCTACATGCATAAAGCTCAGAATATGGACAGTCTTCTGTTTCTCTTGAGGGACCAAATGACATCTTCAGGCCAAAATAACCTTCTTAAAGCTAGAAAACTCTCCTTTTTGAGTTGTCCTTGGGTTGCCTTTCTTGGGCTACAGCTCACCCTAATCTGGCCTAATAATTAAACTCTTTTTATGGACCAGAGCTTGAATCTTTTCAGATGTTCTTTTATTTTTATAATTTTTTGCACCGCATCTTTTACAAATATTGGCAACCCTTCTAAATGCATAAAAAGTCTTATAATGAATTCATCTTAGCTTTTTTAATAGTTTTTTTTTAAGTTGATCAGAGGGTCTCAAAACTTCTATTTAGTAATCCATGACTTTCTGTGTCCCTGAAGTTTAAATATGATGTGACACAGAGGCCCATTTCTTTTAGCCTCTCACTACTTGACTGGACGAGGACTTGTGTTTTTCTGGCCACCTGCAGAAAGGGTCAATAAAACTCTTCAAAGTTCACTGCTCACAGAGAACTGAAGCAAAGACTGGCATCTTAGGGTCACCAAGGCTTTATAACAACCAGTAGATCCTTTATACATGTCAACAGGTTGCGATGCCGGAAAAAAATAATTTTTGGTTCTTCCATCAGAAATGTAAACATAAGGAGTTTACAAGGACAGAAAAAATGCGTTCTCTCTCCCAGGACTGCTAGAACAAAACAGTGTTCCTCTCTTTCAGCTCTGGCTTGGGAGTTTTTTCAGCTTCTTCTTGACACCACATCTAGACAGAACTTTTTTCTTGTTGTGTGTTCAACAAATATTTTGTGATTTGTCTGAAATTTGAAGTTGGCAAGGTCAATACACTAACAAAGTGAGAGAGACATATGAGGACTTCCCAAGAGTTTTGCACTGGAGGTCTTGTAAAGTATAAAATGCCCTGGCCATAAAGAACCTTGTTCTTGCTACCTTGAGTAAAAGAACACATTTCTCTGCTCCACTGGCCTTAAGGTTAGGTTTCTTTTTGACAACAATGCTTCTGATAAATTTGCTGTGAAGGAAAAAAAAAAACACCTTAGGTTTACTGTTTAAGTACAGTGGAGAAACTGTAATGCTGTGGGCCTGTTTCTCTTCAAAAGGCCCTGGGAACCTTGTTAGAGTGTTCATGGCATTGTGAATTATTTGAAATAGATAAAATACTGTAGATTTTGTGGACTCTAACAGAAACTTTGCAATGGGTCATCATTGGGTTTTTCAGCAGGATAACCAATATATGGTCAAATCAACACAAACATTGTTTACCATACATTAAATTATCCCTGTTTTATGACCATCTCAGTCCTCAGACCTCAAGCCTATAGAATATAAGTCTTGCTATAAGTCAGGAGCAAGGATTCTGAAGAACCTCAAGAGAAGCAAAAAGAGATGTGTAAGATCCTTCTCTCTGTATTGACCAACCTTGTGAAATGTTATAGGAGAATTCTATGTGCTGTATTTTTGGCAAAAGGAAGGCATACAAAGCACAACAGCTAGGATGTCAAAATTTATGGAAAACGATTTTGTGAAGAACAAATACGAAAGTTACACATGTTTTCCAGGATGGAAGGGGCTGTATAAGGTTTGAAACGGGTACTTTTCATACTGTTTCAGAGTTGAAACAGGCAGTGCAGCTTACAAAGATATGATATGACACTATCTTCTCATTCTAAACCTGTGCCAAGTTGTGCATTTTCCAACACTCCCAATTCCCATTTCTGCCTCTCCCTTTGGATTTGTTGGCAAGAAGCTGGGCTGAAAAATGTATATTTTTTTGCCAACTTATCAGCTCTTTGCGCATACTTGAAATTAAAATAAACAAAAAGTGGCTAAACTCTATTAATGTCTCCCAAAAAGCTAAGTGAGAGATTTCTATCCACTAACATTTTGCTAGGCCACCTTTAGCTTTAATTTTGTCACTAGGTTTAAGTTCCTAGGCATTTTCTTGATAGCCTGGAATGTCACAACAATGATTTCCATTCAGAAATCAGTTGAGTTTTCACCAATCTTATTTATTTATTCTCATAGTTAAATCATAGGCAGTGTCTTTGTCTTGGCTAGGCAAAAAGGCTAAAAGCATCTAGGATGAAACCACTTTTTGATTATTTAAATCTGAATAGTGTGAAGTCCGGGTCAACATGTTTTTCTTCTTGATGTGTTCTTTGAGCTGTTCCTAAGGACTTCTTGTGGAATGGTGGTTTACGTTCCTGCCTGGAGGTGGGTGGGAGGTTGCTGTCAGTGGGCACTGTCGCCATGGAGGGGTGTGCTCGAGCTGCGACAATGTTGGGTGGTACTTGTCAAAATTACATCTGCATGAATGCCACAACCCAAGGCTTTGTAGTAGAACATTGCCTGGTAACAGAAACTGGTGAAAGTTCCTATTACAACAGGAGCAAGAGGCTGCTCTAAGTTGAGCATTTATTGCATTTACTTTTCTAAGTATAAAGAAATAAACTCATCCCTGTTTATATTCCAGATTTTTGTGATGTAAAAAAATGAGACCATTGTTTCAAATAATTTTAATCTCAATGTGACATACATACATACTGTACAGTTTCACTGACAATCAAAGAGAAATGTAAGAAATAAAACCCCAAAACCTGATTGTATAAATGTGCACACCATTAAATTAATAGTTTATTAAACCACTACTGATTGAATTACGGCTGCTCCACAAAGTCAGATTTGCTCTGAACTCTGAATAGGCCATCCCAAAACTTTGTTTTTCTTCTAGTATATGCTTACACTTAAAGTGATGCTGAAAAAAATCAATCAATTCACCAGCAGCTTTCCAGCAGACACCTTTTTGGTCCCAGCTGACTGATAGGTAGAACTCTTTCATCCTTACTTTAATTTAGTCCAGACATATGAATAATAGAGGAGACAACTGTCACATGCAGAACACAACCAGTACTAATCACCTGTAGCTCCACTAGAGTTACTGCCAGAATTGTCTTTTCATCTGTTTTGCAGAAAGGTTCAGTTTTACTAATATCACTGTTGTTCCGTAGTTTCTTGACTGCGCCATGCTATATATGTATATTATGTTGTGTAAATTGGTATATCCTTCTTCTGACTGATACCTTTATACAACAAAGATCATTTGGGTCCTTTGTAACCTCTCTGCAAACAATGTACCTTTAGCTTATTAGTATTATTAGGGTTAGGGTTATTATGACCAATGTCATTATATTGTCACTTGTTATTAATGTCATTGAAATGACCACTATCATGACTATGATCACATTGTGGACCTGTGTTCCTAATTAAACAACAAGCAAACTACAGTGAACTAAAATAAAACAAATTCAACTAACAAATAATAAGACGGCAATAGATTTGTTAACATATATTCTATGTGTGGTCATATCTTGTTTGGATTTTGTTTACCTGCAGCCTTTCTCTTTTGTTCATCACAATAAAAAATGTAAAACATTTAATGCATGTGTCTTCACGAAAAACAAACCCAATTGCGTGTACAAGGGATTGAATGAATTTCCCGGGCTGATAATCAGTGACAGAGACGTTACAGCAATGTGACAAAGTTCTATTTGCCATAACGGACATCTTCATCTCATCACGTTGCTGTGTTTTTATTTATATTTCTTTTGGAACTTATCAACGGTTGGCATCTGCGTTGTTTCCAGGCTGATACACAGCAGTGGGCTGGGAATTCAGAGAATTCAGACAAGGCCACAGCAGCTCAAGCAGGTGGAGAAAAGTAAGGGCTATTTACAGGGAGAAAGGAAGGGAAAAAACACAAGCAGTGTTGGAAAAAAAAACCGAGTCCTCTCTACTTTAAGTGTTTAGCAGACGTGCTGTCAGACTCAGAGGTTAGAGGGGATGATTGTATCGACAGGCTTTATTTGCTGGTTATAAGTGAAAAAGAGTCGGAAAGCAGGCAGGAGCAGAAAATACTTCTGATGCAGAAACACACTATAAATCACCACATGCAGTTTGCGCTGAATGAAAAATGAAAGCAAGAAACACCTGCTGAATGTCGCCAATTTTCTCAGCAATCTGTATTAACTCGAGCATATTTGCTCCATCAGAAAATATGTCCAATTTTATTTAGCCCACATGGCTTTGAAGTAAATTTGCGCTTGGTGTCATTTTCAAAAGGCAAAATCTCAACTCCGTTAAACTGTAAATACTTTGATTATGATTTATGGATATCATGTTTTTGCATATTCACTTGGCTGTGGAGTGATTCAGTGTATGGAAAAGAGCACAGAACAGCACAGTGTCGTAGACAATGAACAGCGTTTATTTAGTTCAGTTTTGTTTGCGCAAACAAAAATTTGTGTTTGGATCAGTCACTTGGATTTATGGTATTCAGATTACGATGCAGTGAGACGACTGACAGAAACATGTAAACTCTTTTTTGTTTATATGAAAACTTACAAACAATTTCCTGCCACGTGTTTGAGCTTTTCAGCCTTCACTGCATACATTTGCACTTTCATAATTTAACCAGAGAATTAGGAACATTGTTCAGTTTGTTCTGAGCTACATTTATGGTAGAATGCAGTAAAATATCAAATCGATTGCAAACAAATCTTGCAAATTTGCTGTCAAAGCTTTTTCTCCCTTATTTTTGGATTATTTAGGCTTTTTCTTTTGATATAGCAAGATTTAAGTGGATAGTTTGTTTTACTTTCTTTGGTCTCAGTTGATCACAAGAGTAATTAAAAATAGCTGAAAAAAAAATCAGGAATCCATGTTTTACCTTTATAGTGGGGTGGTTGCTTCTTTCCACTGCTCAATGGATGACAAGTTAGGTACTTATAGGTTCTTGCAAGAGGCCAAAGAATGTAAAAAGCATGTTTTTGGAGGGAAATTGGTGGGAAATTGATGATCTAGAGAAAACCTATGCTAACATTGCTGCAAAGGCATTTTTACAGTGCAATATCTATTGGTTGCTTTATCCAATTGTCATGAATTCACTCTTGGCATGCCAATAATATGTTCAGATATGGAGTCTCACTGCAGTAGTTGCCCCCAGCTATTACACATGATAGTCCCCAAGAGGCTAAAGATTACTGAGAGCATTTCCGGTATTCATATCGCAATGTAATTTCCTGCTATTGTGTGTACTGAAGTCAAGGTTAAAGCGGGTCTGTTTGTAGAGAACAGACTGCTGTTCTCGGGGAGAACAGGCTGAATTACCATTATCAGACAAAACTTACACTGAAATACAAGAACTTGTAAAATTTCTTATTTTTTAATAATTGTTTTTATAGCACCAATGATTGCTACAATGGCTCATAAAAATCATATTTACTGTTTATTATATATTTTTTAAAATGATCTGAGTTCAGCCAATGACCATGCGGCCCTCTTGGAAAATTAATTTCCGTTCAGTTTCACAAAACATTGTTCCAGTGACGTTTCAAAAAGTGTAAACCATTGGCACCATATTTCAGTAAAACAGTAGTTTTTTTAGAAACCCTACATGTAAGAGACTTAGTGATGTTATTCCTCACTTTGTCACCTTGCTTTAAGTATAAACCATTTGTGATGCAAAGTAAGCCACAGTTGTGTTTCTGAGGCCATTTTTCCTTGGCTTTTCAGATGGCAGTGCCTCATGATTTCTGACCCCACCCTATTCTTGCCACCGCTGATGCTGAACTCTGTTTTCTCTCATCTCTGTGGCAACCAGAGCTGCTTGCCTTTGTGACAATGTTTGTCCACAGTTAAGGTGTCGCCTGTGTGTTTAATGGACCTCCTAGTCCGCATCAGTGTCCATCTCAAAGTCCCTTTTCCTCCCTCTTCAGCCAAGCTGAGCGGCAGGGTCCTGCCACTGTTTGTCCCTGGGTGACAGCGATTGCGAATGAGATACAGCTGATAATGGCTGCTTTGTTCGCTTTGCTAGATGTGCTGAAGCTGTGCTCCTGTGGGCCAGGAGACGCCTGGTCAAACAGAGGCACACAAAGGCTCTGGAAACGGACAGCCGCGGCCCATTCTCCACAGTCTGGTGTGCTGCCAGCATACGGCACCTTTCACAGCCACGCTGAATTACTGCCCTCACAACCTTTCACACTTATAAAGGCTCTCTTTCACTCAGTAGGAACGCTGACATTTGCTTTTTGTCACATACAAAGAGTTTTTAATGCAAAGTTTTTTTTATACACTTTAGACTCAGTATGGGGGGACTTTTTATTCAGCAGGAAAAACCACACAAGCACTAGAAAATGCAAAACATGAGTTTAGATTTATTTTCTTGTGCTGATTCTTGTGCTGATTTTTGCTTTTAAGGTGTTATTTTCTGTTGACTTTCTGACAAAGCATATAAAAAGCAGCCCTGATAATACAAAGAACAGAGGGAAATTACTCTCCATTATTTAGAATTTACAGTGATGGGAAAATTTGCCACCTTACAGATTTCTTCTGTTTTTGCTTTTTTGTCATACTTAAATGTTTAAGATCCTTCATTCATTTATTCATTCATCTATTCATCTTCTATACTGCTTATTCCATAGTGGGTCACAGGGGAGCTGATGCCTATCTCCAGCAGTCTACAGGCGAGAGGCAGGGTACACCCTGGACAGGTCGTCAATCCATCGCAGGGCAACACAGAGACATACAGGACAAAAAACAACGCACACACCCATTCACACCTAAGGGCAGTTTAGAGAGACCAATTAACCTAACAGTCATGTTTTTGAACTGTGGGAGGAAGCCAGGGTACCTGGTGAGAACCCACGTATGCACAGGGAGAACATGCAAACTCCATGCAGAAAGACCCCCAGTCGAACCCAGGACCTTCTGGCTGCAAGGCAGCAGGGTGTAGTTTAAGATCATGTTTAAGATCATCAAACAAATGTAATATCAGACAACAATAACCCAAGTAAATACAAAAAGAAGTTTTAATTGACAATTTCATTTAATAAGGGAAAAAAACTACCCAAACCAACCTAGCTCTATGTGAGAAAGTTCCTAATGAACTGGTTGTGCCACCTGTGGAATTAACTGCTATAAAACATTTGTGATAACTGGCAATGAGTCTTTTACATGAATCTTTTACATTCTTCGCAAAATTATTTTACCTCAGATACAAGCATTAAATGACATCATACACCAGAGGACCTCAATCTGATTTAAATCCAAACTAAAACTAGGCCCCTTCAGTATCTTAACTTTGTTTGTTTGTTTTTGGACTTCCTGTTTAGCTTTGGTTTTAGTTTCCTTTTATTTAACCCAAGTGCGCTTTAGCTTATTTATTTATTTTTCAGTATGTAATACACAGAATGTTAAAAAAAGAAACAAAAGAAAAAATAAACAAGAAAAGGAAAAATGGTGGCATGCACAAAATTAGTGTATATAATCAAAGGATGAGGAAAAGTATGAACTTATAGTGACCACTGGTTAAATGAAGAAAACATCTTAATAATGTATTTTCTTTCAACATTATCTACACAGTTACACATATTGTGAATTCTGCATAGGCACAACCAATAAAAGCAACAACAGCAATAATAATATTAACAACAATAATAATTTTTTAAGTATAATATCCATTTATAATCCTTTTTTATACCAAGAGTTTAACTGTTTCTTGTTGTTCTGATGATGGGTGTTTGATTTAAACTTTTTAACTCATAAGATCCCTCACTTTTTTTAAGCAGTTAGTGTGTGTTTTCTAGTAGGTGATTATTTTGGGCTTTTAACATTATTAGTGCTGTTTGCAGTTCAACTATATCCATGAATTTTAATAACTATGATTGTATAAAGAGTGGGTTAGTGTGTTCTAGGAACCCCGCCTTGTTAATTATTCATTTTGTCCTTTTTTTTAAGTATGATTAATGACTCTATTGCAATGTTTTAATGTCCTGAATTGTGGGTCAGACACTCCCTTCAGGATTTTAGAGCAGAATTCATGGTTCCATCAGTTATGGCAAGTAGCCCCCAGACCATTACACTACCACCACCATGCTTGACTCTCAGTTTTTGTATGTAATGTTGTGTTAGTTTTACACCAGAAATGACATATCTAACAGGACACACAGCTTCCAAAAAATTCCACTTTTGTCTTGTTGGTGTTCAGAATATTAAAAAAAAAGTCTTAGGAATGCTGGAGATGTGTTTTGGGAAGCATGAGACAGGCCTTTGTTATTTTGTATTTTGATCAGCTGTTGTTTTCTGCCTTGGACCTCTTCCATGGAGGCAATTTTTGCACAGTTTATTCCTTATTCTTGAATCATGAACACTGACTTCAACTGAGGCAAAAGAGGCCTGCAGTGCTTCAGATGTTGTTCTGAGATCTTTGGTGACCTTTT
Organism: Crenichthys baileyi; assembly: GCA_036173005.1. Classification (NCBI taxonomy): domain Eukaryota; kingdom Metazoa; phylum Chordata; class Actinopteri; order Cyprinodontiformes; family Goodeidae; genus Crenichthys; species Crenichthys baileyi. The sequence goes on from JAHHUM010000328.1 coordinate 375,272, forward strand.
GGATGAGCCAACTTTGTTCTCTTGGAGAAGTTTTGGCAGTTCCATGTTTTCTCCATGTGAAGATAATGGGTTACACTGTGTTTTGCTGAAGCCTTAAAAGGGCATTAAAATCCTTTCCAAAGTGTCTTTGCCTAATTTTCAATTTAATTACATGATCAAGAAATAGCAAAACAGAAGAAATATGTTATGAGGGCAAATTGCACATAGAAAATTCAAAAATTAAAAACTCCAAAGTAAACATTTGAAAATGACAAGAAATAATCTCCAGGGCAAATGCAACTCTTATCCTCATCTACCAGCTGCTGTTTCTACATCTTCAGTGTGACCCTCTGGAGGAAACTGGGGGGATATAATTAGGAATTTGTTGGCAGGCTTCTATTTTTATGATGATGGCATATTTTCTTTTGGGTTTCTCACCATTTTATGGATCTTCACTTTCTCATCGCCTTTTTGAAACTGGATCAGATGTAAAAACATGACACAAAGTTCACTAACTTAAGCAGCTTCAAGCATGGAGGGCTGATATAAGTATAAGAGAAGGCTCCCCTGTCACATGAAATCCTGTCATCATTTAAAAGCCATCTAAATGCCCCCCATGCTTTAGAGAAAAGTTACTGCAGATGTAGCTGATTCATCTTCGTTTCTTCCTGTTATCCCTGCAGTTATGCCAAACGCTTCAGCTCCTCATTGTAGGACACAAAACCAGTAAAGGACACCCTCACAGTTTTGTTGAAATCCGGTGGTTTTGTTCACCCTATCATGTTTGGAACAGATTACAGTGTGTCCACACATCTTTACTCCCCAGGGTGGCTCCTGTGTGCTTCAGGTATTGTGACCAGGCAGGCGGGCTGGTGGACCTGGGCCCGGGGGCGACTCGGAGGGAAGAGAGGACAGTGGCTGCATTTGTTTGCTGCTGAAAGGGATTACAGGTCCTGACGGCCATGATTAATCACCCAGAGGCAGACATCTGAATACAGCCGGGGAAAAGGTTCAACTTTTTAATTCATCCCGCACACAATCTATTCACACCAGCTGTTGGCGCTGGTTTCCCTCATCTCCCTGCTCTTTCTTCTCAGTGACCATTGCCTCTCATCGTCTTTCTCTCCCCATTTACACCTCGTGTAATTATCTGGAGACACAGTTGCTGTAATTGTGGACAACGCTCTATTTTTATTGGAGATGGGTTTCTTTCTTCTTTGTGGGAGAACAGTTAATTGACTTTGTTAATGCTTTTGGGGATCAGTGATTTCTCAACAACAAATGACCTTTATGGAGCTCAGCGGCACATATTGTTTATTGTGTGTGTCCGTGTGTGCACAGATTTGTGTTGCTCCACTGTGACCTTTTCTTGTGTCAGGTGTGTATGCATGCACACACAGAGAAATATTTCCCCCTCAAAGCTTGTTTTTCCAAAATACTTCAAATTCATAAACATCTCTGCGCCGCTCCTGCACTGAAAGACAGACAGCCCAAATCCTGGGTTTTGAATAAATTTCACATCTCACCATGTTCATATCCACTCATATGAGCAGGTCTTCTCATTAAGACTCAGCAGGTTATATGATGGTATTGCTGGAATCCCTGGAGCAAAATGAACAGGGACAGCTACACTGCTTAATGCAAGGTAGCCTAGCAACAGATAGCTGGATGGCGATGGAAACATACCCTCATATTTATGTTTACATGAGAGAATGATTTGTCTGTCAGGCTGATGGATCCTAATGTTCTCCTCTCTCCGGGGCTTTTTCTTGTGCTGCACGCGGGGCCTGACACTTACCCTGAAGGACAAGCACCACCTTCTCCAACATGCATGAATACTTAATACTGTTAGGCTGCATTTATGCAAAGAATAGAAATGGCACAAGAACATGGGGGGAGAGGGTGACTAAAATGCATCAAAACATGACATGGTATGCATCCAAAACACCAAGGGAGGGTGTAGAGAGTGACGGCGGACATAAGAGAAAACAGGGTACCGTATTGTTTCTTTTGGCTGCGCACTTCTTCTAACAGCATGCAAGTAATAAGATTAGAGCTGAATAGAAAGCAGCCGTTTGGTGTGCATGGCCACCGTTGATAACTGACAATATAAACTCACGTCACTTCCAGCAAGTACAGAGCTATATGACTTGATGGAGTCTGTCTTTACTGTATGTCCAGCTCCTCCAGGGACAGACTACATCAACTCAATTAGCCTGGCAGAGCCTGAGTATCAGCACTATAGATTAGATTTTACCCTGCCTTGTTTACCAGAGACCGGCCCGCAGAATAATTTCTATACAATTTTTTTTTTTTTTTGCCCTGAGAGAAATGATAGCTCCTTGCGCCGTGTGGCATTGGGTTAAAGGCTAGGAAAGATATAAAGAAGCCTTTTGTTAGCTGATAGGCTCACCGCCGTTCATCCTGGGAACTCGTTTCCATAGTTACATCAATGTTGTTGGAGTGAGAAGATCAGGTATTCCAGCGAGTGATCTTTTACATGAGCTGTGCTCCCTCTCCTATTGATTTCCATCCCTGGCTGAAAAAAAAGAGAAACAGCCTATTGCACACTGGCTCTGCGATATTGTAGAAGTAATGAAAGGATGGAAAACGAAAGAGAAAACCCCTCTGGTAAAGCACTAAACATTCTCAGATTTCATGTCCAGTTGGTCTTAGAGGAGGCTGAAAGTTCCACAAACCACAAAACGACGCAGGCCGAAACGTCCAACTAATCGTCTGTAGCTGTCAATGATCGGCATGTTGTTAGCCACATGCCTGCGTGCTTCCTATGAAATCCCCACAACAGTGTGCTGTAACGCTAATGACTCTGAAAAGAGAGTTAATCACTGCAGCGCGGTTAGCCACATGCTTGCCTCTTGCAGTGTGTTTGGTGTGTTCCAGGGGTTAGCAAAACACTGGCGTAACACATGATCGCTCTTTATGAGGCTGGGGCCTGCAACAGGGAGAGGGGGCCCGCAGACGATGCTAAAAAGACGGTAATGACAGCCATTCACCGCAATCCAATTATGCAAAAGGGAGTCTAAACAATTCCATCATCCCCTAAATTAGATTGTCCTAACGAGATAAAGGCACCAATTAATCCTGAATTAATTTCTACAGCTCATTTTCCCCAGAAAACACTCTAATATGCAAATGCCAGCAAGAGACAGGGAGGCATCTTTCTGCAGAGGTTCACAATACCTCTATGTGTTGGTCTGTCTTTCTTGTGAACTTGGACACATATTGTAAGGAAGAAATAAAGGATTGTAAGAACGTTTGTAGTGCTGATTGAACACAAAAGGGTTTCGTAAAACAAAAATAGATTTCTTTGGCTTTACAGCAGTTTTGGCTATGGAATCTCAAGTAAATATCATAGGTAGGTACAGTTATTATCTACACTTTGTTAATAAGTATAGTATAATAGTATATTATATTATTATTATTAAGTATAATAAGTGTAGTATATTCTTTTGATTTACTAAATCAACGGTGTGTGATATATCCCCTAATTTTCTCTCTAAGCAGTTGATTTATTTGCAATATATCCAGAATTACTGCACAATTGCTAAAGTTTCTGAATTTTAGCAAAGCAGAAGTTTAGAAATCAATTGCAAGTCTATTGTATTGTGAGTTAACGTGTTGTCCTTATGGGCTGCCTTTCAGGTTCTGACAACAAAAACTGAAAAATATGTAAGTGAGAGGAGCGTTATGGGGATTTTGGCTATATTAAAATACACTATGCTCACATACACACTGTAGGAGAGAAGCAAATAAATGTAGAGGGCTGACACCAGTCGATAGCAGGCTGAATGCAAATGTAACATGATGACATCACCTGGCAATATTAACCAGATTGTCTGTCCAGGGTTGGGTTGTTTTCCAATGGAAATTTGTTTCCAGCACTTTGTGGAAGTGTGTCTTTGTTGGCTGAGCTCCAGTAGGTAACATATTTGCAAAATGTTAATGTAAAACAGAGAAATACGTGATATACATATTTCTATGACTCAATAGAGTGAAACATGTCTAGAATTTCTAACCAGACTGAATATTTTTTGCCCAATTAGGGCTCCCAGCTACTCCACTCCATCCAGGATGTTATTTTAAACTACTAGTTTTTTCTCCAATTCTGATAAAAGCTATATTTACACAGGATTCCAAATAAAAATGCTATAAAACCAATGCCACAACAGTTAGGAGGGGATAGCATTGACATTAAATTTCCAAAGAAAAGCAATTTGGGCATGACTAAAGTATGGCACACACTGTGTGATTTAAACAATTGTACAGTATTTGAAAAGGTCACCTTGTAAGAGCTCGATATTATACAATCTAGGTATTAACACATGTCAACCTGTGCAGTGGAAGATACCAGAATGCATTATTTGTAGCTGCAGGAGAGTTACTTCAGAAAGGTCTGAAAGAGGTATCACTCCAGCAATTAATGGAAAGCAAGGGTGTTAACACTCTTATCGTTAGAGTTGGATTCAGAAAAGAGGGAGAGGAGGATGAGAAAAAGACAACAGATGTGGAAGTACTCAAAACGTAAACTTAAATTAAAAATAATAGGATGTCAATCAAAGCCTTGTCAACCAGGAGAATATTACAACAGCGGAGAGGAAAGGAATACAGAAATTTAACAAAATTATACCAGAGAAGAAGAAATGAAGAGACGGGGATTGAATTGATAGTCCAAGTTCTAAAAAATAACTTTTTTAGGGTATTTACAATCTGATATGTTGACAATTTTGGTGACAGAATACATTTTGTTATTTTATAACAAAATATTGCTATAACCTTGTTACATTTGGTCATAAAGTGATAATGAGCATCTGCAAAAACATTGCACAGCGATTTTTCTAAAAATGTTTTTCTCACCAAAACTGGACAAGGCAGAGCAGCAGCATTCTCTATTAAATTCATTAATGTCAATTAGTGAGGCAAGTATTTTAGTTAATCGTAATTTTTCAAAGGTAAATTGATTTTGTATTTAGTTTTGAAAATATCTAGGTAAATTAAAAAGTTAGGTGTCTGTGGGCTTATGGAAAACAAGCCCATAGACACAAACATATTTCCTGCTTTGAAAGACTCAAAATAATTGACAAAGACTCAAAACACACCTGCAACAATTGTTGTTTTAGTCTTCCCACAAGAGTGTTGTTGAGCTCCTTGTGGTAGTTTTGGCACTCTGAGTAGGAACATTTTCTGCTTTTGTATTTTAAGACTGTTTCTTCCCCTTTTTTGGTCTGTTCCTAGCTGTTTTGTTTCATATTATTCAGATAAAGAACATATTCATTGTCAATGGAAATGATCATGTTGATTTATCTTCTGTGGCAAATAGTTATATTGTACACAAACAACACAGATATGACTTTTCCCCTACAAAAAACCCTTTTGCCCTGATCTCTTCAAAATGTCCTTGCTGGATTTTATGTCCAGTTAAAAGAACCTTTTTATCCAATCAGATGACATCCGAAAATCTCAAAATACAAAAACGATTCGTCAGTTGTTATGCTTAAGAAGATTTTGTCAAAATACCAGTCAATACATGTCAAACTCCTGTCAAACAAATGGTCCAATTTTACTAATTCAGGAGTCCAGAAAGTTTAAAAAATATATATTCAGTTAACCTCTAATATCGATTGCTGAGATTTCAGATCTTGGATGTGAACCTGTGTTTTATTCATTTGAATGAGTACATGTTTTAGAGAAATAGTGATGCGAAAACAGCCTCAGTCACGAGTTATTATGTCCAGACAAATTGTTGACATTTTCGGCTTGTGAGTCTAAAGAATCAGTTTAAATACTTCGGATGTGTGCTCAGCGTTACTTCGTAACGTTCAAGTCTTTTTTTTCTTCATAAAAAAAGTGTGAGAGACAGCTTTGGCAGACAGAACTGCTATTGGAGCAGAACTGGACCCAAGTTTGTTCTACTAAAGTTGAACAGTCCACATCTGACTAAAGTAAGGCATTCTTTTCCTGATTTATTGTGGTGGTTCTGGTGCTGAAAGCTGACTGAATGATGTGGCTTCCAGACTTTGAATTATCCTGCCTTTACCTTATCCTCTCTGATAAAAAAAATAGATATAGCAACTCAGAACTACGCCATAACACACCCTTCTCTGTTCTCCTGAGAGAGCGATAAGCTCCTCACATATGTTAAATCTGTAATCAGTTCAGTGAGGTATCTAAAAAAAACTAATTTTCTTTTAATTTACAGAAATCTTTCTTTTTCTGCAATAAAGATCGTGAAATGGTAAAGTTAAAAATGTATCAATCAGAATGATTTTTGATTCGTTTGTGGAATTTATTATACTGCTATTAATTCACACCACAGTAACTATTTTAAATTAGTAAAATCACATCTGAATGATATATTTTTTTGTACTGGTACACTTTCAACTCATTAAAAGCATAGGTAAATGTAATGTAAGTTGTGCTAGTAAAGGTAACAACACATACAGTACGTGCTTAATGCAAACTTATGGTTGCATACTGAAGATTGCAAATATCAGTTCATTTGAAAACAAAGCAATTAAAATGTATTTTTTTATCATTATCATTATCATCGAACAGTCTTAATTGTCTTGCTGCCAGCTGTCTTGAATCTGTATAATTAAGCGATCTGACGTATTCTCTTGATAGTGCCTCAGATGCTGAAATCATCTATAATGAAAAATCTATCTATTTACTCTAAGCAAAGACTTTCACTGTTACAATTTATCATTTATAAAATTATTTAGTATAAGTCTAAGTTGTTTCCACACTAACATGTAAATATAGCAGTTTCAAGCTGTTTTATTATGCCTGTATATCGGTGCTAATCTGGTCTAGTTCTGGTTTTTGCTCTACTTTATTGATCAGCACCACCTGTGCACGCTCCCCCACCCCTGACAGTGATGACAGAAAACAACCAGGTTGTCAGTTGCCAGGCAATATTCACAACCACTGGCCCACATCAGCTAATTACCAGCAGAAATCCCATATTGACAGATGGGCCTATGCATATTGATCGGCCAGCACTGTCATGTTCTAAATCACCGAACGCTAATGAATAATTTTCCGTTTGGGAAAGACGAAAAAAAAGCATCAGTTTTCCGTCTGACATCGTACCTGCATTAAATATATAACGTGGATACACACATAATACCCTAAACTGCCCCCAGACTGCTCATATACACACCTTGAAGCTCTCTGCCCCCCCTCCCCCTCTGTGTGTGTCTCATCTCTCTTTCTGTCTCCCTACATCTTTCTCACCTCTGCCATCCCCTCCCTGTGTGTTACATGGCAGTTATTTTTCATGGCGGCTGGCCGGTGGAGGCAGTAAATACCCCTCTCCTCAAACTGCGAACCCAGAGTGACCCTGCAACCCCTTCTGTCTCTGATGCCTCTCCCAAGGTCCCTCATTCCAAGGTCCCTGTGATGCAGCACTCCGGTCGCAGTGTACACCCTGTAATTCACCAGCCTGCTAGATCGCCTGCCAGGAGCTATTGATTTTTGTTTCCCCAATCTCCAAGAGAGGGGGAAAGAAAAGATTAAAAACACTTTGTCAGTTTGGTAGGGAATAAGAATTCTGCGCAGAGGGATACCTAGGAGGGCATGGGGTCAGGGCTGAGATACTGTACGTCTTAATGGTTTTAACTATTTTCCCGCCACAAATGTCTTTATTTTTCTTACTTTTTGTGCCAAAAAATTTTTAAATGTGGAGAAGAATGGCTTCATGACATCTACCAGCATTACTTGGAAAACACAATCCCAATGAAAGGACAAGAGTGTTGTCTGGTGACACACGAAGCTGGTGAAAAGATTGCATACACCCACTGGCATAAATGTCATATTAATGTAGAGCTTTTAATTGTGCATTTATACCATTCTTTTTTAGGATGAAATTATAATACAACATACAATTTTAACAATTTTCCATGTTGCAACATGTTTGAAACTATACATACAGGCGAAAATATTCAGATGCACCTTGTCTAACATTTAGTTATGTATTAGTTAGAAAACACCAGAGAAACCATGTGCTTTTCATAGCCATCCACAAATATTGGCATAATAATGGCTGGATACTTCACACCTATTCCTGGCAGAAATGGATGAGGTCATTTAAATTGACTAGTTCCTAGGCACTGAACTGCTTTCAAGTATTGTTCATACAGTTAAACCGAAAAGTAATCATACCCCAGGTCGGATTTAGATCCAAAGTAATGGGATAGTGTACAAGGGGTATCACTTTTGAAAAGAATAATTTCTCAGTTTTTTTTTACAATTTAATTAAAAGTACCCTTATTCATACCTTTCTCAATAATCAATGCAAAGCATTTTTTGGACATTACAGCACTGAAAGACTTTCTTTTTGCAAGTTTCCAGTGATATTTTTAGCCATTTATCTGTGGTGATGAGCTCAGTGCCTGTTTTTATCCAGAAGAAAAACAGTCAGCAAGAAAACTCTTAATGGCAAGGAGGTTAGATGCTTCATCAAATATAAGTTCAGACCCTGGCTGGGCCACTCCAAAATGTTAATATTACTTCCAGTGAGAATGAAAACTTACAGATTAATTTACATTTAAACCATTTTAGGAGTTTAATGTGAGGCTGCTTTATTCATTCAAGAGATGGTTTTGATGTGTGTTGAGGATTATTACCCTACTGCAACACCCAACTGGTGCAGGTTTCAACAATCTGACCCAAACTGTCACCTTCTAATGAATGGAAACCAGGATGTATGGAAAAAACCCAGGAACCACCAGGGGCTGCTGATCATTTGTATTTCGCACAGTGAACTGAGCCTCACATCAACATGGTGCCAACCAAGAAATAAGCACCTGCTCCACAATATCAACACAAACTGAAAGTTGTAGCTGCTCATATAGACCAGCCAACTGTCTTCTAGAGAAAACTGTCATATTTAGACAGGACAAACATTTAGTTGTATGGCCACAATGAGTGGAAGAATGCTTTGAGGAGTAAAGATGAGACAATTAAAAGAAGAACACAGCACTGATTGTCAAGAACGGTGATGGTATTATCGTGCTTAGGGTCTGTTACGATGCACGTTGTATTGGTGAAATAGTGAGGTGTTGTCGTGTTTTGCAGTGGTGAAGGATGTATACATTTAATAAAACAAAAAGTAAACTTACAGGAGACAAAAGAAGACCCAGGAACCAGGAGTAACAGGACAGCAGAATTCACAGCATAACAGCTGGATAAACAGACAACCCGACAATGAGGGAACAGAAAACGCGGACTTAAATACAACAGAGTATTAACAGAAATCAGATGAGTGCAGGTTCAAACAAAAACAAAACAGGTGTGGATAATGACAGGTTTATGTATTTTCTCAAGTCTGAATGTACCAATTTCGAAAATCTCCATTAAATGTGTCTTAAAATTAACAGATTTTGAATTTAGCATTGTCATTGCACTCTGACAAAACAACCTATAACTAATTCATGTCAAATTATAAAGTTCACAACACTTCATTTAATCCTACCGAAATTATAGTTTAGAAATCTGATTTTTTGTTTCCAACAAACATGTAGTTATGCAGAAAGCTTATTGGGTACAGTCTGATCAACACATAATTTAAAGCACATTGTAAATATTACGTTGGTCCACCTCAGTATGTCAAAAAACTGTTTTGACGAGGTAGGGCATGGAGTTAAGAAGGTTTCTGTTGGCTGCAGGGGGCAGCCTCCATGAATAGGGTTTACATCAGTGCATCCCGCAGATGCTTGAACCAGTTAGTTTCTAGGGAACTTGTAGGCCAAGCAACGCCTGCTCTTCCTTTTTTTGTTTCTCTTAACATTCATGGGCATCCTGCAGTGGAGGGGCACCATCATTAAGCTTTGTACTTGGATGGCAAGAATGTTAAGGCAAGAGATACATGTCAAAGTCACAGTTGCAATTTCTGTTGTAATTCAAAAACATAATTTGAATCATGGCAATATGATGACTACAGAACACATGCCTCATCTAATTAAACATACCTCCAGCATTGATGTTCTATGTCGTCTCAGTTTCCATTATTCTCAATACAGTTTGCTCACTCTCCACCAAAAAATCTGAAATAGCTAATCTAACAGTGGAACATCATACCACAATAACCTCTTTGAAGCTAAAGTTCCTAGCTATGGCTGCAAAGATGATTTTCTCTTTCTGGATGTTCATACAAGAACCTATCAAGTAAGCTACGTTCTGGTATGATTTGTGCTTTCACAAAGCACCAAGACATCAAAGAAGCCATTGCGTATAACGTAATGGCATTTACAAATAGCAATATGCATAAAATGTACCCTAAACATGTCCTTTTTCATTTTCCGCAAAGCAATAATAAAAGATGAACTAATTTCAGAGATTCTTTTGCTAGCTATCCAGATAGAATATATGCTTTAAGAGGAAAGCATGGTCAGATGATTAAATACAAAAGGCTTTTCCTGCCAATTGTTATTGTTTTTAAATTTGAAGACTTCAGCCTTATGTGTGAAGTGACCAAAGTTGAGGTTGTGGAGCAAGAAAGTGCCTCAGGAGCAGCTTTAAAGTGAGGTGTAAAAATTACTGAAATTGGCACTAAAAAAGAGGGATGGAGGCGTTTTATTATGTGTAATATTTGTTGCAATAGATGAGAAATAAGCGTTTTATCACTTCAAAAAATTTTTTTTTGAATAAGCAAACAGAAAATATGGAAAAAATGTAAAAGGGGGCAAATGTATTTTAACACCAGGGTACATAACATTAGAGCAAAAACCATAAAAGATATAATTTTATGTAGCTAAACCTGACAAATAATAAACATGGATGCATGTTAATCAGAGTATGGTGTTTTGGATGATTTGTCCTAAGTAAAAGTTTCTTTGGTGATATTAAAATTGGTGGATGTGAATTTTTACATTTTTGTACATCTTACAGATGAACACTGTGACTTCCTGGGCTTCTACTTTAGCCCTCGTCGACAACACTCTCCAAAATTTAGCTTTGTTAATCCTCCGTAACATTGCCATCAGCCAAACAGACAGAAGAAACTGATCTCGCACCCGTGCATTGGGTCAAGACTTAGCCGAAGAAAAAGGAAACGACTATGTAACTTTATTGCCCCAAATTAGATTAGCGCCTGAAAGCGTTAGATTGCTGTTCTGCATGTAAATGCAGTGTCTTGTCATGAGTAGACTTTTTAAACCTGTCTGACTATTGTTTCATCTCACCAAATGAGCAAGATGATGAATTGAAAACCCATGTGCTCCGAGTTCTGCAGTTTCTCATTTGAGTCATTTGGGAAAAACCTTCACACTTGCGACGATGCCCGGTCAAATGCAGTCATGCTAATGTGATGCCAATACATTACCCCATCAGATTGTGTTATGCATGGACGACTCTTATCATTTCACCGTAACTTTCAGCTAAATGTGGAGAATGTTTTTTCCCCAGCCATTAGGCTTTGGTAATGGTGCCTTTCAGGGCCACTCTATTTTCCAGAATGAAATATTCATTCATTGGCGAGGACAGTCTTAGAGGAAGTCTGTCTCAAATGTGAATTCATGGTTCTAGTAGACATTTCTTCAATATTTGATGGGCCATCAGAGCTCTGTGTTTAATACTGTGCAGTGGTTCCAAATGTTCATTTTGTCTGTTTCGCTTATTTTTCTGTTTATTTTGGTTACACTTAACTAAATGAGACATTAAATTAGAATATGGGCAAATAGACCTTCCAGAAAGACTTGTTTACATGTTCTGCTCAAATTTCTGGGTCACAAATCATTCTTTTCCTTGCTTTGTCTTTTCCTTTTCAACAGGTTCACGTCTTATAAGTTGTTGTGCAAAGCTATCAGCAAGTGTGCACTAAATCAGCTTGATCGCTTGCCAAAAGGGAGATAAAAGGCTCGGAGGTGGGCAAAATAATCCAAAGAGAGCGGGTGGTCTGCTTCGAGGCATAACGTTTTATTCTCTCATGCATATTCACTTCTAAGCCTCCGAGTATGCAGATTAGTCTTGTTTGAACAGTGCTCTCTCCAACCAAATCCAAGTTTTTTTTCTTTTCTCTACCTTCTTTTTCGCTCTTACTGCACCCTGCTGTGCTGGAGAGCTGGCACAAAGGATGTTACGTGTAAGGTTGTGCATGTGTAGGGGGATGGATTTTTTATTTTACTGCTTTTTCTGCTCGTTTGCAAGTTTGAGGGCAGCCGATTCTGAGCATGCACGCATGAATGAATGTTTGGCTGCGTGTCCATGTGTGTCTGCGTTATGTGTGTGTAGGTACGTGCCTGCCAGACACATGGCTTTGTCTTGTCCTGGCACCGTGCTCGGCTCACCAGATGTTTTGCTTTTTTATCATCCTCCACTTGAACGGTGCTCTTTGTGGTTTAGGGAATTTGTGTTGCTGACATTCAACTTGCTCTGTTGTTTTCTGCTGTTTTGGGGGGGAAAAAAAGAAACAATAAGCTCCTCAAAGCCTAGTTTTTATTTTTATGTAGAACAAGCATATGTGTGAAATCAACGCCTCCCTCAGAAAAAGCAGTGCATTTTTATTGCTGAAATATTCTTCTTGTAAAGCATTTTACTAAATATACCTCTTTATGTACTTTAAGAATAATTATGATCCCATTGCTCAGTTGATCTGTGTGGTACTTGCGTGGTGTGTGGTCAGTTGCTGTGCCATTTTTTATTGGTCCATTTGTTTTCATTAATTTTTAGTTGTATAAAACAATGAAATGAAGCCAAAATAATAATTTAAAAATAACGTTACAGCATTTTAAAACCTTATTATACATTTTGCCCAGGTCCAAAGTCATACCAAAGACTGAAGTAACTATTTTTAGTTAAAGGTGAAACTGCCTTCTTGATTTAAAAATCCAGTTAGATGAAACCAATAAATCTAACATTACGAGTTATTATTTCCAGGAGTGACCCCTATTAATAAATGCAATGTGACTCCCCACCCAGGGCGCTCCACAATAAGGGGGCAGGAGCACCTGGAAAAATTGAAGCATCTGTCAGCTGCATTCACAATGAGATATCTATTGTTTGTTTGCATTTCCAGTCAAAAGGATGCCACACTGAGATGTGTACAGTTTAAGCACTGTATGAAAGTATGCCTGAGCATCATGTCTAGTTACAAACATATATGTGGTTTTCTGATCAACTAGTTAGTGCTTTACTGAAGGACTGTTTCAGTTTTTTAAGGATTTTAAAATGTATTTCCCGATTCCGTGTTCAGACAACTACTTCCACTGGTCAAACCTGAAATGGACTAACTTATGAAAAGTGGAGGTTCTTTAAAAACATAATCTAAGGTTATAACTTTTTTAGAAATCATTTATTATTTTTGAGGCAACCCGAAAAAACAGAATTAAAATATTTTCTTAGCATTAGGACCACCTCAGAATGAGGCATTTGAGAAATCCAGAATAAAAATAATGAGTAAAGCCTGGACTGAATTATTTCACATTAAAATGGCCTTCTCAGGAAGTCCTTCTTGCAAGAAGCAGTACTGGATGATTGACATGATTCAAAATGAACACCTAAAACATGCATGATAATTCTTCTTATGGTTACACAGTTAGATCATACGTACAGAAACTTAATAAGAACAATTTAATACAAGCCCTACATAATGAGTTAAAGATGCTGCACACAAAAATGTCTTTGATTCATGGAAATGCAGCATTTTCGTTAAAATGTTTCAAACGATTGGTAATTGATAGCATATTTGCATCCTCACTCTGTTGTAGGTGTACACTGATGCTTGATTAAAAAGCAAGCCTGATATGTAACGATTCAAAACCAGATCACTACATTGCAGTAACGCCTCCATAAAATTAAATCAAGCCGTCACCTGGTCAGCGCCACCACCCACCAAACACACAAACACATCAGGAGACACACTGCCTTCAACTAACACAGAGAGCTGTCAAATAAAGCAACACTTGTAATTATGGGCGGGGGCGAAATTCAGATTTATTTATTCCAAAATGAAGCCTGCCGATCGACAGAGGGACAGCTCTCCTCCATCTGTCATCGTTGAAGCCACACGCGTCTGACACAAGGATTCATTCGTCTTGTCGTCTTTGACAGTTGGATTTTCTCGGCGCACTCCCACCAAGAGTCGCGCGGGATTTTTTGGAGGCAGTCTAAAAGAGAAAACACTCTGTGACAAGGAGTAGGCTCTTTATGAATGCAAATGAGTCTGGGAAAATTCAAAGAGCAGCGAGCAGGCTCCGAGGCTCCGGCATCCATCACATCTCCCCCCACCAGGCACTACCCACGCTTTGCCAAGAGGTCCAAGGGCTTACAGGGCCCTATAGCAAGAGCAGAGATACTCATGGAAATCCTTTAGCTGACACACACAGCAAGCACCACCGGTGACTGGTATTTTCATGAAAATCAAAAGCTTACTATTTTTACATGCCATGCACAGAATGGCTGCTGGGCTTTTGGTTTTATCATAAACCATTCATCTCCTCATCCCTCTCTCTGTGTGGATATGTGGTTTGAGGATGCATCACTTGTATCAGTCGACATTTGGCTCCCCTTTTTATCATGTTCCAAGGATCTTAAGTCAAATGCTATGTGACAGGTCAACCCTTTCACATCAGTCATCCCTTACCCTGACCCTGCCTCAGCTGCACAGAGACATACTGGCATCCTTCACTACAGAAACTTGAATAAAAGTAGCGCTCAGAGGTTTGTAAAACCCTCAGTTCAGCAAACCTCACCTACGGTGTGAGATTCATTGAATATTTAATATCTGCGAGTGGCAAAAGTATGCAAATCTCTAGGATTTGCACAGAATGACAATTGGGAGCACACACCATGTTTTCTTTCAAGAACTGGAATTCTTTTAAATCTTCAGGGACAGTTTGTGGAAATTTGCCTTGGTATGAAAGTTTTCTAAATTGCTGATTCTGTTCAGGCTGGAAATGTTACAAAAATGTGTGAATGCATTCAAAACCACCACCATTCAACAGTTCCACTAATTGGGAAAATACAAAACTTTCAAGCAATAGGTACACTAACTTTTCAACTATGCACTTGGCAAGGTGGACATAAGAACTCATTTACATTCACTTCTACTCTGCCTTGCCACTGACATTCATGTGGCCTCTTGTGAATACGACTGAGGAACTGCTGATGCTCCAGAGATGGCATTATAAGTAAAGCAACCATATTTCCACTCAAAGCCAAGCTGGGATAGATGCTGCTTTCCATTTTTCTTAGAAGTTGGAATTCTCTTATTTCAATTAAGAAAAACAGTTGGAATTCCCCCCTTACCTATGATCCTCAACTATATTGATCTATAAGGTAAGTAGAGCAGCTTCTCTTCCTTGTGGTTCATACATCTGATCAGGAGGCGTCTTGGGCACCTCTGTTTGTAGGATTTTCAGACTCCCACTAGAAACAGAATCTTTTAGGAAGGCAAAAACCCATAATATGTTTATTAAAACCTTGGTAAAGAAGGGTTTGTCACAGTGTGACATTTTTGACTTTCTTTGTTGTTTTTGTTTTTTTTTTTTTTGTTAATTAATCGCTTCGCCCATGTTTAGTCTATGCATTACTTTCACCTGTTCCTTCTGTCTCCCTGCCTCCTTGTCTCACCTGTTCCCTGTTCCTTTGATAACCTGCCCTTTGTATTCCCTTAGTATATTAGTTAGTCTGGTTTATGTGTTCATTGCGATTGGGTGAATGTGGCTCTAGTGTAAAGCGCTTTGAGTGGTCAGTATGTCTGGAAAAGCACTATATAAGTTCAGTCCATTTACCATTTTAGAGTTCCGTTAAAGATGTATGGGCTAATATTGTAAGATTATGTGCCAAAGGAATCAGTTGAAGTTGTTGGATAAAGGTTTTCTTAGACATGTACACTATTACCGCCTGGTTGGTCTTGACGTAAATAGGTAATATTGATCATTCTTTATTTTTGAAATATATGGAAATTATACCTTTTCAGGTATACGTTTTCAGGACACTGGATATTGAAAGAAAATCTGCATACAAAAATCTTCATCCATATATTATTCCAATATCAAAAGCCCAACCAGGAAAGTATATATATTTACAGATTAAAAATAAATATTTACTTAAATGCAAAGCTGAAGTGGGTCATGATATATAGATTTCAGTTTAATTTAGCAAGAGTTCAGAAGTAGATGGACAACCACAGAAAAGCAAGCGCTTGGAAATGCTGACTCGGCTGCTGTCGCTTAATCTACTTGAGGCGTGATTAAAGTTTAATTCATGCTCATCTCCTAATGTTGGCCGGTGTGTGTGTTCCTCAGCAGTGGGTCAGTGAATAGTTTTGAGCTGAGCCCAGGTCTTTTCTCTCTGTCTGGGCCCCACTTTATTCATGCCTGAGGGACACCAGGAGCTGCAAACAACTGAATTTTTCATCAAGGTTACTTCCTGGAGAGATGTGCAAGGCAGTCGCTGCTTTCTCCCGAGGTGTGTTCCTGCCTCATACATAACTTACCCTGCTCTGACCTGCAGCTCTCTCTGGGAGGAGCTGTTTGACCCCGCTCTGGTGGCTACAACAGGGACTGTGGAGTGTTTTATTAATCCTGAAGTGTCAAGACTGTTTTCCTTATATATGCTAAGTCACACTTTATTGTTTATCGACAGCTTAAAGCAAATAAATATGCATTTGTTTGTTTGCTTTAAAGAGAGAGTATGCTATATTTATATATGGAAAAGTATTTATACCCTTTGATCACTTTTTGTCATGTTACAACTATAAATGTAATTTCTTGCAATGTTATTTGAAAGACCAAATCTGGTAGTAAAGTAGAAGGAAAATTATATGAAGTTTTCCAAAATATTTTACAAATAAAACTTAAAAACTTGGTCACACACATGGTATTTCGCAAGTAGGCCAACCTTTGGTCTAATCTGACCGGAGTACCTTCGTCCCCTACATTGCTGGTGGAAAACTTTAAACGAGACCTCTTCTAGCGTTCTTTTAACCATTGCTTTTTCCTTGTCACTTTTTGTCAACACCTTCTCCCCACTGAGCTGTGGAGCTGGTTGCATTGGATTTTCCTCAGTATTATCTGAGCAAACAGGGTTGAATAGCGTACAATTTCAAAACTAATTTTGTAAAGAATTTTTAAAATTATGTTTCTTTCACCTCAAAATACTTTTAATTGGTCTAATACAAAATCAAAAGTTTTAGAACAACTTTCTCATTTAATGGTTTTCTTTATGTTTATGACTATTAATATAGTATAGATTCTCACTGAAGTCCTCAAAACTGTGAATGAACACATATGCAATTATGTAGCAAGCAAAAAATTGTAAAATAACTTTAAATATGTTTTATATTTTATATTTTAGATTCCTTAAAGTAGCCACCCTTTGCTGTGATGACTGAAATATTAACCTTTGGCCGTCTCACACTGAACGTCTGGGAAGTTCTTTCAAAACTCTTTGGAAAACCATTTCAGGTGACCAACTCATGAAGCTCATGGAGAGAATGCCAAGAGAGCAAAGCAGTCATCAAAGCAAAGGGTGTTTTTTTTTTAATAATCTAAAATATAAAAATGTTTAGAGTTATTTCACACTTTTTGTTTACTACGTAATTCCATGTGTGTTTATTTGAAGTTATGATGCCTTTTGTGAGAATCTACAATTTAAACTGTCATGAAAATAAAGAGACCCATTAAGTGATAAAGTGTACCTAAAACTTTTGACCGGTGGTGTCTATAAATATATAATGTAATATATATATATATATATATATATATATATATATAATATATATATATATTTCTAATATAATGCTTGTATTATGTTGGTTTCTGATAACAACTGCATGGTAGTCCTCTGTGCACTCTGCATCTTTCTGTTTTCATCAGAGCAGCCTCACTGGATCCTGGTAAACACAACTCCACAAATTCAACTACTTTGCTTTTCTGTTGGGAATACCGACATGCTCTACATTAACATTTTTATCCTCTGAAGAACATCTCTGCAGCTTCTGGAGGAAAAACATGCACTATTTATAGGCATATTTTTAACATCAAAATTCATTTGCAATTAAAATCAAATACCAGTTTTTTTATCAGAATAAATAAAAACTGATAAAATAAATAATGCTTCAGAAACACATTTGGTTTTAATGAAGAGAAAATATGCAATGTCAAACGACCCCCCCCTTGCTCATTATTGTGCAAGTGCTGCCTTATCTGAAAAACCACAATCAGTCATAAACAAGGTCTTATTTATTCTGCCTGGATTTTACTTTCCCACCAGCATCCAAGTAGTAAGGTCATTTCTGTTTATTGGCTTACACTGGAATACGTTTGAATTTAAAGTGAAAAGAACAAGCTTTTTAGATCATATTTTACAATAATCAATGTTGTTTTGATTTTTAAAACAGAACTAAGAATGCAAGGTGGGAGCTTGTCAGAGACGCTTACGCTTACACTTACGTGGATCAGCACTTGCAGAAGCATCGCAAAGCTGGGCAAAATGTATTGAGAAATTTCTCATCTTCATTTCTTTAATGCTTTTCTAGAACATCTATATCTCTATAAGACCTACAAGTGAGCCCTTTTCACATCGTGGTCCTGCTAAACACAGAAGATAAAGCTGAATGGATGTTGGACTGCAGGCTTCCATTTCAGGGCTGTGCTGCACAGTCTTCCCACTCCTGAGTGTCAGACATTATCACCACCACTACCCTCAACCTCACCCTGCCCCTTGTGACAATTACTAGCCTACCTCCCTATTCAGCACGTAATGAGAAAACTGACTGATCGATTTCTGTCGGCCCAGTGAAAGAAGGCACAGGCCGGCCTCTGAGGCACATAACTGCACTGTGTCCACATTATGAATTGGCTTTTTTCCCCAAGTGTTAAAAGCTAAAGAAATGCAGCTATTAGTGCAAATTGGTGTTGGTACTCCTCTTTTTTTAATGATGATGAATCAAAAAATAAATTTCTTCAACATTTGTATTGTTTTCTACTTTTTTTCTAAAGCTCAAAATCACCCACAGGCAGATTTCAATAGCATTTCCTATTACTGTTGAGATATTTTGTTAAGAAAACTGCAGATATACCCATTAAAACAGAGCTAAGCTCTAACAGTAATAGACTTTTTCTTCCCTTTTTTAATTATTATGAATACTCTGAAGATTTTATATTTAGCACTGGTGGGCAGTCAATGAAACAATATTCAACCCTTTATATTCCAGAAACACTTTGTCTCTCTTTCCTACTTCCAGCCTACATTAGCCAGAATACAAGCCAAACGCTGACATGGGCTGATTGTTGTGCACAAATGTTTTAGAAGTAACTGGTATGTTTACCCTAGACCAAGGGTCTGCAACCTGTGGCTCTGGAGCCCAATGTGGCTTTGAATAACTTTGGCTAGAAGTGTTAAAGAAGAGAGCAGTGATTGTGAAAATTAAACTTTTAGGAAGCTAGTTTTAGCAGTCTGTGCTTTTTTTATGCAATATCTGTACAATGATTTTGTAGTTCACAAATTTTTCATTTGTTTCAGCAGGTCAAAAATTCGGTGCTTTGTCCCCTTAATTTATCAAAACAAAACAAAAATTCCTAACAGCAATTGCAGCTAACTGTTAACAAAGTTATAAAACCAAAAAATTGAAAGAAAATGGTCTAACTTTCTAGAGTGGGTATTAATAAATTATTTTAAACTTAGATGCTTAATGGCAGTCAGATGTAATTGTTTTTTTACATTCGAAACTAGACCTATGCTTTTTCTGTTTAACAAGTTAGTTTCTCTGCTATGATAGAAAATTTGAAAAAATAATCTCTGCAGTCTGGCCAAAAATGGCCTTCAAAGCATATCTGAATATATCGAGGGGCATGTTATTGGAAAGAAAACAACTAAAGTTACAAGGTTTTTATATATTTTTGAGTCATAATAAATAAATAAACAAATAATACATATTCTATTGAATTTAAAGTTTTAATAATGTTTATTGACTTAATACATGCATCTCCAAATCTACTGGTACATCTTAAAAGATGTGAATATTGTGAAAAAAAGTTCAGTATTTTTGCACCCATTTCAAAAAGTGAAATTCCTATATTATATAGATTTATCATACATAGAGTGAAATGTTTCAAACCTTTTTTTACTGAGGTCTGGTAGGTTAGAACCACCATTCAGGATGAAATAACAAATATCCTGAAATAATCAACATAGCCCCCAAAATAATTTTCTACTAAATGAATGTCTTGGGCAGAAGAAACCCAGTGTGCAATAGAAGGACCAGGAGGAACCATCATGGAAAGACAAGCCTCTGCATAGTGCGTAACACTGGCAGATTGAAGATGACCTATCAATGACTAGAGGTGGCTGGAGTGAAGGAAAATATACAGGCACCAATCATGGCAGCACAGGAACAGGTACTCAGTACAAGAGCAATAAAAGCCAGGGTCTACCACACCAGACAGAAACCAAGATGCAAGCTGGTAAAAGATCCCCTTGAAACAGTCCAGCACAAAAAGAGCTGGGTGGAAGGTGCTGACAGGCAAAGCGTACATGGAATACCATAACCAGTGGTGGAAACAGTATACAGAACATCTGTGCCAAGCACGGGCCAGAGGTCCTCCACTCAAAGTAGGAGACACCACAGAGAGTTTTGAAGAGCAATAGGGCTAAGATCTTGTGGGACATCCAGATCCAGACAGGTAATGGCAAACCAACCAAACATTGTGGTGGTGGACTAAGCAGAATGGAGTGCAGTAGTGATAGATGTTGCAATCTAAAGCGACAGCAACATCAAGAAGAAGGAACATGAGAAGCTTGAGAAATACCATGGGATCAAAGAAGAAATAGAGAAGATGCAGAGAGTCAAGACCTAAGTGGTGCCAGGGGCCATCCATGTACTTTACTTGAAGCTGTAACCTTCAAACTGGGGGAGTGACTATAGCAGATTCCAGGAAAACACTTATGAGATCTCTGTCCAGAAGAATGCTTTCATAAAGAAAGCTAAGACAAGCTCCCAGAACCCTGTTAATGAACCCAAGCTCAATGCAGAACCGCCTGAGTAGATAGGGTGAGTGGCAAGTGTATATTATTTGCTTTCTGGATTGGATTGTGGCATCACTGGTGGTTATCAAGTGTGGAAAACTTGCGTGGGCCGTGGTGATGTTTTTATTTCTTCATTTATTGTCAGAGTTGTGATTAAAACTCTACACTAATACTATTTATGAAAATTATTTATGTTGGATGGGTGGGAGTAAACGTGTAAAGTTCTCCCCTCTCCCTATTTTTCATGTTTGTTTGATAATTGTCTTTTAGTTTACTTATGTGAAGTAAATAACAAGGTCAAGGTTTTCCATGCGTCATTGTATTGTTGTCATTTTTCCTCTTTCTTTTTTTCTGCGCGTTGTTTTTTATTTTCAAAATGTATGCAATAATGGACGCGCATTTCCCAATCAAGCTTTAAATGTATTACAAAAGTCATACTGGGGGCTTTAGAAAGGCTGTTTGTATGACTGTGAGAAAAGTTATGTCCTGCTTAACCCTCTCTCACATTAAAATATGCACACAAGCAATGGCTGAACTTGCGTGTCCACGTGTTTAAGGTAAGACAAACATCATGTTTTTCATTAAATATACTTTAAGCTCATGAAACAAAATTCTGCATTATTCCTTGCCAACACCTGCTTCCATGGCACAACACAAAAAGTAGTATGTTGAGCACATGGACCACACTGAAATAGAATATGCTGAAGATCATGCTGTGTGGCTTTCAAGTCCAAGCATTTAACTTCATGAACATGGGCTGCACTTATGGCTGCATAACGAGCAAAAACTGACTCTAAAACAGACTAACACATGAATGATGGCAAAGTGGAAAAGTCTTCAGCAATATTTTGGTCATAAGTTATAATTTTACAGTGACACACTCAAAGAAAGAAATAAACAAACAAATACAGAAAAAAAACGAAATGGGAGGATGTTAAGATGTTAATTAACTTACTGACTAAATGCACTTGTGTTGCCTCTGTCATTTCTGAAAATGTCAGCAAACACATCATGACCTAGGAGCTTGAAGCTTCCAGAAAGTCCCACTTAAGACGTTGTGGATGCCAAAAGGTGAGGGGCGTTCTTAATTGACTTTTCCTATATGTCAAACGACATAGGGTGATTTTTTATCTGGTATTTTTAGAAATACAAAAACTCACTTTGTTATTTGATACTCAGGAGGTTTTATTTTCTATTTTGAATTATCATCATTATAGATCAGATAAGCAGGCCTTGTGCTTACATTGGCCAATAGTGGTGCTAAGCATGCTCACCATGTGGCCAACTGGAACACGTTGATGTTTTTCAGGATGAGCTGTAAAATTTATTTTACCCAACATGTAGCGTTGTCATTACTGCCAATTTTCTGAAAACACAGGGATGTAACATATTTTTGTTTGGCAGGTTACTGTGTTGCAATAATTCAATAATCTGGGTTTAAGAGCAACTTCACATAATTGAACCAGAGGTGCAGTGAGAGGAGACGTATGATGCTCTTCTTAGGAAAAGGTGTTTAGGTCCGCCTGCATTTTCTGTAAATGCAGGCTGACAATTGACATCTTTAGGTTATTTGAATCTTATTTAAAGAAATGGTTAAATGCCAACCAGATATGTCAACCCTAATTAATGCCATATTAAGTTTCAATGTATTTATTTATTTTGGAGAAATTACTCTGCTTTGTTAGTGCTGTAAAGTGTTGATTGTAATCTAAATGGATGAAAGCTTGAAACTGTATTGTAATTTATTTTATTTCTCTTGTCATTTTCAGCTGGTTTAAGATATGAAATGTTGATTGAGTTTTCTATGTATTATCTTGTATTTAAACTATGTTGTTGTTGTTGTTTTTTTTTCTTAGGGCGACTTTGTAACACCTGTCCAGGGACAACAGATGACAAATAGCCTTTGGATAACTCTGACACATTTACTTTACTTGTTCATCAATGTGAACTGTCCCTGTCAAATAAAAAAGGATACATCCTTTGTGGGAAAACATGACTATATTCAGAACCCCAGATGTAACTTTAACATCTATCTTTAGGCAGACACAATGGGGTCCTAACCTCAGAACAACCTGACCAAAATGGTGTCAGCTGAGATCTTTGAGTCTTTTAGCCTCTCCAAGATTTACTCATCTTATAAATGTTTAGGTTTACCCATCGGTACATATAAACTAATGAGTAAAATCAGGGAACTCCTGCTTTCATTAGCAATAAATGTGGTTGAATAAGTCCCAAAAAACCCAAGAAGTACTATGTTGTGGACAGCGCTGGATCTAGCAGAAAGTAGGGTTGATAGTTAGAAAAACATTAACGGTTTAATAGGCTTTATCCACATAAAAATAGACTATTTCTAATGCATTTTTATATTTGTCCTTTTTAGGAGGTTTCTTATACACGTAATAGCATGTTTTTTTAAAATGTCTTCATCCATATAAATACAAAAACGGATCCATAATGTGCTAGTAACTATGCTAGTCCTGTATGTAGCGATGTCACCCAGTCACTGACATTCACCAAAAACAAAGAAGGGGTGGAACATGTGGGTTTAATGTTTGCTGTTATGTCTGACGTGCTTGAGGTCCATGGCTTGATCAGAGTGGTTGAGGGGTTGGGTGGTAATACAGTATCAATCCGAAAATCTTTAAAAACAAAACAACCTTTTGTTGTGATGTGTTGGTTCTGTAAATTGCTGTTGCCCAGCCATGGGAGGGAACAAGGACTGAACTACACTCAGAAAACAAAAAAGACCGGTAAAACCTCTGAATCTCAGAATGCACAGAATTAACCCATTTTCATGACAGCTCCCAAAAGGTAGGAGTCACACCTGAAATTCCCATGATGTCATCTCTGCAACTTTTTACTGGTTTCAGTTTTATGCTTATTAGTTCCTTTTTACTATTGTCTTCTCGTAATTTATTACGTTTCCTTATTGATAGCATTTTTACATAGTAGTATGTTTAAATGTTACCAGTCTAGTTAGAGTTCGTTGACTGAAGTACTTAAATAGGAAAACACTGTAACACAAAAATAATCTTGTTTGGATGCTTATTTATTTCTTAATTGCTTTGATGATTTAGTTTGACGCTTCAGAGACAGGTTTACCTGCACTCAGATTTTTGAAGAGTGGCTTAAAATGAATGCACCTGGATTTAATCTAATGCACACTTTAATTTATTCTAAAAATATTTTATTGTTTTTGGAATTTTATTGCCTAAGAGAGACAGATAGCAAATTAGGTTTCATTCATTCTTCTTCATTTAACATGGACTAAATGCGACAATAAATTTGAACTTGACATAATAACAATGGGAAAAAACAGTTGTGTCTTTAATCTAAGGTTAGAAATGTATTATACAGCCTCCAAATAGGGCAACACAAACTTTTTTAGGATTGCAAAACCATGACAATAAAGTATATCATGAGTTAATCTGTCTTTTTGGTAATACATCTATCACTGCCTACAGATACAACCTCACAAACACAATTACTGCCTTAAACATACCCAATAGCCCCTTTTCAATTGCCTGTAGAAAGCCCCTGGTTTTTGCAAAGCCCCAGGCTTTGGAAAGCCCAGGTCGCGTTTCGCTACAAATTTATCCGGTAATTTCAACGGTCCTGCTCTGGAGTAGGTATTTTCAGCCTTACCTGGGATTTGCTAAAGGGGTGAAGTTGTGTGCAGTGAGGCTTGGCGCCTGCAGCAGCTGTGATGGCATAGGTTACTATACAAATTAATCGTTTTTATACTATTTATTTGTCACAAAAAGTAGTTTTAGGATGTTTTTAAGCGAGAAAGTTGACTTCAAAACTTTATCTGTGCAGTCAGTTCATCAACAATGAGCCTACAGGCTGGTCTGGCTGTTAAGCCAACCAGGCAACAGGACTGGGACTTCCCCACCAAGTGCAGCCTGATCTCAGCCCGGTACTCTGGGATTTCCTGCTACCTGTTATCTGTTTGCGGCGCTGAAAGTGAATATAAAGCGTTTAGTAGGTATGTGGTGAATAACTGCAGGAACTAGAATATAAAATGTAATATTTCTCGCCAGAAATTTGTGACATTTTAAGTTATTGTTGCCGTTAATTATTAACTATTTTGCCACAGTTCTGTTAGACAAAGGTTTCAATGCAGTGCTTATGATCAGCACTTAACGTTTTCCATGTACATACAAAAATGTACATTTCTCTAAGATTGTCTTTTCATGTAAACCTAACTTAGTAGACTATGAACTCTTTAATATTTTAAATTTTTCCTAGTTTTATGCAGACGGCTCTGCAGGAGGAGAGACCACAGTTCCAGGCTTATATGCAGAAGCTCTGTGATCCTGCCATTCTCTGCTCTACTCTATGTATCTTCTACTTTATATAAAAATGTGCTTATGAATAGACAGTCAGTCTATCAATTACCTGTAATTTTGGACTGATTATCAGCTTTTTTTTATTCTAATAAATAAAATTTTCACTAAAATAATGTTCTGTACTTATCTGATATGAGTTTACCTGATGATAATAAAAGAAAAATAGGTGTGTTAATAGTGAATCATGAATAGTGAATCATGAATAAATGAATCATGCAGTTGTAAAGCAGCAACTCTGGCCAGATGCAGTTTGGTAAAGAATTTAATGTAAAATAAAATAATCGAGGGCTGCACGGTGGCGCAGTTGGTAGCACTGTTCCCTTGCAGCAAGAAGGTCCTGGATTCGATTCCCAGCCGGGGGTCTTTCTGCATGGAGTTTGTATGTTCTCCCTGTGCATGCGTGGGTTCTCACTGGGTACTCTGGCTTCCTCCAACAGTCCAAAGACATGCATGTTAGGTTAATTGGTCACTCTAAATTGCCCTTAGGTGTATGAATGAGTGTGTGCATGGTTGTTTGTGTGTTGCCCTGCGATGGACTGGGGACCTGTCCAGGGTGTACCTCGCCCATAGACTGTTGGAGATAGGCACCAGCTCCCCCGCGACCCACTATGGAATAAGCGGTAGAAAATGACTGATAAAATAATCATTTAAACTTTTCCGGCTTATGGATTCAGTGCAACTTAAGGAATATTGGAAGGAATTAATCAACTGTATAACTCTAAAGCTGCTCATCATCTATTATTTATCAGTTGAAACAAAAAAAAATTATTAACTTTTAAACGGAGTAAAGGTGCAATGCCATCTGCTGGAACGAAGGTGTATTGCAGTTTATTCACAACTTCCCCATCACTACGCTGATTTAAATAAATGGTCCGGGCCTCTCTGGGCCTCTTTTTCCATTGCCCAGAGAGGCCCGGACCATTTATTTAAATGGTCCGGGCCTCTCTCGTACATTCTTTTTCCATTGCCCAGAGAGGCCCGGACCATTTAAATAAATGGTCCGGGCCTCTCTGGGCAATGGAAAAAGAATGTACGAGATTCCCTGGGATTCCAGTTACCTGGGTAAAACAACTACTGGGGCTTTAAATCCTCAGGCTTTCGGTGGAAAAGGGGCCAATTTTAAATAGGTTGGTCGTTCAAGTACAACAGTAACAGTAAGTAGAGAAATTGTACCTCTAGATAATTAGTTTCAGTTTTATTCTGAGAATATTTATTGATGCTTTCATAGAAGCTCCACTGGGAATAAAAATTGAACAACCTAAGTATTCTTTGTCATCCTTCGGAGTTGGTTTGGACCAAAATGCAAGCAAGCACTTGGGAGCCACATGGTGCGATTTAATCTTCACTCTTCTTTAAATAATTATAATCGAAGGACTTACATAAATTGTCAAACGTCAACAAGGAGCCAGGAGACATCAGGAAGACAACAGGTAAAAAACATAAGGAACCAGCAAGGAGTGTAGCAAACAAACCAGTTAATAAACAGAGGGAGTTGGAGTATGAACCAATGAGGGAGGAATGCAGGTAATCAGATGGAAGTGGTAACAGGTGCGCAGGCCAGGTGAAGGGAACTGAGGAAATAGGTTGTTATAGTAACTAATGTGAGACTGAGGCATGGGAGAAACTAAACTAGACATAACCTACAAATGAAGACAAACCTGAGGGTAATAAACCTAGACGCTAGAAAGGAAAAATAGAAATAAACTCTAGGAAGAACTAAACCAGAGGACAATGGGAAAAGCTAGATTCAGGGAATAACCAACCAAGTAACAACAAAGGGGTCTAAGGCCAAAGGGGAAAAAGAATCAATAAACTAGAAGAAGAATGCAGAAAGAATGAATAAACCTAACGGTAAACAAGCACAGAAACACTAACCGAGAAACTAAAGTAGAAAAACCAAAGAAGAAAAATAAACAAAGAGAACTTTAATAATAATAACAATAATTATTATTATTATTATTACCATAGGAAGCAATAAATAAGAAAGCGACCACCAAGGGAACTATGAGCGAGGGGAGAAAGAACTACTAAAAACAGGAGAGAGAACAAACTAACATCAGGGTAACTGAAGGAATTAACAAACATAACTACTAAACCCAAAGGAATAGAAAAACCTAACTGAAAAGTAAACAAACACAAAACCAAAACAAAGTCCAAAATGGCAGATCCTGACATTCTTAACGATGCGGGCCGTTTTGGAGGTTTGCAAACATCCTTAATTTGAGTTTAGCATTATTTTGATAAATAGTAATTCTTATCTTGTTCATTTCTTTAGGTAATGACGAACAATAAGACGATTGCTTAACCTTACCTCCACATATCTTCAATCACATATAGTCAATACATAAAATCATAGGTCTATTTACACAAAAAGTATTATATAGCCAGCATTATGTTATGAAGGCCAAAAGCCAACCCTAGTATATTGGTTATCTAACATAATGTTAGGCTTCTCATAAGAGGCAGGAACAAAACAGAAGCAGGTTGGCTAGACAGGCATGGGATGGTCCAAAAAACAAGACTTGAGCATGATTTGGATAAACAAGAGATGGTTTGAAAAATGTTTCCGCCAGGAATAACTGAACAGGTGTGTATATAGAGAGTGTGAAACAGGTGGAGCTAGGAGACAGATTAGTTTGGAGCAGGTGAACCGGATAAAGATAATTAACAGACAGAACAGAACGTGCCTGGAGCAAGAACAGAGACTCTTGAATACAAACAAAAACATGACCAGAACCAAAACCAAACTTGACAAAACATGAACAAGACTAAAACATAACCAGAAAAATAAACAGAAGCATGATTCAAAAACTGAGAAATATATAAAAAAAACAGAAACCAAACAACCCCAAAACATAACACATAAATCCAAGTATTTTGTGAAACTTCCATTTATTAAAAAAAAAATCTATTTTGGGGCCCAAGAAGTCATAGGTCACCCAGGCTTAATAAACCCTTTGTTAAAATAAGGCCCTGGCTGTGGATGCCAAAGGTACATAAATACGCTGATGCCTGTTGTGGATTACTATTACAACTCAAGGCTCATGAGATGCTCTTCACAAACAGCAGCATGTTTCAATAAATCCATCTTGATTTATTATTCCTTTGACTGATTATACGAATGTAAATATTCAGCAGGAAAATATATAGTCTGGGTGACAGAGTGTCTTTTGCAAGCACCACCATGCCGCCCTGCTGGGTCAGAGCTCCATTGCCACTCACAATTATTTATTAGGCAACATATTCACTCTCTATCCATCACCGCATTGCCACCCGGCCCGGTCACATCTCTTAATGTTTATTACAGTGTCCCATCTTCCACCAGGAGGATGATTGACGCTTTCAGAAAGAACCGAGGTGGGACTTGCGCGCTGCTTTCTCTCCAATCGTGGCTCGAAGGGGGCGGAGGCTCTTCATCCCATACTCTGATTATGAGTCAGTTACCAGACATAAGCGAAACAATAACAGTTGGTGGGCTACTTTGCGCTCTGATCCTTCACCGGCAAGTCGAGTCTTTCAGTGCGTTTTTTGGCGCATTAGGGCCCCAAATTATAGGCAGTCGACAGCGGACGAGCAAAACGCGCTCCACTTTTAATCAGATTAGGAACGTTTAATGTTCAATCCTGTTTTCCCTTCGTCCCTACAGTACCGGTGCAGGAGTGGCCACAGCCAAAAGCAGCGATTCAGATCAGATTTCACCTAAACCAGCTGAGAGAGAGACCGCCAGGGAGGGAGAGAGAGATCGGAGAAGAGAAGAGAAGAGAAGAGAAGAGAAGAGAAGAGAAGAGAAGAGAGAGGGTTTGTCATTCTCCCTCCTCCCAAATCCAGAAAAGCTTACCAAGGAAAAAAGGAGGAGTGTCTGGGCTCAGATAGACGCGAGGAATCTAGAGGAATTTCCCGTGGATATTTTCCCTTCCTTTCCCCCTCCTCTTCACATCAAATTAAAAACAACAACAAAAAAGTTGGAGGGGAGGCAGCGGGGACCGTGGTCAGTGATGGACGAGCAGCCGCGGCTGATGCACTCCCACGGGGTAGGCATGGCCGGACACCCCGGCCTGGCGCAGCATATGCAGGATGGCACGGTGGGGACGGACGGAGAGGGAAGAAAGCAGGACATCGGAGACATATTACAGCAAATAATGACCATCACAGACCAAAGCCTAGACGAAGCGCAGGCGAGGTGAGACTCAACTGAAAGCACTCATGTTATTTATCGGTAAAGAGGGAAATATCAGAAGAAGGGGGAGAGATAACAGTGGCTTGTAACATAACTGCCTGTAAAGGAAAGCAATATCGCCCACTGAAGTGCCGAGACTGCGCGAAAGAGACAAAAGACCCTTAAAAACTTGAATATTTTATAATCTGACAACTTTTATGTGATTATTTCCTACCAGAATTATTAATTAGTGCCTGATTATTGCGGATTAAGAAAAAGACATGTTTTATCTGTGAGGGGACTTGGCAGCTCAGTTACTCTCAGAGCCTTAATTGTTACAAAGGAGCTTACATTGTAATCCTGTGCTATAATAACAGGATGCAGATCCTTTTCTATGGTTTACACCCAGCACTAAAAATAAAGACGGAAAATTAAGGAAATAAAACATGTAAATGCTTAAGAAATTATGTGTAACTGGATAGATTTTGTTTCATGTGTGTGTTATAAAAATATCTAGATATACAATGTTTAGCATTGCTAATTTGAAAATTAGTCATGAATTATGGAGATGCACCAATAAGGCTGTTCCTAGCCTGTGCCGATTTTCAATTTTGGTTGAGATCTATCCTGCCGATTCCGATTTTACTGATATTTTTCTGTCTGCAACTTTTTTTCCCTCTGTTTACTCCATCCTGCATAAGGCAAGGCAAGACATGTTTATTTATATAGCACATTTTAGCAACAAGAGAATTCAAAGTGATTTGCATATTGAAAAAAACGTAAAGCATGAAAGACAATAAAGTATGCAACCACTTCATTAATGTAGGTAGTAATTATGGTTACAAAAGAAAAGAATTACAAGACTATCCACATTTATGGATAAAACCATTTGTCTGATTTTAATTACTTGCAAAAAAGTGCATCAAAACAGTGATGGGAGATCTTGATGCGGGTTATTGATTGCAAAGAAAAAATAATAATAATTTGTAAGTGTTTGACCTGCCGATCATCAATCAGAGCCAACTAAGGGAAATTGGTTGCTTCTGATCTCTGGAGGATTGAATGGTGTATACTCTACTCAGTATTTATTTTTAAAAACATTAAACAGAAATCCAGCAAAAAATGCACATTTTTCAGCATCTGACCAGCCGTTCACAAGTGAGAGCCGATCATGGGAACATTGACAAATATGCTCCAAATATGACAAATATAGATCTCTACTCTACGTGGTTGATCGGTGCATGTTCTACCTTGCACCCGTGTTTTAAAAAATTCGGATAAAAATGTTCAAACTTCTAGTGTTAGATGTGCTGATCATAGATTAGAGTCAATCTAAGGAAAATTGGCCGATTCCAATCTCTGGCTGAGTGATCGGTGCATAACTTTACCCTGTTCCTGTATTTTATATATTAGAAATAGAAACATGTCTATAGCTGTCTTTGTTTTGTTATTGTTACTGTGTGGTTCAGTATTAACAAGGTAATTGTGCTGTCTTCGTTTTAGGAAACATGCACTCAATTGCCATCGAATGAAACCGGCTCTCTTCAACGTCTTGTGTGAAATAAAGGAGAAAACAGGTAAGGATTCACACAGATGAGAACGTTTTAGCTGTCTTTGTGTCTCACCATCACTTTCTTTTTTCATAATTTGATTCAGGTGGATATATACCAAGTCCTGTATTTACCTGAAATTAATCATAATATATCTGTTAATATTTGAAAAGGCTAATAAAGCCTGCTGTCATTGGACAGCAGTGTTGTCATTTTAGCCCTCTCTGGTGGGTTTGATGGTGTGTGCTAAGTGAGCTGTTTTTCATGCAGAGGGATTTTCTGTTTATGTGCACGACAAGGGTCAAAGCCACTAAAAGGAATGTGTGAAATATCACTAATTTAACAGCAGATTAAAAAAGAAGAGCGTCTCACGTCATGAAAGGTTGCAAGTTGTCTTGGAGGGATGTGGCAGAGCGGCTCGTTTCAAGAGAGGAAATAAAACAAAATATCCAATATAGGCTTATCTGAGAGCACAACTTTGAGGCTGTCTGCGAGGTTATTGAGAGGGAGCCTTGTCACTTTGTTGGCTGGCTTGTCGCGTCGCAGCCTTGCGAGAAGGCTGAGAATAAACACAGGGACCGAGCCGTATGGAGGCAATACTGTTTTCATTAATATAACATGAACCTCTCTGCGCTGACATTTCATCTGTATGAGTCAGAGTTTGGCACAGGTTGTTCTAAAAACAAGAGAGGAAACATGTAGACACTTGAGATTTTCATCAGATTTACAAAGTGCGCAGGCCCCTGCGGAGGAAGCTACAGTGCAGACTGGGGGCCCTCGCTCTTAAATTGCAAGACTTAGAAAAGTGAAAGAGTAATGCCTGGCTCTTTGTAAACTGTCTGGCGTCTTCCTGGGTTCAACCAGAGTTCCTTTCCAAAAAGAAGAACAAAGTGACTTGGACCTTTTCCTGGCTTTTCCCCCCTTTGCCTCTCCCCTCTTCCCACAGTTCTTGGCAACCGAGCTTCTGACAGGAGAGAGGTTCTCCTCAGACTGCAAATTGTCCTCCCCTCTCTTTAGTACCAAGTTTGGAAATGAACATGTTTCAAAACAGCTTCTATCTTTTTCTCTTATTGCTTTGCTTTTATTATCTGTTTTACTTATCGAACATTCACCTAACCTAAAAATCCAAAGTTTCTCGATGTCTACTACAGCTTTCTAAAGACAAAAAAGCATTTCGAATCTATGAACAACGAAAACACCTCGATTCACACACACACTCACTCCCAGAGACGGCTAAAAAAAATCCTCCCTGTCTGAATTTGAAGAGCTGAGCTGCGGCTCATCTTCGCCTATAGGAGGGTTTGTGCAGACGAAACTGAAAATCCTTTCACTGCAGTGACAGAGAAAATGACTCAAACCTTCTCCATGGCATTTACAGCCAAATGTGCTGAGTGCAGTGTATGCGAGTGGAGTACAGCCTGTAATTTGTCAAGACTTTTTTATATTCTTTATAAAGAGTCAGCTTCTTGCTTTTTACATTGTTGCAGTCAGAGTGTCTCCAAGAAGAGATGATGAGCACAGCGGCTCCGATTCGACCTTTTACCAAAGAGAGGAAGAGTCTCTCCACATTAGTGATCATTTGCTACACGTATGAGCTGTGTGCGCCTCTTCTTTGCGCTGTGTCGGTGGCGTGAGTGTTGACAGCAGCAATATGGGTCATTGCTGCAGTGAGGTGTCCATTGGCAGGCAGCTGACAAACAAGGCGGGAGTGCATGCCAATAGTGGACAGAGGAGGCCCTAACTGATGACCCCTCGCCACCTCGCTCACTTTTGATTTGTGCCGGGGTCATTGCCATGTCACTGCTTTGGAGTATTTAGCAAGCTTAAACAAGCTCAGGTTCACACGCCTTGCTTATAGAAAACCAATGGCGAAAGCTTGTGTTCCCTCGCTTGGAGACGTGCTTTTGGCAGCTAAGGTCGAGCTTCACAGAAACATCTTCGTCCCGCCTCCCAGCCCCTCTGCTTTTTATTTTATTTTAATCTATCAGCATTGTAAGCGAAGTTACTGAGAGTACTTGGTGTTTGTTTTCCTGCGCTCTGCTTCACATCCTGTGACCAGGGCTGGAAAGTGTCTTTGTTTGCTTGGAACCATTACGGCGAAGGAAGCTGGCACGTACAGGTTGACTAAGTAAGAGAAGCCAGACACCAAGTCGGTGTTTCTGGGTGTCAGATTTCAGGCCAACTCACCCCCCTGCCAGTTTCTCTCTATCTGTAGGCCTGGGACTGTTTCATTTCGTCAGGCCTCTCTGTGTCAGTGGCCTCACATTACAGCCATGCAGACTCGGGTCAGATGGAGAGCTCCTGCATGACTAATGTGATCAGACGGATAATGCATTACACCGCTTGAACTTATCAAAGCTAGAGACCTGCTGAATCAGTCTGTCCTGCTAACAGCAGCCCTCCTAGAGCCTGCAATGCTAATTAGGCAAAACATTTTACATATTCACAGCGATCAGGACGCTTTAAGATTTCTTAAAGAAATAAGAATGCAAGAAAAAATGGTACACTTTTTGGCATGAAGCAGATGAGAACTGTTTTTATTGAACAGTATGCAGTTGGCATGGGCTGCTTACATGTAGTGGGGATTAACAAGGACTTAAATAATTACAGTTGCAAAACAGTAAAAATAAAAGATTTAGCAATACCTTAATTCCTTTAAATGTTTAAAATGCTTCTAATGACCCACTGAGCAATAAACTAGATTTCAACATTGAGGCTACACAATTGGTACACAATAAATGTTCTGAACTCATGCATTATTTCTGCATTTTGTGCTCCAGTAGTTCATCTAGTCAAAACGATGTGTTATTATCAGAAGGTCCAAACTAGAGTGCTTTTCTTATGCGTGTGAATCTTGACAAAAAAAATAAAAAAATACTGCATTTCGACTGCTAAAAAAACATGTAAACACACTTCAAATAACTTCCACTTCCAGAAAAATACATACAAACTTTAGCCTAGATGTCTAAATGATGTATGGACCATTCAGAAATTCTTTAGACATATTTTCAACAAAAAATGCTCACTGTCAAAATGACCAAGAAAGCGCGGAAGAAATGGGATTGATGTAGGAAACTAATGTTCTGGGTCCACCTGCTGCTGCACCCTGCTGTTCAGCTGGCTGAAAGGAGGCTCCTACACCTTTAACTCATTCAGAACAAAGACAAATTAATCTATTTGGAAATCTTTCCAATAGGAAAAGTAACAATGCTTTTAAACTACAATCGGCAAACTACGAATGACATTTCTGTTGAGCAGCTGACTGTGGACCACCTGAACCAACAGTCTGACTAATTAACGGGCTTGTTATGCTTGCATTACTCTAAAGAGCATAAGGACTTGAACACTGGTTTTAAATTTAGCAGGTATTTCTCCTACCTTCTAAATAAGATCTATATATCTAAATCAGAACAAAGGCAAAGAGAAGTTACTCATAAAATGTTATCACTGTTATAATCAATATATTTGATCATATTTAATTTGTTTGGAACAAACTGATTATTATGCATTTTTTGATTTTGATCTTTGGTGTAAATAATGGAAAATCACAATGTTTGTACTTTAGGTTATCCTAACTACCTTGCCAAGTCTGCTGGTAACCTTCTTGTAAGATTAGACAAAAAAAAAATCCTGACAGTTCTTTGGAAAGTTTGGTTTTGATGAAAACTTTAAGAAATAAAATGAGAACAAAAACCGGAAAGCTCTGCATTGAAACGACTGAATTTAGATTTTAACAAGCAATTAAAAAATTGATGACTTGTCTGGTTATTAAATAAGTAATTTATACTGCAACTGTCTCTATAGGCTTGACATAAACCTGCAGGTGCATGGTGATAATGTCAAATGGCTATTTCCAGCATTTCCTTTAATATCAACACTAAACGATGATGGAGGTACTCGTTGAGCTCCTGTGCAGCAGTGGATAAACTGGTCACTATGGCTCCCAGTGCTGCTGTTTTTCAGTATTTAATTGACACGGCTGTCCATGATGAGTTCAGGGGTTAGTGTTGCCTCTCTTTGTTACTCTCCTCTCATATCCAGTGACAGATGGAGGCATTAGTCTCCAATGTGGCGCTGTCCTGAAACTAATGGCTATGTCCTTGGTTTCCCCGTGCAAGCTGGGAGACTGTATATCTGTCCCTGGCTTGGAAGTGCAGAAGCAGCAGTTTATCCCCCACCATCCCCAACCCCTTCGTGTTTTAGTTTCCACGGAAATAAGCCTGAGCAGGACTTTGTCTGCTCTCATAAATAACTTCAAAATAAATAACTTCAAAATGAGAGTGAAGTTTTTTTTTTCTTTCCGAGAAAAGCAGGCTTTGATTTGTGAGCTTATATGAACCTCTTCCTCCCCTTACCAGAAATGTTCATCCAAATGAGGGATAATAAGCATGTGATATATTTTTACAGAGGATTTTACAGATGGTAGCTCTAAAAGTAAGCTACAGGATATAAAAATAATCTGCTGTACTTTTTAATGTCTTGCTTTATATTCGTACTTCATTACCCGTGCACTTCAGAGGAACCAGCAAGTATTTCTGCCACTTCCCTGTCCTCCAGCATAAACTCACTTGCAATTAGGACAGCTAATATATTATGCAAATGTTGACTGGCTTAATTGAGACATGTTAATCATGTTTTAAGAGGCTAATTACAGCCCTGTATGTCTGAGGTGGGAGTAGTAATTAGCCGTGATAACAGATCTGGCTGTAGAGTGGTCATATTCAGTGTTGCGATGTATAACTTGAGAGTACCTGTGTGCATATTTACAAATACCTGAGTATTTCTTTTTTCATTTTGTCATGGTTGCGAATGTCCAAACAATACTTTATTTCTGGCCTCTTTTTTTATTGGGTATTGTGTTTTCAAGAATGAGAGCCGGGGAGCGATTAGCAATACTTTAGCAAAAAATAAAATGGGACTGTGTGACATGGGTCAAACTCTTACGATATTGTGAGGTTTTTTTTTGGTACCGATAAAAGTGCACATAAAAGCTATTTTTGACTGTAAATTTGTCACTGTATACATTCAAAGCCACAATCAAACAATTACTGCTATAAAAATATAATGTACACATTATTAAAAAGGGTGATTCACTACAACAGTTGCATTCATTAGTGCAACTGGGCTGCTTAATACTACAGATTAATTGCATTCAGGCATATTCTGGAACATAAACACAGTCATAGTTAATCTCATGAAACCAATAGCGAAAAAATAGTCCAAGCAGTAAAAGTAACAATCCCAATCATACAGTTAGGTTTTGGGGTTTCCAGAAATCATCAGTTAGAATTTACAATTTTTATCACAGGAAGGCACATTTTAATCAAAGGAATTCTGTTTTATGATAACGATACAACAATTGCCCATCCCTACTAAGAGTTTTAATGGTTTCACAATCAAAGGAAAGTTTCTAATAATAATAATAACAACTTGTGTCTTAAAGAACCTGTAATTTGTATAGAATAGTTTTACTAGTTCATATATTGCATTTTTTGTTTTTGCTTGTCTTATTCTAAGGTGATCCTAATGCCAAATAAGTACTAAAAATGTTCCATTTCGGGGCTTCACAAAGAAGAAAAAGGGCTTCATAAATTTTAAATTGGGTTTTAGATCATCTATGTTCAGTTTACCTTACCTTTACAGGTAAGGTTTGGTCAGTTTAAGTGTTTTAGACTTTCAACTAGAGGTGAAGGAAAGCTTCTGAGTAGATGCTGCCATCCAGAGCGTGGTGAGGGGCTAACGATTAGCCAGACGCAGTACTCTCATAATGCTCAGAATACGTTTACATCATCAATAGGTCAAACAAAAATCTGCTTCCTTTCTTACTTCAAAATAAAGGTTTTAAACATTGATACAGCATGATGTCAAACTTAAAGTATCCACCCTCATACTAATAAGTTATTTAAACAGGTCACATGCGGAAAACAACTGTATGGGGTTTTCAGAAGAAATGTACATTTTTTCTAAATTTACCCTTTGGAGAAACGTATCTAAAATTTAGTTAGAAATGCATGTGTTCACCTATTTATTCATGATTATGTTTACGTTTCTTTATTTTGTTGCCTGCACTTGTCTCTCTGGTCATCCGACCCAGCAGTGTTGGCTGTTCTGAACGTTGGGCTTTTAAACTGTACAAGGTCTTGTTCTTAGTTTTCTGGCAGAGATCATATTTGGATCCATTACACTAAGAATGCCCTCCCACTTATCGAAAATAAAATTGCTTTAGAGAGGAAATTTGCTCCACGGCTGGAGTGGAGTTTCTTTTCTATCGGATGTTTATCTCTGGAGCAGCTTTTAGTGTCTACACAACAGCTCCAGTGACATTATTGCCAATTCAATTGCCTCAGCCATTGTTTTTTTTTCCTTATTGGTGCTGTTTGGATTTGATTGGGTTTTGCAGAGTCTTGTGGAATCGCCCCACACAGTTTGACCGGTTAAAACATACATTCTCATGTTCTCTGCTGTTGGTATGGGTCAGTTTGAGATTGAAATGGAATGATAGCCTTGAGTAAAAATACAGTTTTATTCCTACTGGTCCAAAAATAATATAGCATATATATTGACTTGTACAGTTACAATGTTATCCATGACATGTGTTTCTTGTTATTTTGGTTTTTAATAAATGAAAAAATATGGAAAAAATACCTGCAAACCTTTTAGTAGTTTTTAAGTAAAAGGGCTTTTTACTGATGCTCCATTAAGCTGGAGAAAACTCCTGTCGCTCCTGTACTTTCTGTGGCATCTTATTTAAAGAACTTTAAACTTGCTAAATTATAGCAGTTTTGAAACCATAACCTTACGGTGGGGATCCTTTTAGTTTTGATGCCATGATTGAACCAGATATATTTCTAGACACCTAATTTTATCTGCCTCAGTAAGAGATAAATGCAGTGACCCTCCATTGCACAGCAACAGGTAGGGGAGGGGCAGCACAGAATGATCCATAAAGCTGAGAGAACCCCGGTCTCTTATGTACTTTATCTGACATTTCAATAAGAGTATTTTAAACCATAGGGATGGTGTGAAAATGTTAACAATTTTTAAGCAATACCTCTGTTAGCATACCTTGATAATGGAAAATGTAATATATTATTTATTTAAAAAATCCTTTCTTTAACTTGTTGTCTAATAAGAACGTTTTGGTTAGCTGTAATCAGCAAAAAATACAAATTACACATGCATTCATGAATGCTTGTCCAGTTTGATGCAGGTGGGCTGTCTGGCACACTGCCACTAAGATGTAAGTGGCATGTTGGCATCATGCTGGGGTTGTACAAAAGACCCGCCCCCACACTGCCACCTCCTGACTTCGATGAACAGTCAAACATAAGACGGCGAGCACTCTTCCCTGGCTGACTTAGTAAAAATGACACAAATTAATACATGCTGCTTAAACAGGACCAAGATTAATGGTTGCCTTTCGCAGCGGCTTAGATCTTCTGTCAGTCGCTGCTTGCTGCCCAGATGGAATCAACACCAATCAATGAGGCTGCCGACTCTCACTGGATATCTGCTTACGATGTAGAGTGGTACATACAGATGCACACATTTACATAAGCTTTGACCAAACAATTACTTATGTCACGCAAAATAAAATAAAAAACAATCACAAACTTGCTCCTTGTATTTTTGCGTCTCCCTTCAGCTTTCCTCTGTATAAACCGTGCTGCATATCATGTATTACATCCCATATAGTAGGATGTTCAATCAGGTGCCACAGAGTCAGATGGGGAAGAGCAGCGAGGCTGATGGCTCAGTCGTGATTGGATGTTTCAATTACTGATAGTAATGCCATGGTGTAGTGAGTCATGCAGTGCAGATAGCACCATTTATTTTAATCAGGGACGGAGGGGGGAGAGATGGGTGTGGATGTGTCTCCCTCATTTCAGAGGGAGTTTCACATTTAGATGCAAGGGAGTGTGCTCTCTCTTTCTCCCCCCAACACACACTCACTCACTCACTCACTCACTCACACACACACACATTTTCTTTAAAGCACTCACAGACACATGCTCAGGTGGATTGAGAGTGGAGGATAGGTTGCCTTGGGTAACGCGTAGCGACAAGGTGTTCTCTCTGCGAGCTATTCTAATTTATGTTAATAAACCTTGCAGTTGCTGTGAGAGACAAAGGGGCCAGAGATGAGCCTCGGTAACCTCGGTACTTTCACTGGAAGGAAAAACACAGACAAGAAAAAAAAAACAGAGAGGAGATACTGAACTGTAGAGAAAGACTCTTCCCACTGAGGCGCAGAACGATGATAAATTTAGCCACGCAGAGTTATTTTGTGGCTGCGGAATCAAACAGTCTCATGCTTGAAATGTTCAAGTTTGCTGTGCAGGGTTTACTATTTCTGTGTCAGAGTGTGTTGGAGTAAGGCAGGGATTGGCAAGCGGGTTGTCTCTCGGGATCGTTGCTGCTAATTCCGTGGGGCTCCATTGAGACACTGGATGCTGCAGCTTTGGATCACTTCCCAGGGCAGATGCGACACCACAGGTAGCATTTAGCGCAGTGGGGCAAATGCATGAATGGTAACAGAGGTCAGAATGGTCTGATTGCCTGGCAGTGCTTTGTCCCTCTTGGCGAGCCAGATAGGGGCCCTTAAATCACCTCAGAAAAAAGTTGATCTTTTTTGGGGAAAAAAAAAAGTTTTGCTTTTTAATATCATTATATTGTTTGTTTTAGTCATAAATTTGTCATCAGTCTGAAAGCTTGATAATTATGATCTCGTTTTTTACATTGTTCAGCATTTGAATTTGAAGTGTTTTTCTCCAGTGCAAACCATCACCCTAGTAATACCAACAAGGATTGATAACACAACAACTCCTCCTCGCTGGTTTCCCCTTCTATTATACATCCGTATCCCCAACCCGAAGAGTGAAAGCTGTGGATTTCCTCCATGCCTGCTGTCTGCCAGCTTGCCTTTGGCGATGTTAGTTCTGGACAGTTAACTCCCACTGAAATTATGTTAATTGCTGTCATTTTCTTTTTTCTACTTGAGCATAATCAGCAAATTATATACTTCTGTTCATTTATTACAGAGCCACTCCTAACGGGATTTTTACCCTTCAAAGATCAAAAGTTAGGAGGGGAGGTGGTTTGCTCTTATGTTTTGTGTACTCATTTGTCATGTAATGTATCACCTGGCTATTACAACAGCTTTAATGTGCCATAAGAAGTGCTTTGTGTAATCAAATGTAGTATATGTTACATCAGGTTAGAGCTAAGGATTTAACTATGTGACATTCTTCAGAAATATTAAGTGAACATGCAAAGAATACCACATTTTCATTGATATCAAAGTTTAATTTACCTTTTGGATCAGGGTGGTGATTTTTCATGGTAGTTTTAGGTATTTCGCTTACTTACAGCTTACTTGGGGTTGTGTCGTATTTGTGCATTGCTAACAGGGATTTGCTATTCAAGATTTTTTGTCCTCATTACAGATCATTGTCAGTTATTTGTTATTATATGTTTATATGTATGTAAATAGATTATATGTTTAAGGTAAAGGTAAAACCAATGTGTGGCGTAGCGGTAGAGCGTGTGGCCCACATACGGAGGCTTCAGTCCTTGATGCAGCTGTCCCTGGTTCGAGTCCCGACCCTGGAGATCTATGCTGCATGTCTTCCCTCTCGCTCCACCTGATTTTCTGTCTGCCTACATTTGAAAAATAACAAAAATAAAGATCACTAATGCTGCAAAGACATATTGTAAAAAGGAAAAAAAACCAATACCACACATATGCATAAAAGGTCTAGAGCTTTAAAGTATAGGTAAATAACACACCACATTTCATATGTATTACATTTTACAGTAGTATTTCTTGACAGAGAAAGATATTTTTTCAAGGGGTTTTTGCAGGAGAGCCTTAATATGCTCCTTCAGAGGTTTCACGAGGTTAAAAACGCTACCACAGTGGGACCTCTAAGTATAACAAATAAATTCAATTAATTAGCTCAAACAGGTAATTTTTGTCTGGAAGATTTGTGTATGGAAACAAGTTTCCACATTGAAAATAAGGAGAATAATATTTATTTCAAACCGCCACCTATACCCCTGCCAAAAAGCACACTACACTTAAAAAGTGATTTTCAGCATAATAATCATTAACTATGTTTATTAACTACTACAAGCATTGGATTATAAAATACATTACACAATGACCTTAGTGAAGACATGGCGGGGGGCTCTGTATCCTAGGGAATTTTCAACTGGCCTGCCAGTTTCATCAGCATTGGCACCCCGTACCTCACTGTCTTTGAATGTGACTGAAATCGCGTCACTCTCTCAAGGGTTGTAAAATGAAATTGGTTCATACACAGTATTTCCTGTCTGTGCTTGACAATGTTTGGGAAAGTGCAATAGCTTTGTTGTTGCTCATAGTTAAGCTGCCTGTGACTTGTTAGCTGAAGCTCTGCAGTTTTTTCCCACATTGCATACACCTCTTTGATTGTTCTGGAAGAGAGCACTTCTCCCAAACTGCTGTAGCTGTAACATGCAGAGAAGAAGTGGGGGAACATGACAGACAGAGAACCTATAGCAGCTACATATGGAAGCCACTGACACGGCTATCCTGTATGTCCATGTGCAGAGGAAAACTCATGTTTGAAAAACCCATGCAGCGTTCATGTTCTGAAACATTTGCGCTCACGTGTTCATATTAAGATCTTCCATTGTAAAAAGTTTTGACACCTAAAACGGTCATTACTCAAATCTTTCTACTGCTGACAATGTTTCCATGCAGAGCATTTTGCTAAACCTTGCAAGCGCTGTGTTATGCTTTAAATAGTTGATAATTAGGCTTGCAACATATGTTCATTCCGTTCAGGTTTGTCGTGTGCAGACAAAAATGACAAATGAAAACTCTTGTTCAAACATTTTAACAGCAATTAATGTTTCTGCTACATCGACAGCTAGGCATTCAGATTCTTACGTTATGATCACCTTTATTAAAATTTAAACAGCATCACTGTATTGACACAAAAAAATCTAAACATAATTTCATAACTTGATCTAACTGGTTTTATTCCAAACAGAAAAGCATCAGTTATTCCGACTGCTGCTAAAATAATATGACATTGATTATTACAGTGACAATAATCTATACAATTGGCCAGTGCAACATTTTCTTTAGCATATAACTTAAAGTGCTTTAAAATTACATTTTTGCAGTTCAGAAACTAAAGCTTTTGAAAACCTTGCCATATCTTGACCTACCGATGGCAATGAGGGGAGTACCGGGCGCAGAGTGGGTAACAATAAAAACAACTGTTTATATTAAAGTTTGCAAGTGGATTCAAAGACAGCCATGATTTTAAAAAAGTGACTGTGCAAGGAGCACCCACGTGGCTCACAGATATAATTACAGCCAGTACCATAAAACAGGAATCGGGATTTGCGTTTCATAAGTGATTCTTATACAGATAATTTGAAAATGTCTTCATAGGGAGATCCCTTTTCCTACAGATTTTTACAAAAGCTTTAACAAAATCTTATTTCTAGATACCAGACATTGTGAAAAGCCTTCTACCATTCCTTTTTATTAACTACTGACATTTTTATTTCTGATGTTATGCTTTCGTGTGAAGTGTTTATGTGATTCCCCTGGAAATCACTTTCTGTGTGCATCTCAGCACACATAAATACAAGCATGCACCATGTGGTTGTCTCCTGAACACAAATAGGCTGCCTAGAAAACCGCTACACACTATCACTCCCAAAATAGGAAGGCGAGTGTGATTGTTTAAACTGATAGGACAAGAGCTGTCATATTACATTAAGGTTGATCCAGATGGCAAAAAGACAAGTATTTCAAGACATGTTGGGTACTTTTAAAAACATTAAAGGTTCCTGTTAAGAATTTTTGGTAAGAATTCAGGATGTCATATATGAGATATCCTCATTTCTTCCCAAAATTTGAAACCAACAACTTTATTGCTACATGCATGTCTTTCACCCTTAAAGGCAAACTCGTTCTCCTCTTCCATTATGTTTTTTATTTGGCTAGCTGGCATCACCGTGCGGCCTGTTTTATTGGACATGTCCTTCAGCGCCGTGTTTAGCAGTCTTCTGCCCCTAAAGACATAAAACTCCTTTATGTTCCTATTACTTGAGTTTACGGAGAGCATCTTCAGCCGCCCCGCCTTCCGATAAGATCATATTGATAGATTGATATTGGGAGAGCTGTAGTATGATAAAGGCGCGGGGGTTAAGAGCTTCTTGGATAGTTTAACCTTGATAAAACAGTTGTTTCAGTGAAGCTGATTTCGCCCCATCCGTCTTCATCCGTCAGGGCCCCGCTGAAGTATGCAAATGAAGGCAATAGAGGGAAGCGCTGTGTGCGGTTAAATGGGGCGTTGCGAATGTGCGGTGTACCGCACGGACGGGGTGATACTACTTACTGTCCAAATTTAGTGTGTCTTTTCTGAACCCTGCTTCCTCCCCCTCCACTGCCGGTTTTGTATACATTTTAAGAAGATAGATATATACATACATATCTGTTTGCCCTGAGAGAAACCCTCTCTCAGGCCCTCTCCTAAAAAGACTACAGCTGTAACAGATAGAAAGCAGTTTATGTGCTTATGTTATTATTTTTAATGTGTTTTAGCTTGAGTTTAGAGGCTACAGCCCTATATTTGTGGCTCAGTGTGCAGCACAGGCATCTAAATGTTGCAGCGGGTTTTATAGCATGCTCTGCCCATACATTTCAGAGCATGGCTGTTTATCGTGCTAATTAGCAAGTCTGGAGGTGTAAGGGTAATAATCTTTGTGATAATAACTGTTTCTGCCTTAACACCGTGCTCCATTCACAGTTTATGTTGCTCAGGCAGCTTCATTTGCCTGATTAGTTTTGTACCTACTCAGCAGCATTAAGGAAGCTTTTTTGTGTCGGTTTGAGTCTCTCATTTATCTCACGTGTCGGTATATTGATTGATTCCCCTGCTCACTTGTTATTTTTGCTCCGTTCTTCACAACTCATTTTCAGAGAAGAGGCCAGGAAATGGTTACCACATCCCCTGTCTACTGTCTGATCAGCTGCCACACACATAGAGCTGTCAGTCAGGAGCTTTCCTGTCTGCCCTTTTGTTATGGAACACCAGCTCTGTGGGTGGGTCCTCTGGGTGATAGATGGCTTGGAGAGCCTATCGGACTGCGAGAAGCATCCATCTCTGTCTGGTGCCTGTTAAACAAGCTTGGGAAAGCAGCCATGTAGCCCTAACTACCACTGGCCTCCACTAAAAAAACCCATTAACATTAATGAAGGATAGCTTTAAAAGTTCTTCAGTAATTGGCTTAAATTGGATTTATGAGTCACAGGGTTTACCAGAGAGAGTACGTCTTGAAAAATGTCTCTGTTAAATAAGTTGAAACGAGCATTTGAAAGGTTTCTTTTAGGATTTAGGCTTAGCTTGATTTTTATTTTTTTCAAATTTCTATTCCAGATCTGCACAACATAGCAAATTGCAATATCAATGTGTGCAATATCCTAATCGGAAAGGCTTGCATGGATGCAGTAGTTGGTAGGATATCATATTTGAAGAATACATGCAAATTCTGCATGCCAATATTTTGTTGGCTTCTTGGATATACTCTCACCGCCTTTTCATACCAACACTTGATGTATATTTTTAGAAGCGCTGTGGTGCTTGAAACCATTCTTGAGACATTTTCTCAATACTGGGACAAGACTTGCTCTTATCTCGGTCTCAACTGGATTTTCTATTGCAACTTAGTGTGGCTACATTCAAATGCAAAGTTTTTTAGTTTTACAACTTTAAAAATGTAGATTGTCTTTAAATATTTGCAGCAGCAACTACATTATTATGATTGCAGTATTTATCTTGATAATGGTCTCACATTGGTTGAGTCTTGGACTTGGTCTGACCTCCTAGAA
Organism: Crenichthys baileyi; assembly: GCA_036173005.1. Lineage (NCBI taxonomy): Eukaryota > Metazoa > Chordata > Actinopteri > Cyprinodontiformes > Goodeidae > Crenichthys > Crenichthys baileyi. The sequence continues at coordinate 420,194 of JAHHUM010000328.1, forward strand.
AGTCTTCATCTTGACTCGGTCTTAGGTTAGGTGGTCTTGACTACGATACAAAAGACAAAGAGTGGTGGGGAAATTGTGATGAAGAAAAGAAAGAAAACAGTCAGGAAAATTTTGGTTAATCTTAATCGATATTGTCATGGGAATATTAAGCAATTTCATGATACTCTGCAGCCCTGCTTTATTCAGATCTAAAATCAAGCTGTAGTTTTGGTGGCTGTGAGGGAAAGCGAGGCGTTTGATGTTTTAAGCCACTGAAAAGATGAAACTGCCTCATCTTTAGGCACTCTGCTACCCCCCTTTACAGAAAAAATAAGTTATCTTTTTTTAAAGACCTTTCATCCCAGCTGGCAATGGCCATTTCAATATCCTGCAACTACCACTTTACCTGTCTGCAAGGTCCCTATAAATGGTTGATGCGAAACTGCCATTAGCTGGCCAATTCCTCAGCCACAGATTACCGCGCCAATACGTGGTAATCACAATGTTGAAAAGGTCTGATTGCATTCCACCCAGCCTACAAAGTGTGGCATAAATGGGCTTTCTCGAACATCTGAAGTCGGTTGTTGGTGTGCCATCATAGTGCATTAGGACTGTCAGGAGCAAAACAGCCATTTTTGAAACCTCTCTGTGAATCTTAAAAGGATGCGGTAAATTCTTTTGGAGGCAAACAAGGCCTTTCCGAGATTGTTGAGGCAAAGCATTTTCTGTGCGAGCTGAGATATAAACTCACCTCCACTGATAATACATTTATTGTGAATATTCCTAATCCCCTTTTTCCTTTCCTCTTTTCCTCTTCCCCCAGTCTTCCTTTTTTTTCATGCTCCTTCCTGGCTCGTCTGCTCACCTCCGATGTCATTAGCAAGTATAGAGGGAGGTTGAGGCAAGAGAGGAGTTGCTATTCTTAATGAATTCTGCTTTGTCTTTGCACTCCCCTACCTAGTTAACCCCCCTAGTGCTCAAGGTGTCAAATTAGAGCAGCTGGAAAGAAAAAGGGGAGAACAAGGGGGATGAGCAAAGAACATTGCACCCACAGCTCATTTCCCAACTCTCCTTCAAACCACCCTAATACAACATAATATTCATGAGTATTATCCGTGTAACAACTGTGGAAAAAATGGTTGGATTCACATATTCCACCTTTAGTTGATAACGCGTTACTCATGCACCGCTGTGCAGTGATAAGGAAAAGGTAACCTAGTATGTTCACAGCAAGCTTTTGTGATTATTTTTCACTGTTCTGAGAAGCATTTTTACATTTTAGTAACGGAAAAGCAGCAAACAACTACTTGTTCTTTCGGGATATGATGGTAGATCTGCGTTTTTACTCGAGCCAAAACCTTTTACCTTCTGCTACCTCATATTTTGATCTGCTTGCATGTGCAGATAAGTGCATGCACATATTATTTGGAGTCTGCAAAGGTCTCTAAAATATCCTACCTTTTTCAAAATAACTCAAACAAAGAAAGGATCTAACCATGCCCGATTTTACATCGTCTTACAAAGGTATTCCCTCCCCCAGATTACAACCACAAACTTCACTGTATTTAATTAGTATTTTATGTGACAGAACAACCCAAAGTAGAACACAACTGTGAAGTGGTAGGAAAACACTGAAAAAAAGCATAATTCATAATTGTATTTAGATCTATGTATTATGCATCATCCCGATCAGCTTCTTTGTCAATGCAGAAACATGCCCACAGAATGATGCAAGCACCAACATGTGCTGCCATGTAGATTTTGGGTTCAGGGTGATCTGTAGTTTTCTGCTGCACATAGAAGTTTACACATAGGTCCAAAATATTTTCATTTTTGGTCTCCTTGAACCTTTTTTGATGTGTCCCTTACTGCAAAGAGGCCTCCTTATGGCACTCTCTCAACAACTGCTATCTGTCTCTCTGTCTGTCTGTCTATCTATTTATCTATCTATCTATCTATCTATCTATCTATCTATCTATCTATCTATCTATCTATCTATCTATCTATCTATCTATCTATCTATCTATCTATCTATCTATCTATCTATCTATCTATCTATCTATCTATCTATCTATCTATCTATCTATCTATCTATCTATCTATCTATCTATCTATCTATCTATCTATCTATCTAGTCTCCACATCTTTTTCCCTGACCAGCCTGCTGTCTTCCTTTCATGATGCTGTTTGTTCATTAATGTTCTCAAACAAACCTCTGAGACCTTCACAGAACAGCTGGATTTACGTCTAAAGACAGTTAACTGCACTGGATTTTACCTTGGGGTATTAGAGTAAATCAGGATAAATGCATGTAAAATCTTTCAGATTTTTATTTGCAAAAAAAAAAAAGTGAAAACCTTGTATCATTTTCCTTCAACTTTGCCATTACACAATGCTTTGTATTGATCTCATAAATTACAAACCAAGGTAAAATGTGTACATTTGCAAAGCATTGTATCTTAGAGACAAAGATCTACGACCTGTTTGAATGCTCTACCTTGTAGTTTGGTTTTAGGTTTTGTTTTATTCCAAGCCGCACACTCAAGCATGATCACAAGTACATTATTATGGTCAGACGTTCAGACATTTCTTCTTTGAAAATAAAATATACAACTGGTATTTCTATACTTTGTCAACTTATTTTGTTCTTTTATCTGCTGCCTGAGTGGAGTCTCATTTAATCTTTTAATAACTTCCTTTCCTTTCATCTCACAGCACCTGCAGGTTCATTAGCAACCAAAGCCATCCAACTCAACATTGTTCAAACAGTTATTTTATATTCTACTTGAGATGCCAGAGTCAGATATGAAATATGCTGCGCTGATACAATTGAATGTTTCCATTTGATTAAATGCAGAAGCCATTAAAACACCGTGTTTTAATAGGTCACGTTAGGTGGGGTCCATTAGGAGTGGGAATAAACTGATGTGATTTGTGAGCAAGCTGCATTTGGAGGTACTGAGAGGCTTAACCCGAACTCACCTCGTCTATATTTGTTTTAGCTGTCCATGCAGCAGACTTCTCCAGAAGAGGTCGTGAACTTGCTGCGCCGACTGTGTGTCAGTGTGGGTGGACAAAGTAATAGTGCTAACGAGGGTGATTGCATGTCTTCATAATTCAGCTGCACATTTTCTGTCCAGGATCTGCTGCAGCTTAGCCACTTTATGTCCAACAATGGAAAAAAGATTGAAACTGCATCTTTTTTACTTTTCTCTAGCTTTGGGGTCAGATTTCTCTGTGAGGCTTGCAGAGATATTGCTGTTGTCTGCTTTCACCCGGGCATCAGTGGTTGATAGTTCTGACTCAACAGATAGGTCCCCTCGTGGCTCTGCATACTCACTACTGAGCCCAGCGTTTAGTTTTCCTTGGCAGACCCAGGCCACAGCTCATTAGACTAAGAGAATGCGCTTGCCTTAATTAATGATATGTAAATATCCTTGAATTGGTCACATTTGCATATTAAGAGAGATTTGTGGAATCTGAGGAGTGATATATTTTAATTAGGGATTAATTAAAAATAATGGGAATTTCATTCCGTCTGGCAGGTTGTGTTTGGTGTGTTGGGGCTCAATCTTTGAACGCTGAGGCAGAAGCATTTGAAGGAAGCTCGGTTCTTTCACCCACCACTATCTGCCCTGCATACAAACATGTGCCCTTACAGACACATACACACGCACACACACACTGGCATCACATTCCTTGAGATGCCAGACTCTTCCCAGGGGGTCTCCACAAAGAGCTGCAGCTTTGAAAAGCCGGCAAGGAGGAAGCTTGAACACCCACAATATGTTTTTTGTGGGGATGGTCCCAGTTTGGCTCAGTTTCATCTCCTCTTTTTTTTCTTCTCTGTGTAGTTTGGGAATGGCTCTCAGACACGGAACACTAGTAACGTTGGCAATCATGTTAATGGAATGCCATTAGGCCATGATTGTGTATGGGTGAATGGGGAGCGAGGGCAAGTTTTCGAGGTCTGAGTCGACGTATGCTTTGATCCACCTCTGAGAGACTCTTTGCATCCTAACATGTTCTCTAATTTCCCAAGCACCCATCTGCAGTACAGCAAACTCCCAGGGCACAGTCTGGAAAAGTATGAAATTTTATTTAAGTATTTTTAAAGACTGGATGAGTATAAAAAAGTATGTTGAAAAATGTTTGCATTTCCAGACGTTACACCATATCTCACTGGCTAAAGACAGTGTCCTGCTTTCCTCCTTCCCTTTTCCTTATTCCCTCTCTTGCTTTTGTCCTTCATCTCATCCTCTTATTTCCTGTCATCCATCTTTCCTTATGTTCTTTGTTGTGTCCCTTGTTTCTTCCTTCATTTCCTTCCTGGGTCCCTCACTGCTCCCATCCCTCCTTGTATCCTTCCCTTGATCCCTGTGTCCTTCCTTACACACTGTCTGTTATCTGATTTTACTTCCTTTAATCACTCCTAGTGTTCTTCCTTCACTCTAGAGTGTCCTTCTTTCTGTGTCCTTCCTTCCCGGCTTCCATCTCTCATTGCGTCTTCCTTACCGCTCTTTCCCTCAGTTTCTGCCAGGTTCCAGATTTAAAGGCTCAAACATAACATATATACCATACATTTTTGTATTTATATTTTAGAACTTGGAAAAAGGACATGGGATTTTTACAGGAAAAATGTCCATTAACCCTGTTCAGCTTGACCGCTATGTCAAGAGTTGTTTTTTTTTATTTTTTCAGGCTATTTGCGCCGGCTAATGAAGTACTCAGTGCGTTGTTTTTCCTCTGACAGCCGTGAAAATAAATCTGAATAGAGACAAAGAAACCATCTGTCATCGGCACCACTAATGGCAGTGATAGCACGACCACTATCACCTCATCTCCTAGGTGGAAATCATCCCCATTACCAAGCATCAGGCCTGCTTCCTGCTTCCTGATGCTTCTCACAGCATCAGCATCACACACACAAACATACCGTCTCAGTGAGCCTGCTGAGAGGGATTTTTGATGCATTTGATGAAGGGCATTTTTTTTGGTCATTTTCCCTGCTTTTACCACCAAACGCCTGTTTTTCTTCCAGCTCTGCTTAAAGCAGAGAGAGCTTCTTTGGCATTTCTGATGTGCCGTCAGCGTGCTGATGTTATTGATCCAGGACCTTCCGAATTCATTAGGAGATCCAGCCCAGGCCGCGCTGCATCTTTATTTATGTTGCTGCGCCTTCCCTGGCCTGCTTCTTTCTCTCTCTCTCTCTCTGCCTGCTTTCCTCTTTCATCCTCCATGCATTATTCTTTTATTATTCTTTTACAGCTGCCTTATCGGCTGCATTTTGGTGAGGATAAGACCTGTCAGCTTTGGGTCTAGTCGGGGGTGATGATGGGAGACTTCAAGGGGAAGAGGAGGGAGGAGGATGCCTGCTGTCCCCCTCTTTTTCATCATCTGAAATGGACCTCCACCCCCCCACCCTCCTCTCCACCTTGCTTCTTTCTTGCACTCTCGCCTTCGCTGTCTCTCTTCATAATGAGAATCTTTCTCTAATTGAGGGAGCTGCAGCGAGCTGGCCGAGGGCGGCGGGGTTAGATTGTGATACTGGCTACGTGACCATTATGCTGATAGAGGTGGCAGATCAATAATTTAGGCCCTGACCTTAATGGTGGTGTTAAAACGCTTATTCTCCCGGAGTCTGGAGGCCTTAAAGGTGCAGAGGTGGATAAAGGCGCTGGATGTGAAGGTGGGGGGATGGTGGGCAAAGCAGATAAGAGTGAGAGGTGAAGAAAGACGGGAGAGGGAGAGGGTATTTGCAGCCACCCTCTCAGACTTGTGCAAAGGAGGGGATCATGAGTGATGTTTTTCCTGCCTCTACATTCACACTCTCACATTGTCACCAGCATTCATCCTCTTAGTATCCATATGAGTGCCATAAGCTTTCCTTTCTTTTACTTTTTTCTTCTTTGCATGTGTTTGGTGTCTGCTTGTAATCCGTTTTCATAAAAACAGAAATAAAAAAAATGATCCAGCCAATTCTCACCAATACAGAGAATGCATCAGCAGACTCCAGAAGTGAACAAAGACTGCAGTAACGAGTGGGTTTAATCTGGTTCTGGGCTTGTCTTGTGCCTCCAAGCTTAAGGCTATGCTCAATGAGGATTCGGACAGCCATCGATTTGATTCTGAGGGACATTAACGTCACAGCCTCATGCGTCTCCCTCCTCTCTCTCCCCTCTCTGAAACTCTCATTCCCTGCTGGCAGGATGCGACCATCTCAGCTTCTCCACCCCCCTCCTTGCTCCTCCTCACCCACCCAGCCACCCTTAGGGGATGATATATTAGATATAACCAATTCAATTTTATGCAGCCAGGACAGACACCCTGGGGACATAAACACACACATTTTTAATACACTCCTCACCAGGAAGCCCAGTGCGCCAGAGCCTGTGGCTGCCCGTGGTCTCTTCTCACACTCAATTATTAATGTAACGGCCGCAGTGGCTTAATTAAATAATAAAGAAGAGCCCACTGCGAAGGAATGGTACAAGGACAAGTCAGGGAAGGGGTGACTTCTCTAAATGTGTGGTTTTGACATATATGAGAAGACAATATTTTTTTAGAAGTGTCTCATTATCACCAAATACAGCAGGAGAAATAAGCATGGAATAATATTTATCATGGCAAATACATTTCTAATGGAGCACCATCTTTGGGTAACAACCCAGATAATGCACAAATAAAAAGAAATTAAAACAAATAGGTTTTTAAATGATGTCATGTATAATAAACTTGGATGAAACAGGGAATAACTAACATGTAAAAAGGAGATGCAAATAGGCTTTGAAAGCCAACAACAAGTATTTAAAAGCAAATCTAGTTTAGTCTGGTTTAGTCATAATTAATGGGCTAAATACAATTTTCTCATTTCCAAGGTATGGCACAAGAAGCATTTTATAATGGATCAAGAAAGAGATCTTTTAAGACCTATACCATCTTATAATTGCAAAACACGTGGAGCAATTAGCTGAAGAGTTATTTCTAAACTATTAGACGTAATTTAAAAAAGGGAGGGGATATCATCTCATCATGAACTAGTTACGACTAGCTACTCTATTTGATATTTCTCTCAGAGGAATCAAAAGAATAATTGGAAGAGTTGTCCAGTTGCCGAGGACAACTCGTAGATTGCTTTACATTTGAATGAAAGTAGCAGGCACAGTTTTTCCAGGAAAATAATAAGTAACGTACTGAATGACAATTACATCTATGCACTCTCACTTTCAAGACTCCACTGCTGAAGACACAACATGTAGAAGTTTCCATTAGATCATTTGGACAAGCCAATAAAATACTAGGAGAACATAGTTTGGTCAGATGAGACAAAAATTTACCTCTTTGAATTTCATTGCACACACGCAACAATGCGGCTGCATGGTGGTGTAGTTGGTAGCACTGGTTCAACTCCCGGCCCCGGGGTCTTTCTGCATGGAGTTTGCATGTTCTCCCCGTGCATGCATGGGTTCTCACCGGGTTTCTCACCGGCTTCCTCCCACAATCCAAAGACATGCCTGTTTTGAAATTTTGATATGTTCAATACTTCTGCCAAATAATATTATATCAAAAAATGAGGGCTTCTTCAGAATAAATTATTTGAAAGAGAGGTGTAGGCTTTTGGCTCAAGACTCGATCTGTTCATAAATCAGCCGTCTAGAGAGTCGGGTCAAGCAGGGTTTGTGATTCTTCAACAGCGTAAAAAGACTGATTTCCTCACATTATGGATTCCTGCCACCTCCAGGGCAAGCTAAAGGAAGTACTCTGTCTCCGACGTGATGAAATGTGGCGTTATCTTTTACTTTGTTTCATTAGATTCACTGGAGATTACACACCAACCTCAAAGACTAGCTTTTCCTGCTCTCTAAGACGAGACATCCTCTGGCCCGGGGCAGAAAAATATATATTTCCCCGCTCCCAGCTCTCATCCCCATCCTGTTTCTTTGGGTTCATGTCAGCTTTAACTTGTAATTAATTATTCAAATTCTTTTTGAAATGCAGGGCTACATTTTGAGTGGCTTGTTCAAAGGCAAAAGCGTTTTTTTTTTTTTTCTTTCTTTCTTTCCCACTAATGGCAAGTAGGCTCTGCCATTAGATTGAAAAATAGGCCCATTGTGTGTGTTGACTTGGTGGCTTACTGCGATGAAGGATTGCGACAAACTGGAGTGTTTAAATTGGCGAATTGAAATTAATGCCCCCTCAAAGCCGGGCTTGCTGACGATACATTAAAGCTAATATTCCTGCAAAGTCGAGCAAATGTTTGTTTATATTCACGAAAAACACTGAGTGAGAATGAAATGATTGGATTTCACCCCAGAAAACACTTACATTACAGAGGAAAGAAGCAAATTGTAATGCAGTGAGGTGTGGGTGATTCTTTCCTTCCTTCTAATCCTTCCAGACGGGCGTCATTTATGCTTTTTATTTTTTAAATCTTCTCTATTTTTTCCCCTTTTTTTTTACCACATTCTCATAACACATCCCACAACTTTCGCCTGCTGAGACACTGAGACGCTTTCAAAGGTCACGCCTCGACTCTGTCTTGTCACATCTCTTATTCAGGCGGGTTTTTATTTATTCATGCCACTTTTTGATTTTAATAATTTAATGCCATGAAATGTTTCTTTCATACAGCAATAAAGTGCTCGCAAAGGAGCGTCGACTTATCCAGAAAAATATGGTCATATGTTTTTTTTTTTTCTTTGCATGTAAAGCTGTTGCTGTCAGTGCGGGCTGTAATGCGTATCGATTGAAATTACCCCTCGCCGCAGCCAGACGGCCCCTCAGATGCCGAGTGAAGAGTGTATAAGAGCCTCCTTTTTTGTACTTTTCCTTCTCCTTTAGAATTTACTGCCACTGGATGAGAGTGGTATTTATTTTCCTCACACTCGGCTCCTTTATCCTGGAACTGGCAGAGTGATTTTGTAGAATAGAAACATTATAGACTGTTAGTGTCAAAGTGTTAAATGTGATGTATAGAGCTGGGGGTTTCAGAGGGAGGGGGGAGGGGGAGGGGGTGCTGGGATGGCGGTAAGGAGGTGAGCACCGCCAGCCATGACTGGAGCAAGGTGCTCATGGGAGAGAGGGGCCATCCACCATGTGAGGGATGGCAGGGTAATGTGGCGGGAGGTAATGGCTTTCCTCAGTCCGCTGAAACAGAGGGGAGATCATTAGGGGCTGCTGTGCGGCATGGCGTAGTCCGTTTACCCCCCTGACTCCGCCAGCGCCTCCTGTCAGAGCAAAGGGTGTGGAGATATTCACTGAATCTGTCTGTCTGTTTTTACTGCAGCGCCGCCAGCGTCACTCCCGAAGAGGATAGACTGATTTTTATTCTTTAAACAGACACTTCAGCTTACAAGTCCCTCCGCACATCCATTCATTCATTCTTTCATTTTCCATACCCGCTTCATCCTCTTCAGGGTTGTGAAAGATGACAAAAACAAAACTTTTTGACCGTTTTTTTGTGTAAACAAGTATTACTTTATGAAACGGTTTATTTATTGGAGACGGAAGTGCCATCTTAAAAAGGAAAAGGGATCAAAGCCTTCAATATCCTTGGGTACTTCAAAGTTATTACAGCCTTGTTTAATTAGAAAGCTCAGAAGATGCTAATTTAGTGTGCCGCTCAGGCTTTAACTTTATTATTACAAAAAAACTAAAGGCACAATCAAAAAACAAAAAAAGGATCCTCTTTGATTTCTTTCCATAGGCCGGTATGAGATTCTGACACCATGATAACCTTTCATGATATCATGATTTTTACAAAAAAAAAAATTAGTTCTGCTAAATTTTAGAATGAACACCTGTCATATTTGGTTGTAATTCTCAACTAAATGTTCTTATTGTGCAGACTAGTGTAACTTTTTGTCATTCCAATCTTTATAGAGAAACACACATATAACAAGCTGATAGAAGGTAGTTATTTAGTCAGGCCATCTGCTCAGGTAGCGAGCCTGCATTCAGTGGCTGAACCCCTTGTAGACTATTATCACAAACTCACCTCAAACCGCTTCAGATCTTTATGCCCTCTGATGGCGGTTGATGGATATTCCAGAGATTCCAAGGATGTACTAGAAGCAATTTGCTGTCATCTGTCAGAGTCATGCCAAATTTGCACACTAAATAGCAAAAATTATGTAAATGTCTGCTATTTAAATTAATCTCTACTTACTTTATCTTCTCCTTGACAACACAAACAATATTTTTTATGTATATAAATTGTAAATACATTTAGGCAGTAATAGGTCAACAGACATGCTGCTAGTAGCTTGCTAACCGTTTAATTAAATCAGGGTTACCGCAATAAGAAGGATGAGTGGTGTTTCTTTAGTTTCCATGTTTTGTTGGTGTTTTTTATGACTGGAAATGCTGCAGTTCAGCTAAATTTCTCTTTCTTGTTAGTGAGGGAAGTCGTCTTTCAACCTGCTAACCCTCAGTGTGCAGCAACAGGTGGGCGAGGGGAAGTGCTTTCTTGCTCTATAAAACTTTGGTCACTCAGGCACTTTATTTGGCATGTCTATGAAAAGACTTTGTGAGAACTGTGTGATGGAAACTTTTAGTGCTCTTGAAACCACAACTTTTTAAAATCTCTGCATACCTTAACACTGGCAACCTACACATACCTAAAAGAGACACTTACAATACCCCTGCATATTCATCTCTTCATTCTGGTTCAGATCATGGATGAATGAAGAAACCAAACCATTCTTTGATTACTGTCTATTATTTTACAAGCAGTTCATTTATTAGAGACAGAGGTGTCATCTCAAAGGGGAAAATGTATTAAATCCTTGAAGATATCAAGGTTTTCACAGTAATTACATGTAGTTATGTTATATTCTTGTCTTTAAATTATTGTTTTGGCAATCTATTTTTTTCTTTGAGTTAATTTGTGTGTTTGGTCCCTTGTTTTGTTTCCAAGTGATCATTTCTGTCTAAGTATATTTCTCCTCAGAAGTGGTTTTTGCCAAGGTTTGGCTGAATCTGTAGGAATGTCCGTCTGTCTTCCTGTAGCAGCAGCAGCGCTCTCTAAACTATTTACTGTGAGCGAAGAAAGAAATGACAGACTTTTGGCGAGCTTTTTGTGAAATGTTTCAAGTAAAAGTGTGCTTTTGTGCGTCGCCGTGGAGTCTTCGCTGCCGGTTAACAGCACTTTGAGCCGGCGTTCGATTTTTGCCCCAGTGAGCCTCCACTCCACCGTGACAGAGAAGATTGGATGTCATTAAGGTCTGCAGTCTTTCCGCTATCCGGGGGTGTGTGAAATGGGCTCTTTTTGGCTGCCAAAAGCGTGGCCTGTTATTGTGCATCTCCATCATACATGTGAATTCACACACACGACCCCCACTCAACCACCCCCCACACAGGTTTGCAGCATGGATGACCAGAGCTGCCTGTTCATCTTTTGGTGTCACTTACATGCTGTGTGTGCATTTTTGCACGGCCCCTTCTGTGTTAGCTGGAGACTCCTCAGTGAGTCACATCCCTAACGAGACGACACATTGTCAAGCCAAAAGAAAAAAAGCTTCGGAGAAATATGATCGCTCCTGTAAAACGGGCTAATTATACCCCATTGACAACCTTCAAAAACCCACTTTTATTGGCCGATTCAGCCAAATAAAATTTTACTGCACAAGCTGAGCGGGACGATGTCGCTTTTGCGTTGCTTTTCGAAGCTTAGCCTTTATATGATCCCCGTTATTACACCTCTGTGACATTTAAACCTTATTGAACAGGACTTTAAAATCTGCATGCAGTCTATAAAACTGGCATTTATTTCTTTCGGATGGGAGGAAGGTCCTTCAGCAGTTCAGTGCTTACTAGAACAGACTGACGTGGCTTTGCTGGATTCAGAAATCTCTTATGGACATGGGAGATTTAAAACAGGGCCGCAACTGTTTTGTTGCATTGACCTGCTAATAAAAGCGACTTTTAAGCCACAGATAAAGTAGCGGTAACCTTGTCTTATAGAATTCCAAATTTTATGCTTCGATACAGATTTGAAATATTGCAAAATGTTTATATCGCAACTGCTTTTACAGTAAAATCTGGATTTTTATCACCCTACATAAAAATAGCATAATAACTATGAAAAACATCTGACTCAGGATTTACAGCCCAGAACATTTTCTAACCAATTAGAATCAGTTTGTGCAGTTTTGCCAACCTAGGTAAAGCACAACTCACATTTAATAATTACACTGACATACTAAAGAAGGCAAGTCTTGTCCCCAAATGTTTTGCCAAAGTCTAAAAAGGAATTTAAATGTAAAAGGTGAACAAAGACAACACCACTAAGGTAAAGTATACATAAAGGTGCAATAAGTGTTGCCATAAAATTCAGAAAGTAAAACCATTTTAATATAGAGTCTTTACACATAGAGTAAAAATTTCCCAAAACCCGTTTTTTTCTTGTAATTTTGATGATTATGGCTTACAGGTAAGGAAAACCCAAAATTCAATGTCTCAGAAAATTAAAATATCACAATAGTCCAATGAAAAAAGGATGTTTAAAGGACAAATGTCAGGCTTCTGATAAGTATGCCCATTTCTATGCACTCACTTCTTGGTTGGGCCTCCTCTTGCATGAATTACTGACTGCATCAATGCACCGTGGCATAGAGCAATCAGCCTGTGGCACTGTGTAGGTGTAATGGAAGCCCAGATTGCTTTGATAGCTGCCTTCAGGTCATCTGCATTGTTGGGTTTGGTGTCTCTCATCTTCCTCTTGGCAACAGCCCATAGATTTTCCATGGGGTTCAGGTCAGGAAGTTTGCTGGCCAATCAAGAACATGAACACTATGATCACTGAACCAGCTTTTAGTACCTTTGGCTGTGTGGGTAGGTGCCAAGTCCTACTAGAAAATAAAATCAGCATCTCCATACAGCTTCTCAGCAGAGGGAAGCATGAAGGGCTCCAGAATAGCTATGTTGACTGTGGACTTCAGAAAACACAGTGGGCCAACACCAGCAGATGACATGGTACCCCAAACCATCACTGACTGTGGAAACTTCACACTAGACCTCATGCAACGTGGATTCTGTCCCTCTCCACTCTTCTCCAGACTCTAGCGCCTTGATTTCCAAATGAAATGCAGAATTTACTTTCATCTGAAAACAGGACTTTGGACTATTGAGCAACAGTCCAGTTCTTCTTTTTCTTAGCCCAGGTAAGACCCTTCTGACGTTTCTGGTTCAGAAGTGACTTGACAGGAGGAATGCGACAGTTGTAGGCCATGTCTCGTATTTGTCTGTGTGTGGTGGCTCTTGATGCACCAGCTCCAGCCTCAGTCCAGTCTTTGTGAAGCTTCCCCAAATTCTTGAATGGTGCACCTTTTCCTACCATACTTCTTCCTTCCACTCAATTATCTATTAATATGTTTTGATACAAAACCAGCTTCTTCAGCAATGACCTTTCGTGGCTCCCTTCTTGTGAATGGTGTCAATGACTGTCTTCCTTTCCAGTCACCAATCTTCCCCATGATTGTGTAGCCTATGACCCAGAGTGAGAAACCGTTTGAAGGCTCAAAAAGCCTTTGCAACTTTGTCAAAGTATTCTAATTTTCTGAGACACTGAATTTTGGGTTTTCTTTACCTGTAAGCCATCTGTAAGCCATCATGAAAATTACAAGAAACAAAGGCTTGGAATATATCCCTCTATGTGTTATGATTCTATATAATATATGAGTTTCACTTTCTGAGATGACTGGTAAATAATATTGCACTTTTACGCAATATTTTTTGAAATGTACCTGACAGTTCTTGCATAAATAGTGCCCTAGGCAATCCCCTCCTTCTGGTGCTGCCCCACAACCAATCAAAATGCAGGAAATCATGCAAATTCTGGGAAAGATAAAATGTAGTGTAGTCCCTCTGAAAAACATGTAAAATAGTCACCCCATTCTATATCCTATTCCTATGGTTGATAGAGAATCAAAACACCAAAGGTTTTATTAGCACGATAGCTAAGGGAAGTTTTAATGGTAAATCCATTTTCAAATCGTAATACTAACTAAATGCCACATTTTACCATGGTAATCATTAAAACCAGTAACTGTTGGGTAAAGAAAAGGGAGGAAAATGAAATTGATGATTCTGTGTTTGAGCATCGAAGAGCTCCTAGATGATTTTTGATCATCAATGAGCTACATTTTGTGATCTTTCTTCTTTGGCAGATCGTCAACATGTTCTAATCCTTCATAATCTAATAGTCGTATTGCCCACTTTTAAATTTGAGCAACACTAAAAAAATACTAGGACATATAAAATTTTTATTTTGCTGATTTGAGTCACATGGTGTCAGAGCCCAGTCTGCATCAAGTCACTTTGCTGCTTTGATGTTTATTGGTCTGCAATTTTCAGAGAAATCACCATTGATTTCATTTGCGTGCACTTAAAGCCCATCTCTATGCTGCTAAAAGTAAAGAAGGTTAGAAGCAGAGATTAGACATTAAAAAGCATGGGATACTTTTAGTTTAAAGAATATAATTGCTGTTTTTTCTTTACCAAATAAATGAATTGGAGTCCAAATTCGAATAATCATCCCTTTCAGTTTCTTAATCTGTGATTTAGTAGGTAAGATCGAATAAATTTATTTCCTCGACAGCTCTCAGATGAAAAACTCCAGCAGAAAATGGAAAGGCGTTGGTAGAAAGCCTCCTCCCCTCCTCTGTGTAATTAAAAAGGGGTGTCTGTCAGTGGCTGCGGCTGCTTTGTGTTGCCCCATATGTTTGGGCGCTGATACAGGGAGGATTATTCTGTTTGGAAGCCTGATAACAGCCTGTTTATAACCTTGGCACAGACCGTAGCCTAATCTGGCAGCAGCACATCTCTCCCCACCTCCAACCCCCCCAAATTTTCACAGTAAAACCACATTGGGATTTTTTTCCTCCAGCTGGGGAAAAATGGTGAAAAACCTTAAAGAGTTGAGTGTTTAGCCTATATCTCTCCTGTGCATATTCGACTCTGCTCCACCTACAAAATAAGCAAGTGATGTTCACCTTTTTTTGGGATGGTTCTGATTGTGAATCTCGACACAGTTATACCACCTGTGTTTTTGTCTGATTGTCTATCACCACGTCTTCAGTTAGACGGATATACAGTATACTACTTTCATCCCTGAATGCCTGTGTCCTTCCTCTTTCAAGGTTTGAGTTGCAAAGAATCTGTTCAATGCTGAACTTTTCCTTACTTTTCTAGATGTTAGTGCTCCTTTTGTTGGAAACTTTCATTTTTTGTTTAATCTTCAGGCAGATTAATTCAACCTTTTGTTCCCTGAGCATATTGCCTTCGTGCTGGCTTTCACATGACTGAGTGTGTCATAATTTCTACTTTACCAATGAAAACTGCTTTGTGATTGGAGGTTCTTTGTTCTTTTAGAATAGCACTCCAAACTAGACTAATTGCCACATGACTGACTTTTTGAAATTAGTGGAACTCTATTGTTATTACCCAGTGTGGAGGCCATATTCCTAATATTTTATGCAAAAGCCCTGCTGGTATGTGCTATGATTATGATAAAAGATGATTATTGGTAGCTAGCAACTGGGTAAATTTGCTGCAACTTGCATTTTAATATTTTTTATATTTTCTGCTACCATAGACCAATAAGATTACTAAATTGTTCTGCAGGGGCCCAAGGAGTCAGAGAGCCTTAGTCTTATCTAGGTAATTTATTCCAAAGAGAAATAGGAAATAACCCAAATAAGACACAAATAAAAGGGAAAATAATATGTAAGATACTGTGGGCCAGCATTACCGAAAGAACATAAGAACATCCCAGAGGGTACAAGAAACAACAGTGAAGAGAAGAAGAGAAGGAAAGAAAAAGAAAAACAATTAAGTCAAAAATAGCCATTAAGTCTAGGGTTGAAACAAGTTTTTAGGGCACAAGATTCATGATATTAAAACTCCACGATTTTCCTCTTTAAAATTGAAGACTGACTCGCAACGTGGTATTGAGTTGCTGTCAACATGTGACTTTATCTGGTGAAGTAAGTGTAAGACATGATCATAAGATCAAGGTATCATTGTGTATGCTTTAAACTTAACCCCCTGCTGTATCTATGTTCAAAACTCTTATCAGTTTGGTCAATTTGTGCTCCAATTTCATAATTTCATACATGCCTTCCCTTTATGCCTCCATTTTAAACATGTTAACCAGTAGTTCTCAAACGTTTCTGTCAGAACCCCGCTTTAGAGAACCTCTCTGTCCACCTCTCTTTGTGTGTTCACAACATTTATGTGTGTCAAACAGCAACATGGCTCATTATTAATCAGACAGGTCCTGCACTTGGTTTAAAGCATCATCGGGAAACCAGTTTAGCTCCAAAACCGTTGAGGAAATAAACTTTTCCTGGGCCAGGCTCCAGCTATGTGCTGTAGTACCTCCGCTTGTCACCATGGAAACGCTGAGCTGTATAATGTGTAACATGGAAACAATTTTAGGTCTCTACACTTGAAAACTATACAATAGTTCCGCTTATAAAAAATAATAAATGAAAAAAATCCTGGAGGGTTCAACACGACCCACCCTGAGAATCCCTGCTGGAAATGATCCATGTCGTACCCATGTAATTAAATTATACTTTGCTTTCTAGTGAAATATTTTTATGGAGTATGGAAATAAATTCTAATAATGCTTTTCTAATCTTGCGTGTAATTTTATTCAACCATTTATTGTTTTCTGAAAACCTTGTATTAAAACCTATTTCTGTTTATTATTACAATTTTTAATACAGCTGATTCCTATAAAATACGACAGAATATTATCTTAAACAAAAAACTCCCATTAATGGATATTTTTGTTATTACACAACAAGTAGACTATAGACAATAACTTTAAAATGTCGATTGTAAAAGCAGGTGCAAAACACCCACCTGGTGTCAACAGTTCCTACCTGTAAAAGGCGGCTACAAAACAACCAAAGCCACAAAGGTACAACATGGCCAGCACCTGTAACTTTCGGTCTGTGTTTGTTACTTTTCTACTTTTATATTTCTAGTTTGTGAGTCAGCTTTTTAAAAGGAATTAGTTTTACAAAATACTGTAAAATATGATCCATGCATTTTCTTGATTTTATCCATGATAATTTTGTTAGAAAAATGTATTATGCTTGTGAATGCTTTTGAAACCAGCCTTACAAAATTTCTAAATCCTGAACTTTTACTTGTATTTTTACACCTAAGCGTCGGCACTTTTATTTAAGTGACTGATCTGTGCTTCTGCTACTATTGGCAGTGACTAAGTGCGATTACGTATGACAGCATATTTGCTTTTCTGCTCCTTCAGTCTGGGAACAAAGCTCCTCGCCCACATCCTGTGCCACGCATAATCCTTTGCAGGTCTCACCTTAAACGTTAAAGTTAATAAGAGGGTTCCAACCTTGCTGATGAGTTGCCTGGGTGCTGAATAACAGCCGCTCTCTGTAATGCACTGTATGCGAGGATCCTTAACCAGCAAACTGCGGGGAGAGAGAGAGTGCTCGGAGTGGCAGGCAAAGAGAACTGTCAACCTGTCACATTTCTCCCTCCTCTCCCCCCTGATAAATTAAAGTTACACAGTGTGCGAGTTGTAGCAGCGGAAGGCTGTGCAGAAAGCCTGGCTCCTCAGGTCTCAGGAGATAGCTGGCAACTAGGTCAGACTGATAATGTAATCCGCTGACTGGATCCTGTGCCCACTACACCCAGAGTAGAAAGGCATGTCAAGTAGAAAAAAAATTGAAAAGGTAAATAAAATCACAACTTTATGTGCAATTTATTTGCAAATTCCTTTGCTGGTTATAGTTAATTGGGTTTAAAAAGAAGTAATGCCAATGCTGGCTAGTGTGAGTACCTCTACACTGATAAACCTACCTGCTTACTGTATGTGCACCTGCACCTACCTGATTATTCAAAAGCTTCATCCATATCAATAACCGTTACAATCCCCACCAGGGAATATTATTTACACGGATTCATTTTTGCACTTTATCTTTGCACCACATACGACACTGCACATGCACAACTAAATAGCAGCATGCAGGTTTGCAGGAAGAAAATTACAAGAATAAGTCTCTGCATCAGCAAGGAGCATTTTCATTCCCATGCAGCACTCCACCGAGGCTCGGTGGGCCCACTGTGACAACTCTGCCTCCCTGCAGGTGTGGAAATGAAACAGCGCCTATAAATAGCACAGCCAGCTGGGAGTAGAGAGCTGTAGAGCTGTTGGGGGGGCGGGGTTGTTGTTGGGAGGAGGTGGAAAGTGGTCCAGCTGGGGATGCAGGTGTGTAGAAGCTGACCGACAGAATATGAGTGTTGTCTTACCCAGGGGGGCCGAAGGGGAACGTGTTGGAGCTGCAACACGAACCAGTTTTAAAACTGGGCAACCTATGGATAAATATACTTCATATATCAAGTTGGACGTACATCTGACGATAAAAAAATTATTATTATTATTGTCAGTCATTAGAACACCTGTTAATGTGTAACCTCTCTTTAATTACCTAATACTTTTCTGATAGTAAATATTTAAGCAGTTTGATTTTTCACCTTGGTGTGCAAGGCAAAAAATGTTGGGCTTCACAAATAGTGTCTCGAAAAATGAGTCATACCCTGAGAGCTCATTTTGTGACTTCACAACCAGAAACATGAATGCGTTTTGTTGGAATTTCATGTAACAGACCAACACAAAGTAGTGCATAACCTTTTTTGGTGAAGGAAGAGGATAGTTGTTTTTCAAAATCTTTTAAAAACTAATCTTTTCTGTTGCTGTGCTTAATTAAATAGCCATCCAAATAAGGCCGCAAAAACATTTAACGCTGTTTCCATCATTACCATGTTCTCCTACTGCTACAGGCAGTAACAGAGCTTCTAAGCCACAGTATAACCTTGCTATCTCCACTAAAAGAACAAATCAAACTGAATGGAAACATCATTCAGAAGTAAGGCTCCCTCCCTATGATGTAGTTACAATATAAATTTATGGAAACTGGATACTGTATGTTCTAAATACATGGCATCCAGTATACTGAGCTTTTAATCCATTCAGAAAAACATCCTCACTCAGACACAGCTGAGCCCAGCATCAGCTCAAGCACGGCACAGTGTCTGAGTTGAGTGCAGGGTCTCAGCACAGATAACCAAAGTGTCACCAAGATAGAGTGAAACACTCATATCAATAAAAACCTGCTACCTGTCTTCTCTACTTATGTACGTGTGTCATTAGACAGAGCTCAACATGCTTTTTGTTCTGAGAGTTCAAGATTTCTGTCTAAAGCATGGATGTAATAACCGACCCACCAAACCGAACCTGCTCTCTTTTTTTCGTTTGTTAGGCATTTTACAAGACAAGAAGGCGTAGGCCAGTATGAGGTTCTAACAATATAATAGTCTTGGGAAAAAGATACCACAGTTTTACACTACCACACTGCTAACACAAAAATTTGAAAATAAAAGTGTATAAAATGATCAAAACCGTAAACCAGCAATTATTCCTTTTGAAGCTAAAATAATATATTGATTATTACACTTAGAATATGCTTATCTATAACATTTCCTATTGTTATTTTGATTGTGATAAAACTAGTTAAGCACCTGTCAAACCAAGTACCAGTTTTAAAGAGTTTATTCCACAGAATATCACACATCAGTCATTCTGCTCTTCATAAAGCAACACAAGGGTAACAACAGTGGTGGTTTGGTCAAAACCAGAAATACTTCCAAACAACCATATTTGTCTCATATGTGTAACCATTTAAAACTTTTAGTGGTTTTCTTTCAGTTCGCTGACCAGCCGTAAGTGGGTGTGGGGCAGCATCAATTTAACCTGTGCTTCACGCAGCTGGAGAAAACTCCTACACTTTCTCTGGAATCTCTGACAAGGTCTTTAAACCATATGCCTTTCGATTCCTATCTTGCAATGTATACTGCCGTTTTGATAAACAAGTGTTTTGTTGGTCTAAACATGAGGAAATTTAGGGGGTTTTGTAAAACTTCAAGTCACATCTCTGTGTCACTTTTGATGTCACTTTGATGTCCTCCCATTCTGAATAGCATGCCTATACTACAATCAGCGGTGTGTAATTCCAAATATTCTGCTGTGTAATAACCCTGTACAGTACTTTCCTGTGACATCACCCCTTTATTTAATTTTGGTTTTAACAGAAAACCTGGGAAGGAAATGTCAATGTTATGTATGTGCTTCCAAGTCAGATAATTAGCTAAGCTAATCACACAGTGAATGATGCCATCATTTTCAGTTTTAAGCATTCGTCATCCCGAGGTGAGTGAAGCTTCTTCATAGTGTAGCGTGTTACGAAGTGATGTATGGGGTCATTGCTGTTATATTTGAGTGGCATTTGTGGTGATTTTGTCACAGTAGGACACATATATGGCATACATGGCATGTATCCCAAGCTGCCACAAAAAATGTAGTAGCTTGGCTGAGCTGGAGATCAACATGTGTAATCCAGTGTTAAATGTGTAGTAAGGAAACTGGAGCATTATGATTTTACTATGGCATTGTGTCTTCCCACACCACTGAATAATGTGACGAGGGTAATAGGACAAGTATGACAGAATGCTTTGAAACAGGAACTTTTTAAAACCTTGGTAGACATTATTATTGGTTACTGGTTCATGCCTAGTAGAAAATTGTGATGTTAATTTTGACCCCCTGCTGCATGTCATAACTGGGCCCAACACTGGTTGAACATGAATTCAATCCTTTTTTGTCATACATGTGTCATATTTTACGAAGGGATATAACCATTTCTGGCGTGTGCTCCCAGTGCACAGGACTGTCTGGTTAGTATATCAGTATGTTATTTTTCAACACAGCAGCGTTATATTTATTGTTTTTAAGCCTCAGCTTTTAGGGCAGAAAATTCTGCTTTCATTTCCAATGGATGACTTCATGTGGTGTTCATGTAAATGACATCTAGCACTTGCACACTGGTGCATGCATTAATGCATTAATTCTTCACTGTTATATGTCTTTTTTTATGCTGGAGGCAGAATGACACATTCTCATCAAAAACACATTCTCCTACTTACGCTCCACTCTGTTCAGACGCGCGCACACACACATTTTAGTGCTGATTGACAGCAGGAGCTCCCTCTGACCTAGTATTCTGCTACAGTGGGACGATCCCACAGGCCTGTGATTAATGACTTAGGCTTTATCCACTAGTAGAGTGGTAGGCCTGCCAGCCAGGCCACTTAGATTGCTTGGACCACTACCTCTGCTGTAAACACAGTCCCGCAATCTGCAACTGTGTTTCTCTACATCTCACTTTCTGCCTGTAGGCTTTGCATCTTCATATTTACTCTTACAGCTCTAAATCGTTGCCTCACCTCAAACGAACACAAAAGCAACGCACCTTTGCATTTACACAACCCCCAATGAACTTTTTCTCACCCTGTGGCAATCACTAGTTGAATTTTATTTGCATTATGTCTGTATTAGCACAAGTGTGATGGAGACAATAAAAACTGAATTTGTTTGTCTTTTACATGCTATGGTTTGCTTATGCAAAATGTTCACCACTGCATCTCTTGTTGAAAGCAAGCAATCATCATGCCCCAGGTCATAAGCAAAAAAAATATCCAAGGCTGTGATTACTTGCATTAGTTTTATGATGCAAATTGAGCATCTTTAGTCTGTTTTGTTGAGTACACCTCACAGGAATTTCTCTCATTGTGAAAACGTCCAAACAGCACAGGTCTCTATCGCAGAGCTTAACCAGTCTGACTTATTTTTCTTTGACAGTAAGCTCCATCGCAAAAGCTCAGAGACGATATGTTTTTGCTGAAGGAAATCTCTCAAGGGTTACTATGTTCATGGCACTTTGTAACCTTTTAGACACTTAGCAAGTCAGTCTGCATTCAGAGAACACATTTAAACTGCAGGCTTTAGTTTTTGATGACACATTTGAGATATTTATGTTGTGAACAGATCTAGCAACAATTAAAATCAACACCGTTGATTAGGTTGATGGATAAATTCTTTTAGCGGGTTTAAAATCCCCTCAGGTTTAGGATTGTTTGTCTGATATAGTAGGTAATTTCCAGACATCCTCTTTCTACGGGTTCTTAAAAAGATTCTCAAATTTGTTTATCTCAATTTTGTTGCCTTAAACACTAAATTGCAGTTAGTTGCACCATAAATATGTACATTTTTCCTTTTTTGTCATTTTACTTTTCAATGACCTTTTTTTTATAAAAGCCCTGTCAGCATTTATTCTTTCTGTGTAGGCAAATGTAGTGTGTAGATGATGTAGTGTATTGAATCCTAATCACCTTGCAATATTAGTTCGTGTAGTGTCACAGCTGCAAAACATTGCATTGGTGCAATGTATGATATCATGTGTAAGTGTCAGTCATTCATACTCTTGATATTGATAATACACCTGGCTAGTTGGATAGACTCTAACTGCCCTTTATGCCCACACCTAATTTGAAATTTAAAGTGGCTGAGACGTTAAAGCTCTTGGGGAGTGGTGGGGACATTGTGGATTCTTACACTATCTCAATTGTGGAAAAGTCTGAAATTTGCTTTTATCATTTTTGAGGTCTGAATAAGTATGAAAAATGAATACTGAGTATAAACAATAATGGATTTTTTCCCTACTTACATTTTTCAAATCGCATTAGTCGAATAATGCTTATTTGATGCAGTGGTTTTCACATTAATTTTGATTTTCCAGATAAAATATTGAATATAACATTTTAGCCATTTATCATTAGTTTTTAAATTATTGTAAGTATGAACCAACATTCAAAACTCAAACATGGGCATTTTACCACCTGTTTAATCTCTGGAAAACAGGATTAACTGGATCTGTTGTCCTTAAACTGGGTCTAAGATGCCAAACAAGCACTAAAACTTTACGCTATATTCAGGAATTTCTACAAACAAATTCAAGATACCAAATCTTAGGGTACTCGACACCTTATATGACTTATATGAGTTATAAATGTTGAAAATTAGGTGATTGACTTCAGAATTGGCCCAGGAAAAATGTGTTGGAACCCTGAAAATCTGCTCCTGAAGCTGTCATGGCTATACTTAGTTTATTTAGGAGATTAAAATCAAAATGTTCCTGTCACATTATCCGTTACAAGTTTCTTTGTCATGGGGGAGTGCATTTTTAACACTGTTTGATTTTCCATTGCTGGCTAAAAGCCATTTCAAAGCTTACTGAATATCCTAAGATGGCGTTAAAGCTGGGTAACCTGAATGGAAAGGCAATGGACTTATATGCCAGAGATGAAAGTTATATTCAACTTACCTTTTATTAGGTAAGCTAAATATAATTTACTTTATCTTATTTCTAGTTGTTGTTTTTTTTTTTTAGTCTTTGATTATAGTTACTGGCATTTGTAGAATCTATGATGATATGTAAATACAGCCCCTGTCTTTAGTCAAACAAGAAGTACCTAAAATAAATAATACAAATAATTAATTAATTAAAACAATTAACAGGAAATGTTTAAATGTGGAATTTGCTTTAGATACAAATGACAAACTTGTCTGTGTAAAAGTTCAATGAACATCTCTGTGAGTCAGACGCAACAAACACTGAAATGCATTTCCTTTAACTCTCTAACCTTTTATAGACGAAATAATCGCTAGACAATTAAAATTAAAGGAAAGATTGATTGAGAAAAATAACAGCTGACTGCAGAACAGGACCACTAAGTTCACTGAATACATAGGAGCTCTCGCATCCTACTTGGAACATAATTAGGATGCAGAAACAGAATATACTTCAAGTCTAAACCATAAATGAATTAATTTTGATTAATAACCCCCACTGTGTTTTTCTTTTATTGACACTTTAATGCTTGAGCATCATTTTGAGATGTTTGTTGGCTGAGATTGAGGAAATTTAACAACCTCTTAATTTTGTACTCAATTAATTAGTAAAATGCTCTTCATATTTTGGGTTTAAAATCTACTAAGTAAATAAATTCCTAACTTGTGTTGTTATACTGTATGCACATGTAATGAAGAGAAAAGTCAGATGGTTAAATCCCCAAATGCAGATGTGTATTATGTAGAAAGTCAGGTTGAGTACCTCAAAATTGTCTAAAATGTAATTTTGCAAGACCCACCACGTTTTTGGTCAACATACCGATATCTTTACATTTGCTGAAGTTTGTCATAAGACTACAAAAGTCTCCTTTGTAGTTTTGTGGAGTGTGATCTGAGCTTGTGGATGGCTTTAGGGCCTCTGCTATGAATGAGTCTAGCTGGAAAGGCTGCCGGTTGTTAACCCATCAATCCTTTGACTCATTCTTCTAAATGAAGAACAAATATTAACATTCATTACTGCAGAAGTTGTCTATTAGTTCTAGTAACGCGTCCAAAGCTTCCTGCCTATGACATCTTGATCCACGGGTAGTGCATGTACACATAGATTCTCAGTTTGAGTTCTTTCTGTATATAGAAAGGACAACAGGATCATATCTATATACAGATGTCAGATGGCTAACATCATTATCATGCCATTTTAAAGCACTCAGTGACCACTTGTGCTTTACGGAGAGAAGCGTTGTCATCATGGAAGATATTGCTCCCAGTGGATATAAGATAGATCACTGGATAATGTAAGCAGCTACTCCGCGTCTTCTTTAATAGTAGGGAATACTACCACTTTAACTCAACTTCAACTCTTGATGAACTCTGCCTAATAGACCTTAACATTTTATAGTTTTTTCTGTAAATACAATGTCTCCCAAAAACATCACACCTGTGTGAAATTTTACACACTTTGACATG
Organism: Crenichthys baileyi; assembly: GCA_036173005.1. NCBI lineage: Eukaryota > Metazoa > Chordata > Actinopteri > Cyprinodontiformes > Goodeidae > Crenichthys > Crenichthys baileyi. The sequence continues at coordinate 444,930 of JAHHUM010000328.1, forward strand.
TTACAACCACAAATTTTGATACATTTTATTGGGATTTTACATCATTGACTAACACAAAGTAGCACCTAGTTGTAAAGAGGATTAAAAAGGATACATGGTTTTCAGATAGATTTTTTTACAAATAAAAATCAGAAAAGTGTGCCATGCATTTGTTTCCAGCCCCCTTTAATCTGACCCCCCTAAATAAAACAACCTGCAATGAGTTGGGTAAATAGAGTCCGGCTGTGTGTAAGGTATTTATCCAGCTGTTCTATGACAGCCTCTGAAGTTTGTTGGAGAACAGCATCGTGAAGATCAAAAAACACAGCAGACAGGTCTGAGATTAAGTTGTGGAGAAGTTTCAGCAGGGTTAGGTTCTAAATCAATATCCTAACCTTTGAACATCCCACAGAGCACAGCACACCATCATCTGACAATGCAAATGCAAACCTGCCATGACCATCCACCTAAACAGCCTGTACAGGAAGAGGATTAACCAGAAAGGGAGCCAAAAGTATTGCGGTAACCCTAGAGGAGCTGCAGAGATCCACAGCTCAGGTAGGAGAATTTGTCAAAGGGAAAGTATGAGTTGTTCACTTCACAAATCTGGAGTTTATGGATGACTAGCAAGAAGAAAGCCATAAGAAGTCTAACTTATAGTCTTCCACAAGCAAACATGTGCAACAAGATACTCTGGTCAGAAGAGATCAAACTGTAACTTTTTGTAAAATACCATGTGTGTTGAAAAACTAACACTGGACTACCACCCTGAACACACCTGTACTGTAAAAAATGCTGGTGGCAGCATCATGCTGTTGGGGTAGCTTTCTTTCAGCGGGTCAAGAAAGCTGTTCATAGTTATTGGGAGGATGGATGAAGCTAAATGCAGGGAAATCCTGAAAGAAAATCTGTTAGAGGCTGTAAAATACTCGAGACTGAGGTGGAGGAACACCTTCAGGCAGCACAATAAGCATAAACATAAAGTTAGAACAACAGTAGGATGGTTTAGATCATAGCAGACCTAAATCCAATGAACAATCAGTGGCAAGACTTGAAAAGCCTGGTCATTTATGTAATCCATCAATTCTGTCCGAGTTTAAGCTGTTTTGTGAAGAAAAATGGACAAAAGTTCTAGATGTGCAAAGCCTGCAGCTGTGCAATACATCTGTGTGCCGAGGTTGAGAAACATTTATAGTATTGTTCCACTTTACAGTTACGAAATAGTAGCACGTAAAAAACTCTCCAAAAAAGTAGTATCACATAAAACCTCATCAAGATATACTGAAGTTTGTAGATGTATTATGACAAAATCTCAAACACTTTTAGGGGTGTGAATACTTTTACAAGGTGCTGTAACGAGCGCATTTTATTATAGAGCGAGCCAGATTTGCTCTCTGTTGATGGTTGTGTGGAATTCATGTTCACATGTTGTCGAGTGAAACTGAGCACAGTGAAGCAGAACTACAAGCACTGCTGTGTGTAAGCGGCCATATGGCAAGTGTCCTTGCATGCTAGCTTAAGGGAGCCTTTCTCCCTGAGATCGAGCATTTCTGTTCAGAAATTAACCTACTTCTCTATCTGCACTATATGTTCATCAGACCTTGCCCTGATCCAGCAAAGCACCTGAATCAGGGATGGCAACCTGAAACACCTCTGGCAGACCCGCTTTAATTACGTCATGTAGCTTCTGCTTCCTCGCTTGACAAAAAGCCCACCCCTTCTTGCGTAGCCCCTGCGCCGTGCCTCCAGATGTAGCTTAATTTACTGCGACTCTGCTAATTGCTGTAATTAAGGATTAATTACTGTTAATTACCTTCGCATAAACTCATCAACAGTCAAAGAGCGGGGCCTTATGAAATGTGCCACGTGTAGGAACACACACTGAGGGGACTCAAGGGGGGATTGTTTTATCAGACCTCTTGTTTCACGGTTTGTCCTGCTGTGTGGGGAGGACTTGTCGGACAACAGCTAAGGCAGGACATTAACTATCAGGGGCGATGTCTTCCGGGCTCCAAACACTTCACACATCACCTCCTCACCAACTGTTGTCCAGGACAGCATCCCTATGCTGGCTGTCATTTGACTTTAGGCCTGCATTTATTTGCTAAAAGTATACAACAGTGTAAGGAATTCAGTGCAAGTAGCCATGCATATAGTCATACATATGGATCTAAATGGATTCCTTGGCTTTTTTATTTTAAATCACACTGTTAATAAACTTAGACAAACTACTTACAATTTGGCTCTTTGACCAGATTAGACCTCAGTTGGCAGTGGTGTGCGCAGATATTTTGGGGGGCAGGTGCCCATGTGGAAAAAAAGGGCACCTTGTGCGGCACATGGACCTGTCGGTTGCCTTTGTAGTGTGAAATTTATTACAGGCGCAGCATGAACATCATTTATATGTATTACTAAGCACCCACAAACCAAACTGTCCTGTGGGATGTAGGGAAATGACCACCCAGGAAAAAAACTCAAAACAAGAATGCATTTTACAAAATTCTTAAGATTAATAAGGCAACAAAATTATCATAAACTGATTTAAAGTTAGATTACTGATTTATAACCTGAACTTCCTGAGTTAAATTTGAAACTTACGTTATCCTTCTTTTTTTTTTTACACACTGTTTGTCTTGACTATATCATTCTGTACTTTTATCACAAAATGTCTTCTGCACCAAATAACCTTATGTTGTAGCAAAGCAGGTTACACTGCCAAATGTACCAGGTAGTTCACACTAAATTAGTTATCTTCAGAAATGTTAGTAACCAGTGACCATTCTACAGTGTAAATCAACTATACCCAGAAAATGAGTTATAAAATCTTTATAGTCAAAATGAAACCAACAGCAGAGAATATGATCATAAGAAGAATCATCTATACTTCTGCATGTAGCCAGTGTAATATATGATGGAAATTATTCTTAGAGAATAAAAATTAATGAGATTACAAGTCCTGAGAACTGATAAGATGTCTGCTATTTAGAAATTAAAATACTCTGATCACATCATCAGTTTTACACACACAGAAGTAGAAAATACAACTTAGCCTACATGCCCCACATTTACTGAACTTTATTAAAGGTATTTTAGTAGTGTATGAATTGTAATGTTAACCATTTGGCCATATTTGCAATAAAAAAAACATGAGTCAAACAGAAGTCATCAGGGACCATTATAGCAAATGTAATACGTACATCTATGAGATAGATTTGAATTTATTTATTTCTTCTAATTAAATCTAAGAGTTAAATCGTAGACATTCTCCTGGCGCCTGGTGGCGGCCATAAATGACATAGCGGGTAAAGGTGTGCCATTCTTTGACCTGTTCTGTTTAGATAAATGGTGGCAAGTGAAGTTTTAACTTTTTCATCTGAAGTTTAGGAAGCAAGTATATTCGTTTTGTTTGTTACCTGGATGGTTAGCCGGCCTGTCGGCAGGGCAGGGCTCTATCTGACGGCGGAGGGGAGGAGAGAAGAGGTAAGCTGCACCAGTGCAGGTCCACCTCTCCGCTCTGCACGCAGCCCGTCTCCGTTGAGAGACACACGAGGCGGGACACGTATGTGTGTTGGCGAGGGTGGGGTAGTTGTCGATCAAAATTTCAAAACGTGGGGCACTGGTATTATAGGCCTTTAAATTCAGAAATTTTACCTTGGGCCCCACACTATACACTGTAAAAAAATAAATAAATAAAAAAAATTTCAGGGGGGCACTTTTTTGTCCATAGGATAAAAGGGCAGGTGCTCTATCACCACCTCGTGTATATCTGTGCACGTCCCTATGAGATGGTATTGAAACCACTTTCAAACTCTACAGTATATGCTGATTGTTTTAAAAAGCCACAAATTTACCTCCTATTACTTGATCCTGTAATAAACAAAAAGACTTGAGAGTTTACAGAAGAAGGTAGCAAAACTTGATCGTATCCACCAGAGGCTTTTTGTTACTGGCAGCAGAAAAAGAAAGAAAATGACCGTGTCCACCTGGGTGTCATGTTTCCATGAGCCGTTAAACAGCTCTGGCTAGTATATAGTCCTTTGACCTCGAAGTGAACGCTGATTGAACCTGTTTCCACTGAAGACAAAAGCCAGATGTTCGCTGGGTTCAGCTGAGGGTTTTTTTGTCCAGTTTGAAAAAGCTAAGAAGATGCAGTAATGTTTCATGCACTTCATTACAACACTAAACTTTTTAGTAAGTGTTCTTCAAGAACAGCCATTTATAGCAAAAAATGCTATAAAAAGTCACATGGGCTAAGAAATAAATGAAATGTGGAACAGATCGTTGAAGTTGAAGTTTTAAATGGGAAAATATGAGGTTTTTCATCCGCCCTATCCTCAAAATCAGTATGGCTGCTATCCATCTATTGGCTTTACCTGCTTATCCTTGCAGGGTTTGGAAGGCTGGTGTTTATCTCCACCAGTCATTGGGTAAGAGGCAGATTACACCCTGGACAGGTCGAGCTGTCCATCGCAAGGAACACAAAGACACAGGACAAACAACTATGCATACACACACTTTTACCTAAGGGCAATTTAAGGGTACCTGTTTACCTTACAGTTGTGTAGTGGGGCAGTGGGAAGAAGCCAGAGTACCTGGTGAGAGCACATGCATGCACTTAGAGAACATGTAACCTCCCTGCAGAAAGACTTCAAGCCCGGGAAATGAACACAGGACTTCTTGCTGCAAGGCAACAGGGCTACCATCTGTGCCACCATGCATAAAAATGCATTGTCATTTATTACTTACAAATATCTGTAGTGACAACGGTTTATTCTGATTTTGGACATTTTGCATCTGAATCAATGTTTTGCACACAATACTATCAATACTATACCACTTCCTTTAGTGAAGATGTTGCTACTGGGCTTGACAGTGAAAAAAAATGCAGCAAAATACTTTGATATTAGCTTGTATTGCCAATAATAGTTAGCCTGATCACTGAAGATTTATTATCGAATGTGTCTGCTTTTTAAACAAGTCAGGAAAGAATATTTCCAAGTTCCAAGCTGAGAAAATCAACACAAGTTCAGTCGGAAATGTGGAAGTCAGAAACGTCTAATCAACATGACTTCCAAATCAAATATGGCCACTATGCATCTACAGCTTACAGACATCTGCTGTAAAAACGGTTCCTCTGACAAATTGTATAGCATGAAATCTTTCAAACACACACACACACAGTACTATACAACATATTTTGATGAACATGTTATCACATGTAATGCAGAGACATAGACTGGGATTAGCTTGGTTTGCTAATAGTAGTTATCCTAGTCACTGAGCATATAAATGAACAAATCCCACTGGTACACGAGAACAACTGGAAAGGTAGCCCAAATACCACCAGTGGTACCAGTTTGACAACCAGAAAAAGTCTAAGCAATGATAAATGCCCCTATGTTTATGCACCAGTCCATTTTGTAAAAATATGACGTTAGATTCCAGGATTTAAAATTTGTTAACATTTCTGTCCTCTGTCCACTGTCATGTCAGAAAAGCATCCCTAAAAATTGTGCTTTGAATGTTTATCATTACTAAGCCTGTTCCAGGTCTAAAAGAAGTGTTAGCAGTCCTTTGTATACTAGTGTCTGCCTTTTTACAGTGGCTGTCTCTCTGCAGAGACGTCTTTGTGTCTCTGCTTGCAGCCTTCAAGCTCGTGACTATTCCTCAGCTCCTCAGCTATTGAGCCACTGCTGTTCCCAGTACAGCCTGGAGCTGGTAAAACTGTACTAGCTGAGCATGAGTTTGATTCAATCAATGAGATATATATATTTTAAGACACCTTTAGAAAGCCCGACTGCCAGGGGCTAATGTATTGCCCGCTTTGAATAATGAATTCTTTTAATGAAGGCTTTTAAATGGGGGTGTTCGGCGTTGGTGGTGGGGCGGTGCTCTGAATGGTCTTCTCCTCTGGTGCTGGCTGCCTCATTATCAGGCTAGCCCCTCAGGCCCCAAACTGGCCTGCTTAAGCCTTAGATGATGACGATAATTACCATTATTAGGAGTAGCTGCAGGGGGAACTTGTTCTGAAAAACACCAAGCTGAGTTCTTCCCCTTGCTTGCCACCGCTGTCGCATGAGAAACTGCCGATCGCCAGTCGGAAAAAGCCGGAGAGGGAAAGAGACAGAGGGAAAGCAGGAGTAAAAAAGGAGGGGATGAGGGGAGCGGCCACCAAATCCGCCTAATGTGACGCCTGTCAGCTCGTCTCCCACCAGCTGTCACCTCCCAAATGCATCGGGGTTCATTTTTTTAATTGACACCTCGCTTTCCTATTCCATTTCTATTTTTCGCCTTTCATTCTCCCTCCATCACTCTCCTCCCTCCCAGCCTGTACCGTCCACATCTCCTCGCCTGGGCCTGTCTCTAGTATTTCTTTGGTACTTTTTTCCCCCTTGTCCTTGGTAATCCCCATCCCCCCACCACAGTGTCAGATACAACACTTCAACTCTGGCCTCTTTCTGCACATGATACTCAGATGGCTGATAAAACATAAAGCTGCTTTAGAGGTACTTTATGACTATGCCCCCGCGTACTAAACCTGCACAGCTTCCCATTTTCTGGTGATGGGAAAAATATTTTTGGCCTCACAGTTTTCTAAAAAGTTTTTGATGTGTTAGTATTTAGAATATCTTTATATAACCAACTATGCATAATATATTATGCATGTAGCCAATATCTAAACAAATTTAAAAAATGAAAACATACCAGGTTTGTTTGTATTTTTGAGGCTCATTTGGTTAATACAACAGTCTAAAATATCGATTTTTGTTCTTCTTTGTTTTTTTGTGCTTCAATAGCAGAATATATTTTTGAGTGTATTTCTGTAATCTGTGCCTAAAGAACTGCCTTGTTTATAATTTAACTGTAATTTAACTGTAATTTAACTATAATTTAAACTTCATACTGTAGATAAGTCAGTTAAATACTGTACATTAAAAATCAAAAGGTGACAAGAGTCCTTCACAATTTAGCTAAACAATGAAATAAACAGAATAAAGAGAATAAGTAAAATACAAGAAAAAGGTGAAAATAATGATAGCAAATGAATAATACTAGCCACTCATACTCTATGAGTGTTTAATAGATATTTGAATAAATTACTAGCCTCATAGCATAATTACCTAAGTCATATTTACTAAAATATGATTTAGGCAATTATGTTATGAGGCTAATGAGATCTATGCTGTGAGTGATGTGGATATGCAGTGGTGAACTATTCAACCAAGTTGGGGCAGCCACAACCAAGTTTTGATTTGACTGAGTAAAGGTCAACTATTGGTATTATTTAACAACCTGTAGGCATATATTTTAGATTATCCTAATCATTTTGTTTATACCTAGACTGATCTTTATTCCCTATTATTTAAATAGCTAAATATAACTTAGGTACCTGATTGTTTTCTCCTCAGTTTTTTTTTGGATCTGTCTTTTTTAAGGAATGTAATCAGATGAGGCTTTACTGCCACAAAATTATAACAATATGACTTTTTTCAGTTACAATGAACAACAACTGCTTTATGATTGTGGCGTACCATTATATGTAGCACTTTCAAGTAACACCTTGTTCTATCTTGATGCTATTGGTTTTACTTACATTTGGTAGATACATTTGAGTTACTTATTTTTTGTTTCAGAAACAGATTTTCTCTGTCACAGAGCAAATGCTTAGAAAGTTTCATTAGGTCACATTAATTTCTGTATTTGTGCTTTTTGTTCTTGGTCTGTATGGCAGCTATCATCCAGCTGCACTGCTAGGCATAGGATTTAAAAGAAAAATATGTAACACTATTGAATTAAAGTGCTTTTCTTAAAAATATACAGTTTTAATAATCCTTCCTACTGTAGGTAAAATAATATAGTTAAATAACAGTTAAGAAATGTTACCATTTAATAAATGTGATCTTTAAAATGTAGCTATTATTATGTAGATTTTGATATATGCAGCAGTAGTTTCAAGTACTTAATGTGCAGAATGTATCTTTTTGTAAGGGGTTTTCTTTTAGCAAGCTGATTGGTCAGTGCACAGCAGTGGATGGGGGCGTGGAGGGTCAGCGTTGCATTACTCTTTGATCCATAACTCTAGAGCCGTACAATACATCCAGTCACAATCTTGATGGTAATACCAGTTTGTTTAAAAATCACATTTGCAAAAGACTGCTTGGGTGCTGTGTTTATTTGGTTGCAATATTTCAAGTGCGATGCGTTCATGCTGTGGATGCCATCAGTACATCCGGTGACCTAGATGGACTATGGCTGCCCTCACCTGATGTAGACTTTAGCTCTGAATCCTAAAGCTCACAGAGAAATCACAGTAGAGATCGTAATGATTAAAAAAGACAAAAGTGGGAAGAAAACACAATTCAATCGCAACAGATAATGTCAGGGGAATCTTAAATTACAATTTCACAGTTGCATGTTTTCCTAATATTGTGCTGCCCTAGAAAACTCATTGAAAGGATTTAAACAAATCTGTAACTTTTTGAACCCTGGAGCACCTAGATACTGTTAACCAGCAAATGAATATACACAACAATCTGTGTTATTTATTTACTATAAGAAAATAAAATCAATCTTACTTTCTTTATCTTGTCAGTTTGTGCTTAAGGAGTTTATTCTGAAGGAGTTAGGACTTAAAATACTCTCTGGTCAATTGATGCTAGTGTTACTATTTACAAACACATTTTTTTTATATTTTAGTTATTTTAGGGTATCTAAAATAACAGTCAAGAGCTCAAGATTTCTGTAACATAGGACATATAACATAAATTATATTTAGAGTGGCGTCAGTATTGAGTACAGAATTTGTGAGTTACCTCCACTTTGTCGGTCAGCGGGAAGTGGTACACATCACTGCTTCTGATGAAGACTGCGATTTTGGGACTGTATCGAATGCAGATGAGGGCAGGAGCAGAACCCCTAGAAGGAGCCGGAGGAGGGGAAGGGGTTTGTATTAGTGATACTTGTCATGTCTGCTGTAAATCACGCAGCTTTTTTTTTTTTTTTGGTTCCCAGGTTGTTGTTGTTTTGTCTCAGAATGCTGTGTGGCAGGGATGAATGGTGGTGATGTTACATTATCATGTGGCTGTCGCTTTCGCTCCTGCTGACTGCTCTGTGACAGGCCCACACAGAGAAACACGCACACACTCTGAGATTTGTGTCAGGAGCGGGCCTGATTTATTAACTGCTGAAACCCTAGATGACGTGTGCCCACACAATCAATAGGGAGCGCAGCTACTGCCTGGTTCTCTCTGGGGTCATGTGACGTGGATAAGACAGGAAACACAAACACACACATATCTGCACCACAGGCCTGCAGAGTGTATTGCATTACTTTATTGATGGGAAATGGATCCAGTCCAGTGTTTTGCTGCCAGTTAGAGGCAGAGGGGATAAACTTTCATCAAGGCTGTCAGGGACATCACTCCTGCCTTGTTTGATTTTAAATCCCCCTAATTGTGACAGAATACTTCGACATCATTAAATAAGCATGTGTACATTTCAAAGCGCTGGCGTGGGAAGGTCTACCAATCTGCGTGAACAGTTACTTGCAAAAATACAAAAAAAAAAATCCTTTTTCACCATCCTTTTTTAATTTACATTTTGTTACATCAAAACTGCTAACTTCATTGTATTTTATGGGGACTTTTTTATGATAGACCAGAACAAAGACGTGTGTAATTGTTAGGTGGAAGGAAAATGAGCCATTGTTTTCAGAATGTTTAACAAATCAAAACCTAAAAAGTGTGGTGTGCATTTGTATTCCATCCTCTGAGTCAAACCTTTGTAATCCCACCGTTCTCTGCTATTACAGCATCAAGTCCTTTTCAGATTCGGTATGTTTCTATGTGCTTTACATGTCTAGTGACTCTAATTGTTTGCAGTTCTTTACAAATAGCTCAACCTGAGTCAGGTTGGATGGAGAGCATCAGTGAACATCAGTTTTCAAGTCTTGTCACAGGTTTTTTGTTCAATTGACCCGCTTCCCCACACCATGATGCTCCCCCCACCACATTTCACCCTGTGCATTGTGTGTTTAGGGTGATGTGAAGTTTTAGTTTTCCAAAGAACATGGTGTTTTGCATGTAGGCCAGAGCCCCTTCTTCCACGTCTTTGCTGTGTACCCTACATGGCTTGTGGCAAACTTCAAATGGTACATAATCTGGCTTTCAACAATGGCTTTCTTCTAGTCGCTGTGGCTTTCTTGAGGCTAGATGCTAAGGACACAACTAAAGCGAACAGTCTCCTGCCTTAGCTGTGGATCTCTGCAGCTCCTTTGCATTTGTACCATTACAACTTCTCCACAAATTTATCCCTGACCTGTCTGTCTTGTCCCTTGGTCTTTGATACGCTGTGTTTTTCTCCTATGTTCTCTGACAAACCTCTTGAGGCCTTCACAGAACAGCTAGAATTGACATATGTTTACTACTAAGGTGATTTTTTAGGGGTAGCAAAGTAAAAGAGGCTGAATACAAATGCATTCCACACTTGCCAGATTTTATTGGAAAATGCATTGACGTTTGTGGTTTTAACATGACAAAACCTATAAATACTCTTCCAAGGCACAGTAGATGTCATTTGTTCAAAAGCGTATGTTTGAGTTAGGTGTTTTATATTCATCTAAATGTGTCCAGCATGCCTCGACTCCCCTCTTCTACGAGTGGTGCCTTGATTGCCGTGTTTGTTTACAGTCTTAACACCCCGACCGGGCTGCGCCTGTTGTTTGCAAACAGGAGGCAGTGGACGCAAGCCAGCTCTTAAGGAAATAAAACAGGAGCGGGAATTACTTTTATCAGTAAACAAAAGGCTTATTCTTAGAGTCCCATTTATTATTCAGGAAGCAGCTCGGTAGCATTTTATGTTTCTTTTTTTTAATGCTTCTGTCTTTTTTTGGGTTTGGTGGCCCACGTCTGTGGAAAGGAATTTAACAAGAGCGTGCACAAATAAAAGGAGAGAAAAAGAGAGGAAAGGGGGGTAGTAGATGGAGAGGGGAATTGTGTCCTCTCATTGTTCAATTAAGCCTGTCAGTAATGATCAAGTTGAGATGATGGCCATCTTCCTTTTATAGATGCTAATCAGAGACTGATGAAGTAAGAGAACCCCCCTTCCTCCTCTTCGTCGCGACATCAGACTGTACAATGTGTATCAAAGGTTTTTGGTGTTATTGTGTTGCACGTGATTTATTGTAATAGAGGCCACTTCCCACTGTCAGGTGATTACGTTAATGTATAGTCCGTGGTTACAAAGTTCACAGCAAACCACTCCGACTGGCATTGAGGTCTAATCGATTTCATTGCTATTACTGAACAGGAATAAATAAAGCTGATGGCTGTGGTTAGGATAATTATGCTGCAGCACAGTGGATTGTTTGATTTTCCTTATTAATTGTATTTATTTAATCCATTTCATGCTTTTAGTTGTGCACTCAGGGAGTTGGACTGAATGAATAAATCACTGTTAGGCTCATTAGATTCCCCCTCTGGTTGGGATGCTGCGACTGTTTTGTCAGAATCAAATTGGCGAGTGTTATAATTTCCCGCCGGTGTGATTCACATGAAAAATTTCCAGATATTCATCTACCAGCGTGCACGCACACACACACACATACAAACACACGCCCCCACACATGTTTCTGCTCCCGATCTGAACTCCTGACCTTTTCCAGCCGTCTGATGGCCATTGACATTTGCCTCTTGAGCGGAGCTTGCTCACGTTTCGGAGCTGATGGGAATGGATGATGTTGTTGCTGGAGGAGAAAAAGGGAGGGAAAGGAGAAAAGGAGGGGTGGGGGTCTGACGAGATGAAAAGAGGTGGGAGCTCCCTGTGCCGGCCCTGGAATACATCTGGACCCCCTGCTCGGCAGAAAGGTCACAGGGCGACCGAGCTTTACATCCTCCTTACAAGGGAGCCCTTGCTGCGACCTGAGCCTGTTCAGCTGCAATATGGCTCTACTGCTCTGTCACACATTCTGCCATTCACCCTCACTGTCTACACACATCATACAGGCGACATGCAAAGTATACTGTAGCACTGGGATGGATGCATTGTTAAAAAGTGTGCGTCTTTGTCCTTGACGACAGTGGATGGAATGGGGGGCTGCACCTGGTCGGCTGTTTTCTGCACCTCAGAGGGAAGCAGGATGCTCAGCTTCTTTACTAAGGGAGCCTTCTGGTGGCTGAAACAGGCAGGACAGCAACAGTTCACACAGAGGTTGTGGAACACCTGCCTGTTTAAATCGTGCCAATAAATAAATGTGGTGTTTGTGCTTTGTTATTTTTTTGTAAGATGTTGAAGAGCTACATTCATCTCGATGCGTTTGATTTTGGTCTGTTTTTATCTTTTGTCCAAAATCATTTGTAAATAAATTGCAACACCAGGCTTCCTTTTTATTTTTTTATGAATGCCATAATTAACTTTTGTCCTTATCAGAACATAAGTTATTTTCAAAATTTTAAGTCCTTAAATGTTGTAATAGGTAAAGTCAATCTTTTTTATTGGAAAGAAAGAGATTTTCTTTCCATCATTTGTATTCAACTTGCCTAGGAGTATCAAAAATTGGCTGTGACATTGTCTTTGATAAAATTTTATATTTGTGAAAAGTTGTTGAATGTGTTTAAAAGGTGCTAAACAATAAAACCTGACATTTTGTGGGAATTTCTACATGAAAAAAAATAGGACAGAAATCAATAGCATAAAAATTGGTAGCAAGCAGGGAATTGCTGTAAAACAAGGGTTTACTAATAGTTTTTTTAACAAAGTGATCACTGAATGAAAAATAGCTAAGTTTACTAGCGACTTAATTTGTTGTTACCATGACCTGGTAGCAGAGTAGTGTGTTCACTGATTGTAAAAACAACATATTTTTGCATTGCCTTCACTCAATCCCTGGTCAGGGCTAGTACCAATTACGTTCAACATCCAATTTCTTGATGCATTTTTAATTTTAAGGCAACATTTAGAACGGTTCTTTCTTCCTGGTTATAATTAGTACGATATGGGTAAAACTATTCAGAAAACTAAAAATACATATTAGGGCTGCACTATATTAATAAAACCTGACTTTGCAATAAAAGTCTTTAAAATTGAAATGACTATACAGTTTGCAGTTAGTTTCGAGCTACTTTTTGAGCTACTCAGATCTATATCAGATGTGGCCATAAAGGGCAATGCCACTCGATCCAAGTGGCCAGATATATATTTGGCAACCAGAGTTTTATTTCTTGGCAAAAATAAATATTTTATCTGATTATTGCATCAAAGCGGTCCTTAAAATTTGACACATATTTATGTTGCATTGAGAATTGGGATTTTATATGTTGTGAGACTACATGGAAAATAAGCATTTGATAACTGGATAAGAAGATGCTTTAATGGCTCCTGAAAATGATTACGTTTAAACTGTCAACCACTTTGCTCTTGTTCTTGTCCTGTTCTTTATATTTTCAATTTTTATATCTATTTCATGTTCTACAGTTATTCAATTAGGCTCTTCTTAAAGAGCCTAATTGTTAAAGCTATGTGCTTTTAATGAACTACAATGCATCATGCTTGCCTTATTAATGTTTTTCTGCTGAAAAGAGAGAAGAAATAAATGAGCTCTTGTAAAGGGTTTTGTTCATTTTAAATGAATTTATAGATTGAATTGATGAAAATGTATTCTTTCTTTTTGATTCTTTCAGATTTTTATAGCACAGGCTTGAACTTTAATAATGACAGCCATATTTCAGCAAGTTCAGCCAGCAGGTTGAAGAGGAAAGAGCACCTTTTTTTACTGTGTGTTAAACTCTTGTAATTTCAGTTGAAGATCTGTGTTTAGTCATATTTGTCATGTCTGTCGTCTGCAGTGCTCAGTATCCGCGGTGCCCAAGAGGAAGAGCCTCCAGATCCCCAGCTGATGCGACTGGACAATATGCTTCTGGCAGAGGGCGTGGCTGGACCAGAGAAAGGCGGCGGGTCTGCGGCCGCGGCTGCTGCTGCGGCGGCCACTGGCGGCATCGGCGCAGACAACTCGGCAGAACACTCCGACTACCGGGCCAAGCTGTCTCAGATCCGACAAATCTACCACACAGAGCTGGAGAAGTACGAACAGGTGGGAAACAATGACCTCAGTCTTTACTACCTGATGATCTTAAGTAACACAAGTGTTCTCTCATCCTGAAAAGTTGTTTAGACTCACTTCATTTTATTTATACTGCTGTTTTATTTCAACATACAGTGCTACATATATACTGGAGAAGAATAACATTAACACATCAGATATCATTTCTCTTCACCTGAGGTAATAACCAAGCATGTAAGCTTCAGTTCATAAGATTGTCTGCCATGTTTATGATGTTTTATTCCATTTATAGAAAAATAGTCTCGAAACCTTTCTAAGAAGCTGTTCATTTAAACCTTCATTTCTTGGCCTCTGAAGCAGATAAAAATATAAAGCAATGATTATTTGTGAGGAAAATATTGCCTCTGACGGTTCTTCATACATATGTTTTTCAAATGATCTTTTTTGGAATGCCTTAAAATCAATGACAATATGAGAGGCTGTAGTGTTGCATCATATTTGAAAGTAAGGATGGAAGGAAGAATTATCTGCAATAGATAAGCACAGGGATTATATGTTGCACTAATGAGAGGGGGGAATGTATCCAGTCTCCCTTTTAGTAAATGAAAAATTTTGTGGGGGAAAGGGTGCGCTTTTACGTGAAACTAAGATACATTTTCTTCTTTATTTCACACATTGGAGTCCTTATCTTGGAGGCCTTGAAATGAAAGAAAACCTGCTAGAAATGTCAAGTTATTCTCATGCAGGTTAATGTTATGAATGACCCACTATGCTCCTTATTGTTTTTGCTATGTGAATGTGAACTCCTGTAGTTGGTCAAGTTGTGTGTTTAGATTGGCAAGAAATTAAGTCAAGTTAAATTTTAAGAATTAAAAACATACTAAATCCTGCACCTTATGTATAGAGCCTTAAAATGCATTAACTTTATGTTGTAGTAGGAAACATCACTCGAATGACGGTTGAAAAATCTAACCTGTGTTTGGATTACATTTATTTAGTGCAAAAAATCCCATTTTTAAGAAATAGTTGTTTTTAATAATATCAAAACTGTCATTTTTATTGGCAGCCCTAATAATTGCTATAAATAAGTGTAACTTAAGGCTTTAATAATATAAGCTTCACTCTTTTCCTATGGAAAAAAAAAGATGTTATGCAGAAGCCCATTTATTATAGCCACTGTCAAAAATGGGAAAGATTAGAGAGCATACCAACCAAATAGAGCAGTTGTGTGTTAATCTTTGTAGATCAGGAAATGGCTACAAGAAAGTAGCTGCTTGTGTTAACTTCTCCACATCTGCAGGTAGGGCATTAAAGAAAATGTTTAACAGCTACAATGGTTTCAGTCAAGCCTGGATGAGGATCCAAGGTTTTTGCAAGACCTTAAAAAAATCAGGTTTTTAAAAGTATGTCAATATTTTGCATACTAGGTCTTAAATTGCATTCATGGCTTCTTTTATTAACTTTTTTTCGTGTGATTTCTAACTATGACTGATACATTTGGGTGGTTGTTTTTTTTTTTGTATAAACAAGTATAACGTATAACGTGAGGAAGGGAAGAAAAAGCCCTGACAATAATACTACATCAGCTTAAAAATTAAATTTTAAGTTGTAGCTAACATTTTATTTTATTAAAATTTATTTGCATGCAGATTCTTTCTATTTTTGCCGCACTTCAGACATCAAACTAATTTTAATTACAGACGAAGATAACCTGAGAAAATACAACATGCAGTTTCCAAATGATGATTTCTAACTAATTTGATCCAGGTCATGTCTAAAACTAATTGAATTAACTGTGATTCTGTTTTACTGACATTTAGGCCTGAATAGTGCCAGATCAGCAAAAAAAAAAAAAACTTAAGTAATACCTGTCTGACAACACGAAGTAGGCTAAAATATTTTAAAAAGGCATACATCATGTACTGGTCTAAAGAAATTGAAAAACACGTGAGTAAGAAAGTCATTAAGATCTATCAGTCTGAAAGGGTTGCAAAGACATTTCTAAAGGTTTTGGGACCCCCTTGTACCACAGCGAGAAAGATTATCCAGAAATAGAGAAAACATGTAGCAGCAGGGAACCTTCTCAGAAATTTCCTTCCAACATTACTCAAAGATCGCATCAACAACTCATCCAGGAGGTCACAAAAAACCCAGAACAACCAGTAGGACAAGAGACTGAAGGACGCCAGCAAGTCTGAGTGGCTTAAAAATACAAAATAAAGGTTTCTGAGTGCCCTGGTCATTGCTTCAGTTTGATTGAGACACTGTGACGTGATCTTAAAAGTCAGTTTATGAAAAAATTTGTAAGGAGGCAAATAGGCAAATAACTTTTCACGGCACTGCCTAAATCATAACCGTAGTCTTTGAAAGTTCTTTAAAAGTTAAATTTATTTTGCTGAAAAACTGCAAAACCCCTGTTGTTTTCTGTAAATGCACAGTGAACGTGATGGTAAAGGAGGTGAAAAACCTGCAGCCAATTTAACTACTGTAATAAAACATTTACATTGTTTTAAGGCTTTTTTGGGGGAACACTACTGTTGTAGTGTCCAAAGCCTGTCTCTTCGCTTTATGTACTGTAAGCTGGGACAAATGTCCCATCTTTAAATCTAAACTGCATAGCTCATTTTCAATATATATAACAGTGTGACGCTTTTGAAATGAGAGCTCACAGAACCACTCATGACAAACCAAGCTTTTAGCAACGCTATCTTTAGCAGGCAAGCAGCCATTATATCAGTCACACACCAGCTCTCCTCCAAAGACTGTAATGTCTTGTCATTCCCTCGGAAGTCAAAGCGTTTCTGGGTTTGTCATCTTCTCCGAGGAAGGCTAGTCATCGCTAACTGTCACAGTCGATATACACCTGAGCATTTTTGTGTCACCGCGCTATGTACACCCTGCGTTCGTATGAGTGAGTAGTGTCTTGCCACTTGTGTGTGCAAGCAGAACGGCTGCTCGCCAGATCACTTTGACTGACGTAACCCTTGTGTTGACAAGCAACAGACACCTTGACTCTGAATGCAGTCATATCCAGTGACTGATTCAGACACAGACAGAGGTAGACGGAAAGATGGAGTGAGAAGAGAGGGAGACAGTTAAAACCTCTTGAACGTGAACGGGACTGAAAGCCTGCTGTCATTTTACATTTATCCTCACTTGTCACATTTTCTCTTCCATTGAAGAGAAGTCTTTTTAATATTCAGAGCACCGTGAGTATCACTGCCTCCGCTGTATGACTTCGCTGCCACATTTGTTTGCCTTGAAACATGGCGCTCTGTCTGCCGCTTTAATTTAGACTATTCTTATTACCTATAACACCACTGCTGTTTCACTGTCAGCACTGCCCGCGTGAATTCAGGGCCGGTCGGGCGACCGCGCAGCCTCTCCAGAATCCAATTTCACCCCTTTGTTCTGTCTGAAGCTGTCGAGCCTCTGTGATCGTTATTTTTCTTATGAATCCTGTCTGTCTGTTCATTCAGGCGTGCAATGAGTTCACCACCCATGTGATGAACCTGCTGAGGGAGCAGTCTCGAACACGACCCATCTCACCAAAAGAGATTGAGCGCATGGTCAGCATCATCCACCGCAAATTCAGCTCCATCCAGATGCAGCTGAAGCAGAGCACTTGCGAGGCCGTCATGATCCTGCGCTCACGCTTTCTCGATGCCAGGTCTGTGTGCATCGCCATGATTTAGTACAGCAAGACCTGTTCCTATTCTCTAATGGAATATTTTTTTGTAGTTTCAACAGTCATTTGGATTTATTTCTACCTTTACATTAAAGTATGTATTTATTTACACTCTTTTTCTTTATTTATTTTACCAATTCAATTCAGCCAAATGACCACCAATGTCATCGTAAAGCACTTTACAAGGAAAACCAGTATATATTCAGTTGTATCATTCTATCTCAAACCAGTACTATCCAGTCATCTAGTGACATTCAGAATATATTACATAAAATCCAGTATAAATGCAGCAGTAGCTCTGGCGATGGCATGTTTCAGGAAAGAAACTTAGTAAAACACAGACGCACCAAGCCAGGAGTACTTTCTATAGGAAAGAAAAACAAAGACAGCACACATAGCCAGCAAAGAAACACTACTAAGCTGAAAAGCAGTGAGCCAGGAAATTTTTCTATGGGAAAAAAAAGAGGGTACACATCAGTTTTTTTGTCAGTGACTCTAAATTTCCTTTCTTTTTATGTGTATTTATTTCCAGACGAAAGAGAAGGAACTTCAACAAACAGGCGACGGAGATCCTGAACGAGTACTTTTACTCCCACCTCAGTAACCCCTATCCAAGCGAGGAGGCCAAAGAAGAGCTGGCCAAGAAGTGTGGCATTACTGTGTCACAGGTAACCAGAAAGATCTCAGCTAAGGTTCCTAAAGTTTCCTGAAGGATCACTTGGATATAAAGCAATTTTCTTCCATGCTGGAATCATTACGATGCAGTGGGGCTACTGTCATTGCTAAATTTGCCAGTATGGGGAATATTTCTTAAGGCTTGTAAAAAAACCTGTTCTCTATTCCCATTTAAATGCTACTTATATGTTAATATCAGACAGTTCATTACGGGTGTCTTTGATTCATGTCTACATTGTTTCATAGATTTATTTTTTATGAATTTTTATTAGTGTCGCTACAAGCTCCTTTCAAGGCAATACCATAGATCTACAATATTTTTGTGCACAATTTCAATTTAGAAAGTTGATCTAATTGTGGGGAAAAAAGCAATTCATATATAAAAAATTGTATGTATAGCAGCGGAGTTGATGACAAAAATATTTTATTCAGCTGAGGAGAGGTTTATCAGCATCATCTGAGTTTACATGTGAAAAAAACATTAATTTTGCATTAAAAGGGATTTAATTATGTTAGTTTTCAGATACAACCAACTGGAAATATGCACAGTGTATTTTAAACAGATAATAACTTACTTTTTGTAGATCAGCTGCAATCCTTTTTAACCAGTTGGAAAATTGTGCACATTCTACAATATCATTCTGTATTAGGTGATACAATTTTCTCAAATTCATTATTTTACAAAAATGGCCGTGCCATTTGTTGTTAGTTTCTGGAGATAGTGATTGTTTCAATATTTAACATGTGACATATATTCTTAATTTAGCATTTTTGTGACATGTGGAGTTCATGAATAGTTTTATTGGAATTGTTTAAATTTTATATTTTAATGCACCTTTTTATTTGGGGTAATTTTTTCAGTATTTATAGCTATAATCATTTAGGATTTTTGTGTCATTTTTTGTATAAACTTAGCGTGTAATTGTGTTTTAACATTATTTTTACTAAATTATTGAAATTCTATTCCTTGTTGCCTTTTTCTCATTAGTTTTAAAATGTCATTTTAATGTAATTCTTCTTTTTTTCTTCTTCTTTTTATTATTATTACTGGGCTGTTGTTTTAATCATTTACTTTTACCTCGTTGTTTTCTCCATAGTGTGTCCTCCTTTGAGATGTTTTAAACATATGTTTCTCCCGAGTTAATTCTGTAAAGATTGAAAAATACGGACTTAATATTTGTTATTTCTAACCCAATCACCAATCAAACAGCAATGTCAAGAAAACTGATGTTTCTTTTTTCATTGGCCCTCTCTGCTGTTTTAACAGGTATCAAACTGGTTTGGGAATAAGAGAATCCGATACAAGAAAAACATCGGCAAGTTCCAAGAAGAGGCCAACATGTACGCAGCCAGGACCGCTGTCAATGCCACCAGTGTGTCGGCTCACGGCAGTCAGGCCAACTCCCCGTCAACCCCCAACTCAGCAGGTGAGCTTAAGTGTCACATTTTAGAAGTTCCACTGATTTGAAAGTTTGCTATTTTTATTTATGCAAGAGAAGATGGCTGCACAGTGAAACCACATCTCAAGAACTCAGTCTCTGGTTGTTTAATTTAGACCGACACATTGGCTCTCTTCTCCTTAACTAACCCAGAGATTTGCCTTGGCTTTCTCGCCTGTCACTGCAACACTTCTCATTCTGCTCTGCCTTTACAGTCTGTCTCATTTTCTGTCTCCCTCTCTGCGTTATTGACCTCTTGGTCTCGTGGACGTTAATTTTTTCCTGCCTCCTGTCCGGTTGACCTCATGTATGCCATTAAGCCGCTCGGAGGGCAAGCGGAGTCTTTTGTCATATAGAGACTTTGCAACTGTATTGGATTAGGACCGGGCGTTGAAATCAAGTTACCTGATGCTCTCTTTACATCTGGGGAGCTGGGGTCCATTAAAGAACGAAGAAGATTCTTTGGGTCTTCCTGCACATCAATTATTACTTCCTTAATGAAACACTAGCAGCATAGACATTTAACAGTAATATAATCTAGAGGCCTTGTTTTAACTTAAACAGTTTAGCAATGACGATCTGTCTCATTGTTGTTGTTGGTGGATGTTTTTCTTTAGCAACTGACCTACAGCGCCTGTCATGTGCAATTTCTTGAAAAAAAAATCTCTTATCTACAGTCCTGCTACAGATTTATTCTGTTTTAGCTTTTTTATCTAAAATAAATGCAGATTTCCAATAATGATTTTGTTTAAGAGTAAATAAGGTATCTAAACCATCCTGGCTCTATTTCAAAAAGTAATTGCACAGCTGTTCAGTTATTTAATAACTGTGATTAACCGCATTGAGTTCAATTTCACCAGCTACACTGAGGCCTGATTACTGCCAGACCTGGAGAATCAAGAAATCACTCAAAAAATACCTATCTGACAACATGAAGTAGGCTAAAAGACCACAAGAAGGAACACATCACACCACTTTCTAAAGTAATTAGAGAACAAATGAGGCGTGAGTGACATTTAAAAGGGATTCAGCATCACCAGACTTCCTTCTTCTGCAAATGGACACACCGCCTTTCAGGGGAAAGTAGCCATTCTGCTTGAAATGGGAGTCACTGTAACTTCTAGGTTGGCTGGTGCACTAAAAGCTCAAAATAAGCAACCAGACATGTTCTGAAATGTCAAGATGTTTAAATATCATACCAGACAAGGCAGACAAATATGTGGCTAGTCAGTTACACAAAAAAAAGGATCAGAGCATGTAATTTTAGCCTGGCTCCCCTGAAGTGGATGAACAATCCCAGCAAGGGGATCGAGCTTTCATATCTGGACATATTAAACAACGTTGTTGAATTTCTAGTTTAGTAAAATGTTGAAAATCAGCTAATAGAAGCTTAGAAAACACATTTGTTTACTTATTTTATGTTTCATTGTGTCAAACATCCTAGAGATTGCATTAAATCCCATTAAAAACATTAGCCTCTGCATTTCACCAAAAGGGGACATAGTGCAAGGGCTCAGTACCCGGATGGTTTGAATCTACCTTTCAGTCTTCAGCTCCTTCTTTGCTGTTTTATGAACTGGGTGAGTTGGCGTAATTGATAGAGCCATGAATTCTGCTCTCTTAGCATAAAATCTTAAAGGAGACCGTCATCAGTTTGTGAATCGATGCTCAAGCGCACATTAGAATTGCAGAAGAACAATGGCCTGAAGTACAAAACAGAAAATAAAACACAATGGAGGCTTTGGAGTGACCTAGTTAAAGTCTGGACACTTAAATGAGATTGAGACGGTGTTGTATAATGTCAAATAGGTTGTTAATGCTCGAAAAACTTATTACCAGTTATCACAAATGTCTAATGGTAGTTGTTGCTGCCATATATGCCACAATCAGTTACAGGTTGTTTTGGATAGCCTTTGGATAAACTTTGTCTGATATTAAACCTTTTCTGATTATGTAAAACATTTAAAACTGACAAAAAAGCAAAAACAAATAAGCTGTAAGGTTTTACACAGCAATGTTCCACCCTCTCAGTCTAACAAACTTAATGCTGTTTTGCTTGAGCATGATCATTTTAACTCCTTTTTCTGTGCCTATCTTCTCTATTTTCTTTCTTCTTATGCTTTCTGTCTTCCTCTATGCCTCTTTGTATTCTCAGGTTCTGCTGGCTCTTTTAACTTGTCAAACTCCGGAGACTTGTTCATGAGTGTTCAGTCCCTCAATGGGGACTCGTACCAAGGGGGGCAGGTTGGGGCCAACATACAGTCCCAGGTAGGCGAAAACTGATCAAATTCCTGAGACTTTATTCAGTCGTTGACCAGTCTGGGAATGCCAAGTTAGCTTGACCTACACACTGAATCTAAGGTTACTCATAGCCTCCAGGGGTGCAATAATGTAGATAGCAGCATTGTCAACCATCTGAATAGACGACGGCAGACAGTTTTGGAAACGTTGCAGCACTCATCAGCACTCCTGACACGGGTTCACATAGCCACTGGTGCACTGTGGCTCCGTGACCTTGCCCCAGTGGACAGTTATGACCACTACAGTGTTACAACTTTCACAACACATTAAGAAATCAGCACCCACGGTGGTATCTTTTTGTAGTTTTGATGCTTTTAGCATCGTTTGCACCGCTTCTTTTCAGTTCTGATCAGCTCTCAAAATGCTTTAGGTCATTCATAAATATGCAAAAGAGGACGAGCCTTAATAGAGGTGAAGATGTCTTCTGGGTTTGGCTTTAAATTAAATGTTTAAAAAAGTTAGGCATGTAAGAATGGCATTTTATATTAAAGCAAGACGCTTAAAGAGTCTTTGAGTGAATTTTGAGATTTTATTAGAGCAGTTTGAGATCAGAGCAGAGCAGTTGAAAGCTTTAATCAACTGGGCAACAGCTATCATCATCTCGGTCACATTTAGAGGTGTTTTTGGATTACTACTCAGCTAACCCTTTATTGAAACCTTTGGCAAAGATGTATTAAAGAAATAAAATAAATTGTTGTCTTTTATTTTAGTCACATGATCTCCCACTGAAAAAAATACAACCTTTAATTTGAGGACATTTTTTCAGTTGGAATCAAATGCCATTTTAAGAAATAAAAATAGTTTTACAAAATTTGTTGAATCCTTAACAATTATTTTAAAGTCAATTTAACTGAAGTGTTTCGGTCATTTTTCCTTTTAGCTTTAGTTACAAATATGTAATGTGACACAGGGTCACATTTCTCTTAGCTACTTGTAAAACTGGGAAAGACCAAAAACATGCCATTCAAGCAAGCAGATGCTTGTTCCTATCATAAATCTAGACTTTTCTACCAAAAAACAGCTATTTCCCTGAATTTGCTCAGTCAAAGTGATCATTAAAACAGTTTAAAGCAGCTCGAACTGTGATTAATGCTGGACAAGGACCCACATATTTCTCGTCACCTCACACAGTGAGGAGAAGAGTAAGAGAGGAAAGAAAATCTGCAAAGCTTGCTGTTAGGGATCTGCAGCATTTATGGTCCTGCAATAAAAGAATATTTGAACTTCTCTACATCTTCCTTACACCCAATAAATGTGAAGGACGATGTATTGAAAAGAAAAAACATGTTCATTTTATATAATTTTTAAAGATAAAAAAATGCTTTTTTAAGAAGGAACATAGTTTTGAATAAGCTCTAATTATGAACTAGAATAATTTTTCATGCAAATAACTTGGTTTTAAAATAACTTATTGGACATCCAGAGTCAGATACCAACTTCACATTCAAAGACAAACAAATCTGTCATTTTCTTCCATATATATATAATAGGCACATGTACAAAGCAAATAGTCTGTAACATTATCTTGTTTCTGTAGCATGACAAGCCCTAGTTCATCTGTCCTTCTAGGACAGGAAGGTCCTTCCAGTCTAGGAAGGTCAAGCTCTGGAGGGCCAGTTTTCAGTCGAGAAACTTCTTGTTTTTTCCTCAATTATGATTGTGACATAAAAAGTTTCTGAATCAAAACGGTACAACACAAAATTAGGAAAACTGTGAAGGAAAAGTGGGCTAATTGGCAGATCTTGGCATATTTTATCTTAGAAAGACACAGCACAGAAATATATTGAAATCATAAACACTTTTTAAAAGACATCAGTCAAAAAGCTGAACAACCAGACAGCTACACAGCTTGGAAATTAAACTGATATTTCTGAGCAGTAAATTAAATTAAAGTTTTATCTGTTTTGTGTGATTAATTTTGAATTTAAATGAAGATTTTCCCAGTGATCTGTTCATGGTCCCAGAGAAATGCAAGTTTTTTGCCATAGTTCTACTATCAAATGAGCATAAATATATTTGATTTACTGTTCACTTTCGGCCAACATCAAATTATTTTCCTTGATTGAGGAATGTGAACCGTAAATTTATAACATCAAGGTTTTGTTCCTGGTTTTGGTCGAAGCATTTTAGGCAACAGTATCTTATTTGAGGCTTTTTAAAGTCATATTAGTGAATCTAGCGTGCTTATTTTCTCAAGAACAAATCCTAAAAAAAATTTCTGGCATTTTGACATAAATAGAAAATAAAAAAATAAAATTAGCAGAAATGCTTGAACACCACAGGTTACCTGACAGTTCTGACAGATGCCTCCACAGATAGTGAACAAAACTCACAACAGTCTGCAGTAAAAAGCATCTGCTAATTTCTGATACTGGTGACTTATTTACCAACATCTACAGACACTTTAATATTTGGTTTCTTTCTATCATTTTGTCCTTTCGCTTCCTCGGTTACAGAGCTTGTATTAGCAGCCAGATCATTCGGATTCATTGTTTGTAACCTTTTCCTGTTTATGATAGCCTTTTATTATCAGAGTGACCTTTTCTTGCACATCGCTGTCTTTGTTGTACAGAGCTTTTGTCTGACCGGGGCCTTTTGTCTGTGTCCCACGCTGTTCCAGGTGGATACCCTTCGCCATGTTATCAGCCAGACCGGAGGATACAGTGACAGCCTCGCAGCCAGCCAGATGTACAGTCCGCAGGGCATCAACGTAAGACCTGTAAACAATCTCCCTCTGTTCTTCCTTACATACCCTTCGCTGTTCTACCCTGCAATGATCCCTTTGTGGCAGGATGTGCATGATAGTGTTCAAATCTGGGTGCATATTGTGAAAAAGCTACCAGGCTGATCCTCCTAGACTGTCTGGACAGAAAAGTGAAGAAAGGTGTCAACCCCTCTCTCAAAAGAATTGTCAAACCTAGCTCTTGAAAAAAATTGTATATATACATATTTTTTGCTAAATCACAACTTCTTAATCAGCCAATCAAAAGTCGGAACCAACTTATGTCTAGGGCTGGACTGAGCGGGACGCTCTGCACTGGAGGCTGCGTGTTAGCGTGCAGATCCATGGCGACAGGCTGCGTGGGGTTTGAGCAGAATCGATACGACAGTCACAGGGACAGAAAGAGCGGGGCTTTGGGCGAACAGTCCAAGCACATTGGCCAGATCAGTCATCCACAGGAACAGCAGCCCTGACAGTCAAGCCCGCGACATGCCTCCTGCTAAAATAGGAGTGTCAATTCATCCAACTTGCTGCAACACGCAACAGGCTGGACGCTGTTGCTGTTAAATAGAAAATATGCTGTGAGTTATACATACTGTGAGTCTCATTGCATGATAACGATGAGTAAAAATGGGTTAACAGTATCACGGTATTTACACAAAAATTTTAAATAAAATGTTTAATACGATATAACTGCTTTTATTTAAAGCAGAAAAGCTTTAAAATAATAAAACATATTGATGGTGATAAAACACATTGACGATAACAATTATAATTATGATTTTGCAACATTATTTTTTGTCATTTTTATTTTGATACAGAGACCTAAACTAAAATATAAATTCAGTAGTTGTCATCAAGTGGTTATTGTGCAGAATATTGTCCCTTTCTGTTGTCCTGTTCTTTATAGAGTAACACAAATCCAACAAGCTGATATTAACTGGTTTATTAGTTGGGATGTTTACTCTGGCTGGTCCTGCAGTAGCTTACTAAACTTTTGACCGGCAGTATATTTATACACTACCGGTCAAAAGTTTTAGATACACTCTCTCATTAATGGGTCTCTTTATTTTCATGATTATTTATAGATTCTCACCAAAGGCATCAAAACTATGAATGAACACACATGGAATTATACAGTAAACAAAAAGTGTGAAAAAACTCTAAACATTTTTATATTTTAGATTCTTCAAAATAGCCACCCTTTGCTTTGATTACTGCATTGAGAGGTTAATATTTCAGTCATCACAGCAAAGGGCAGCTACTTTAAGGAATCTAAAATATAAAACATACTTAAAGTTCTTTTACAATATTTTTCTGCTATATAATTCCATGTGTTCATTCACAGTTTTGATGCCTTCAGTGACAATCTAAGTACAATGTAAATAGTCATAAACATAATTAAAACCAATTAATGAGAAAGGCGTTCTAAAACTTTTGACAGGTAGTGTAAACGCCATTTCCAGGCACTTTTCAGCTATAGTTTCAATACACTGTTACCTTAGTAAGGTCTATGGGTTGTGCTCCTTTAGGTTCCACCTCATGACTGTTCGTGTTTCTTATGAATAGAAAGGTTTCTAAACAGTATTCCTTGTAAGAGTGGAAAATGTGTAGCAGTTTTTGGCCTGCAGTGCACAGCAAAACATGGCAGAGGGGGCAGCGCCGTGCTACTTTATGCTCCATATAGTTACTCTGGCACATTTCCTGGCATTGCATTGAAAGGACTGAAATTTCAACGATTTTGTAACTGTTAACTTTCTAAAACCCTGAAATACCTTGATACAAGTAACCGGCCCATTTCTGGTTCCTTTTAAACATGAATAAGTAAATTACAGACAAGTTGTTAATCTCATATCTACTTTTATTTTGCTCTCTTTTATGCGCAATCCACAAAGTGGCTATAGATACATAAAATAATACCTTTTGCTTGCATATAACAAAAGAGTGCAGCTAAGACATTGGTTAGGAATTTATGCGTTGAGTCGTAAATGCGGATATATATATATTTTTCTCTATTGGATTCAAAACTACCTCTAACAAAAAATCTGTAACACGTTTGTATGTAATCTGTTGTAGTCCTTTAATTCAATTCAATCCAATTCAGTTTATTTATATAGCGCCTATTCACAACACATGTCATCTCAAGGCACTTCACAAAAGTCAGGTACATACATTCCAATTAGTCCTAACTATTGAACAGTGCAGTCAGATTCAGTTATTTATTCAAATTGGATAAAAAGTTTTTCTTATTAAGGAAACCCACAGATTGCATCGAGGTCAGATTTTGTTGTAGCGTTCACTCCTCCGGTATGAGCATGTAGAGACAGTGGACAGTCACTGCGTTGACTTTGCAGCAATCCCTCATACTGAGCATGCATGTAGCGACCGTGGGGAAGAAAACTCCTTTTAACAGGAAGAAACCTCCAGCAGAACAGATCAGGTGAGCGGCATCTGCACGACCACTGGGGGTTAGAGAGAACAGAGCAGAGACACAAAGAGAAACAAAGAAGCACTGATCAGGAGTACTTTTATGGTGAGGAAAAAGTAAATGTCATGGTATGTAGCTCCTTTTAGTCATTTCAACCTAGAAAGAAAGAAGAGATAAACTCTGAGCAAGTTTTCAAGGTTACAGTCTGAAAGAAGAGCACATAGAGTTAGTTACAGTAAAAAGCTCAGTCAAGTGCCATGTCTAGGAGAGAGAAAGCGGTTAAAACACCTGAAAGACAGGGCCATGTGATATCATCGGTAGAGGCCGTGAGCATTAAGTTGTTGCCAGCAGAAGCGTGGGACCGATGCCCCTCTCCGAAAGGTGTCACAGGTAGACACAGAGTTCAGGCCAGGTGGCTTCTAGGAAGAGAAAAGAGACAGAACAAAAAGTAAAAGCTGAAATAACGGCAAATAATGCAAAAATTGTAGAGATAGTGTGAGAGTAGCGAGGAGGGTCTGAGAAGTGTATCATTATGTCCTCAGCAGCCTAAGCCTATAGCAGCATAACTACAGAGATAGCTCAGGATAACTTAAGCCACTCTAACTATAAGCTTTATCAAAAAGGAAAGTTTTAAGCCTAGCCTTAAAAGTAGACAGTTTGTCCATCTAGAGCCCACTGATGGCCATTGTTATGCTAAAAAACACAACGATTGGGATTTAACAAAATTAAACTGTAATAAATCTAACTCTGAAGCAGCAGATCAGACCTCAAAGAAAACCAAAAATCTGCATGGGTTATAAAGAGATTCTGTAGACTCTAAGACTAAAATAAAAGTTTAGATAAAAACCCCCAAAAAAGAACACTTTAAACAAAAATTGCTTGCATAGCTTGTGTGAATGAGGTTTTGTATTTATAGAGCCCAAATGATGTCTTTTTGCTCGGTACAATTTACTGACTGAGCTCTCATGGCTCACCTCTCTCTCTTTATCCTTGAACAGCAATTACACCCCCTTAAATTGCTGGTGGGTGTCGCCTCACTCTGAGACTGGAAATGTGTTTTTTTTATTCTTTTTCTCACTGAATGAGATGACAGACAGTCTTTACGCAAAATAACAGGGTTTGGAAATAAGAGGCTGCCAAAGCACATTCCCAGCACTCACTAATAGCGTGGAAATTGCAATTAATGTCCTAAATGGTCCTTAGTCGACCTTTTATCACGATTTGAGATGACTTCCATTTTTGAAGAGCTGCATTTTATTGTGATAATTTATTCTTTTATCATCCATCTCAGGGGTATATTCAAGATACATGAAAGCTCTGTGTATTCTGTGTTTCATCTCCTCTGTTTATCTCACACTAAGTCAGTCGTGTGAAGAAGAAACCGAGAGAAGTGGCACAGAAATGTTTTTTAAAGCTTCTTAGCATTTCAGTGATCTGCTGCAGAGGAAGTCTTTCATGTTTACATTAAAGTTAAGGATTTACCTTCAGTAAATCCTGAGAGAAAGCACAATCTAGTGAATCTGATGGGATTTTTTTTTCTATCATCCCTAAAAAAAATTACGGCATCTGCACAGGGGGGTTTAGCCAGACAGCAGCCACTGACAATCTTAGGGTGGCACATTAAACCAAGAATTATTTCTATTTTCTATTTGTATTTTAATTACTTCCTTCAGTCAGACATTTTCATGCACCAATATTACTATGGCTTTAAACTATTTGGGAATTGGAGTTAAACAAAGGCACACGTATTAATGTGTTGGGTTTTTGTTTTGTTTTGTTTTTTTATGAGTATGAGTATGAATGTGTTTTAAGGCAACGCCTTAGTGTGTTTGAGGTGTTAGAAGGAATCATGGAAAGATTAAAAGAAATCAGCCAAGATATCAGGAAGAGAAATCTGGACCTTCACAAGTCTGGCTTATCCTTTATGCTTGAAGGTGACACAATTATCTGTTCAAACAATTGTCCAATCAAAGAACATGGGAATGTCCACCAATAATACCACTGAGGAAGGAGATGGATTTTCTGTCCCAGCAACATGATTTGGAGTAAAATGTGCGCATTAACCCCAGACAAAAGCAAAATGCATTGTGAAGATGCTGGTCAAAGAAGGTCATTATCCACAGTGAAATGATTCCTAATGCAACCAGGATCAAAGAACTTAATTTCTGGAGACATGTCATGTGATCTGATGAAAATCGAACTCAAGTGTTTTTCTATAATCGCCATCATTACATTTGGAGAGAAAATGGGGACGGCTGCAAGCCTGGGAACACAATCCTAACTGTGAGGTATGGAGGGGACAGCATAATGTTGGGTGGGTGTTTTGCTTCAGGAAGACTGGTTCACTTCACACAATCAATGACATCATGAA
Source organism: Crenichthys baileyi (assembly GCA_036173005.1). NCBI lineage: Eukaryota > Metazoa > Chordata > Actinopteri > Cyprinodontiformes > Goodeidae > Crenichthys > Crenichthys baileyi. Next base: position 474,589 of record JAHHUM010000328.1, read on the forward strand.
GAAAGAACAACATGGGAAAAAATTTAATGAATATCTTGCGACATCAGCCAGGAAATTAAAGCTTGGGCGCATTGGACAAAAAAACGAACCATACCAACAAAGTAGTTGGAAAACTATGGTGAGAAGCTGGTGAAGGAATAGCCAAAACATTTGACCCCACTACTACAGTTTAAAAGTTATTCTACCAAATACTAAGGAGATGTATGTTAACTTCTGACTTTGAAGAGATGTCATTATCTAGGGATTTAGCTAATGGAAATAGTTTTGAAAATTCTGTAATCCAAACAGACATAGAACAGGAACCTGCCAGTGAGAAATAAATGTCATGATAGTTCAAACAGTATATGCAGTATATGCAAATATATAGTTTCAACTGTAAGTATAAGTAAGTAAATAATGTTGTAACTCAATGAAGAATGTCGTCTCCTATTTTAAATGTATGTTAATAAAAGATAACATGCATGTAAGGATGTCTGGCCGGTGGGGCGGGGATGCGGGGGTTATTTCCCTTCCTGCCCCATCATAGCCAGGACACTAATGTTTGTCCTTGACTTTATTTTTAATTAAAGGATTTAGCTGTGAAGAATGTTAATTCTGAAGTCTTTCAGACTAATATAAACTCAGTGCTCATTTTAGCATACATTTCACATATTCTATTATAATAACAAAAAGAGATAATATTTAATATCTGAGGGAAAACTGTAAAGAAATCTGTCAGGCCTGCCTAAGCATTTCTACCTTAGTGCTGCGCTGTACTTATGAATGCTTCAGGAACCAATTAGGAAGCAGTCCCATTCCATGCTGAGGTGGAAGCTGTCAGAGTTGGCTATCAGAGGCAAACTTCATCTGATTTCAGTATTTCCAACATAGCTAGTAGCTGGTAGCACAGTCAGGCTAAAGGCCCGTCTTATCTTTTATCTGTTACATTATAGCCCTGTAGAGAGTGGCTCGGAAATGGTCTGCTACTATTCCTGTGCATCATTTTAGAGGAATCCTGTTGAATCTTATTGTGTTTTCTATTTTATATTCTGTTTTGAATAAACGTTGCTGAAGTTTCAATTGTCAACACTTTCCATTGTGTAAAGTTACTCAGCATTAACCATGAGCAGCAAAAACTAAAGTGAAAATATTATGCTTGGCAATATCTAATTGAAACAGAGATTTTCATCCACCTTGATAAATATTAAAATAGATTAATATGCATAGATATATAGTTTGCCTGTATTAGAGAACCCTAACCTATTATTTATATTTATTCCCTACAAATGGTGGGTAGTGTGGCACTAGAACGTCATCTGATACTTGTCACCTCTGTGATTGATTTATTTTTAAACTAAAAGAATCAGTATGCAGAGCTAAAAGTCCCAAGGCTCTAAGTTTATATTTAACATAGAAAAAGGGGGTTGATATTTAACAGGTTTACATTTAACCTGAAATAAAAGGATTGTTAAATTCCTTGACAGGATTTAAGTCTTTATTCTTGAGAAACTTTACAATATCTTAATATTAGATTAGTTGCGGATGTAATGCATGAATAAAGTAGCTTTTAGAAATTGTTGTCCAACAGTGAAGCTCTGTGTAACAAGAAAATTTTATATTTTTGTGAGTAGAGCACAAACAAATCTTTAAAAGATCCCATATTAGGGTAACGTACAAGTCAAAAATGTCAGGTTTAGGAATCCACTACATATTTTTTTGAATATATTCATATCTGCACCTCTTCGTCCTCTGTCCAATGTTGCTGTCACTTTAAAGGTCCTTCTCTTTCTTATTCTCTTTCTTTCTTTCTTTCTTTCTTTCTTTCTTTGTTTCTTTCTTTCTTTATTTGTTTGTTTCTTTCTTTCTTTCTTTCTTTTTTGCATGAGTATGTTTTTCTTTCTCTGACTGTCTCTCCTGCTGTTAAATGGCAGAAAAGTGCTGAAAGTCTTCTGTCCTTAAGGACCCCAGTTTTGGGTACCTTAGAAACTTGAGAAGAAACCCCTTTACTTTGTCAGTGTGAAGGCCTTAAACTCACGCTGTGTGGCAGGGGTCAAGGTGTCGAGATGGACTGAGTTCTTTGGCGTAGATTCTTGCCTGAGGGGCTGTTGGCGGTCTCTATACAAAGCCCCCAGTGAGAAACGTTTAGGTGTCCTCCAGTGGAGGTTGGTGCATGGGGCCAAAACTACAAATGGGTATTTGGCGCACTTTACTCCTGGCAAAGGGGATGGTGCCCCTTTTGTTTTTAAAAAAGGAAACTGTGGAATATTTGTTTGTACAGTGCTCACACCTTAGTTGGACCTTTTGCTGTTTTGAAAGGTCTGTTCAAGAAATTTGGTGAAAGTTTTTTTTTTTTCATTTATGGTTCTAAATATTCTGTAAAGAAAAAAACATGTTAATGTATTGTTGAATTTTATTTTGAAGGAAGCGAAGTTGGCAGTCTGAAAAATACAGCAAAATCATATAAGGGAAGAGGGTTCTGAAGATGTTTTTATTTGCCATAGATTAATGCAGCTCGGCTAAAAATCGATTCTGAGTATTTTAAACTTATAAAGAAGTTGGACACTTTTGCAAAGACCTGGGCAGTACTGAGTGTTTTGTGTTCAGTTTGTTTTATCTCTCTCTCTCTCTGCGTCTGTCTCTCTCTTTCTTTCTTTCCTTCCTTCCTTGTTTTTTGCAGGTTCTGTCTTTAAAGCCTGGACTCTAGCAATAAACTGATAAATCTTATATTTTTAAGTGGACTTTGAATTTATAATTTCCGAACGGACTGGAAGGAACTCAGATCCCTGAAAATTTTAGTATGAAAAATGTGTGGAAATATCTGTTCTTCTTTACCTTGTGTTTTTGTCCTTTGTTTCCATGTTTCCTCTAAGCTCTTTTCTTGTCGTATATTCACAGACAAACGGCGGCTGGCAGGATGCTCCGACCCCTTCGTCAGTAACATCGCCCACAGAAGGACCCGGGAGCGTCCATTCAGATACTTCCAACTGAATATCTCCATCTCCGCATCTCATCCACAAAAGAGAAAACAAAACATACACTGATGTTGCTCCTCACAGTGTTAAAACCAAGGAATTCGCTCCCCAGATTTTGGCGAGATCCTGTGAAATCCTAACCCTGAACGAAAATGTTTCTCAGCTTATAACGTCGGACTTTTGGGATACAAATGAGAAGTTTCACAAGAAAAATCCAGTAACATTGCAATCAGCAGAGGGATTGTACAGCTTTCACATTATAATCAGAGGGCTGGGGTTCCTTATTCACTTGTAATATTTTCACTCAATATGATGAGATGATAAAATAAAGTAGATGAATAAAATCATTGGTTTAACTGAAAATACTTAATTCTACCTCTCAGCCACTAAGAAGAGTTAAAAAAATGTCAGTGACCATTATTTGTTTTTGTAAAAATGAAACTTTTGTCTTTGCAAACAAGAGACACATCTTCTTACATTTAGTTGTCTCCCACCTACTCTATGGTACGCCATTTAGACCTAAATATTGCTCAGTTGTTTACAATGTGTGCTCGATAAAAGTATGTTCATCCTCCCCCTCCGTCTCCGACAAGTCAAAACTGAGTTCTGTCAGGAGATTTTACCTCTAAGGTAACCCTGTGAAGTATGTTATCTGTAAAACAATAAAATAAATACGTGACATCAAATCAGACAAGCTTGATATCATTCATTAAGATACAAGGGATATCAGCAGAAACTGTTTTGTCTTGACTTTGTTTCTGCAGCACATTGCTTCGAAGGAGGATGCAAGAAAAGCCTGCAGTACTGTAAAGCTGTTGTTCTTTTTGAAATCTCCTGAAACATTTTTCACGTCGCGTTTTACTGTCATTTCACTGTCTGATGATGCCAAAATGCTCACATAACCAAATCAAAACCAAGACATTTCATGTAGTGTGCTATTTCATTTAATATTTACTGCATTATTTCATTATCAGCTAATCTACGTGACTCCTTTAAAAAAAGTGGTACTTTCAGGAGACTAAAAATATAAATTTCAACAGGAAAAACGTTTGTCATAATTGTTTGTAACAGATTTTTTAATACACTGCTCAACAAAAATAAAGGGAACACTCAAATAACACATCCTAGATCTGATTGAATGAAATATTCTCATTGAATACTTTCTGTACAAAGTTGAATGTGCTGACAACAAAATCACACAAAAAGCATCAATGGAAATCAAATTTATTAACCAATGGAGGCCTGGATTTGGAGTCACACACAAAATTAAAGTGGAAAAACACACTACAGGCTGATCCAACTTTGATGTAATGTCCTTAAAACAAGTCGAATTGAGGCTCAGTATTGTGTGTGGCCTCCACGTGCCTGTATGACCTCCCTACAACACCTGGGCATGCTCCTGATGAGACGGCGGATGGTCTCCTGAGGGATCTCCTCCCAGACCTGGAGTAAAGCATCCGCCAACTCCTGGACAGTCTGAGGTGCAACGTTACGTTAGTGGATGGAGCGAGACATGATGTCCCAGATGTGCTCAATCGGATTCAGGTCTGGGGAACGGGCGGGCCAGTCCATGGCTTCAATGTCTTCATCTTGCAGGAACTGCTGACACACTCCAGCCACATGAGGTCTAGCATTGTCCTGCATTAGGAGGAACCCAGGGCCAACCACACCAGCATATGGTCTCACAAGGGGTCTGAGGATCTCATCTCGGTACCTAATGGCAGTCAGGCTACCTCTGGCGAGCACATGGAATGCGTGCAGCCCTCCAAAGAAATGCCACCCCACACCATTACTGACCCGCTGCCAAACGGGTCATGCTGAAGGATGTTGCAGGCAGCAGATCACTCTCCACAGTGTCTCCAGACTCTGTCACGTCTGTCACATGTGCTCAGTGTGAACCTGCTTTCATCTGTGAAGAGCACAGGGCGCCAGTGGCAAATTTGCCAATCCTGGTGTTCTCTGGCAAATGCCAAGCGTCCTGCACGGTGTTGGGCTATGAGCACAACCCCCATTTGTGGACGTCTGGCTCTCATACCATCCTAATGGAGTTGGTTTCTAACCGTTTGTGCAGACACATGCACATTTGTGGCCTGCTGGAGGTCATTTTGCAGGGCTCTGGCAGTGCTCCTCCTGTTCCTCCTTGCACAAAGGCGGAGGTAGTGGTCCTGCTGCTGGGTTGTTGCCCTCCTACGGCCTCCTCCATGTCTCCTGGTGTACTGGCCTGTCTCCTGGTAGCGCCTCCAGGCTCTGGACACTACGCTGACAGACACAGCAAACCTTCTTGCCACAGCTCGCATTGATGTGCCATCCTGGATGAGCTGCACTACCTGAGCCACTTGTGTGGGTTGTAGAGTCCATCTCATGCTACCACGAGTGTGAAAGCACCACCAACATTCAAAAGTAGGGACTGAGAAGTGGTCTGTGGTCTCCACCCGCAGAACCACTCTTTTATTGAGTGTGTCTTGCTAATCGCCAAAGATTTCCCCGTTGTCTATTCCATTTGCACAACAGCATGTGAAATTGATTGTCAATCAGTGTTTCTTCCTAAGTGGACAATTTGATTTCACAGAAGTTTGATTTACTTGGAGTTATCTTGTGTTGTTTAAGTGTTCCCATTATTTTTTTTGAGCAGTGTGCAAAGAGATAAAATTCACTGATACAGGGACATGTTTATGTTAACAGAGTTTTCCAGGCAGTTTTTCTATACAGCGGATCTTTTCTCCTGATTCTAAAGCACAGCTCCGGAGCCGCCCCAAGCATGAAGTCACTGATTGTCAAAACAAAAAGAAGTATGAACTGCGGCTCAGCTGATGGACACATGAAGAAGACGACATTCCCCATTTTGTTGAACTTCGTCTTTTGGAGCGCATTCACCAATGGTCAATTATATCATTCAGTGGGTACTTTAGCGGTACTAAAATAAAATCATTTGAACAAATGTTAATCATCACGCATCCAAGATTGGACATGATACTATGTCAAATAATTGTGTTTTCTAAGCACCCCAACATTGTTTAGCGTTATTTTTTATGTTGAGTGACTTATCTTTTTGTATTCGATTTTATTGGCATGCCTATTACTTTTTTTGGGGGTCCTCTGTTCTCGTGATTTAGCTCAAGAACTTTCAACATGTGTTTCTGTGCACCTGCTGTGCTTGACTTGCCTTGTTGCAAAAGGTTTTCAACACATTAAAATAATATGTACTACAGTGCAGTCATACAACTGCTTCTTTTTCATTCAGTTGTAGGGCCTGTGCCTAGTCCACATGTAGATATTGCTTGTAAACACAGCATTGTTTCTAAAAATGTCTTCATCCACATGCAAATATCAAGAATTACTAAGTGTCTGAAGTAAAAACGCTATATTGCTATCCCTTCCAAATAATTGAATCAAGGTTTTCCAACTACTTCCATTAATGCGGGTATATAAAATTTATCACCGAGGCATGCAAACTGCTGCTACAAATATTTTTGAAAGAATGGGTTGCTCTCAGGAACTTATGGAATTCAAGCATGGTACAGTGATAGGATGCCACCTGTATCTTTTCAAGTTTTTTCCAAGAAACTTCCAATTTTGTGGAAGCAGTTCGGCATGGCCCCTTCCAGTTCCAATATGGCCGCGCACCAGTGCACAAAGCAAGGTCCATAAATAAGGATCAGCGGGTTTAATGTGGAAGACCTTGACTAATCTGCATACTCCTGACCTCAACACCGTTGGCATGAAACAGAGCAGAGTCGGTAAACGAGGCCTGTTTGTCCAACATCAGTGTCTGACCTCACAAATGCACTTCTGGAAGACTGGTCAAAAATTCACAAAAACACAATCCTGATCAAACATGTGGGATGTAAGGTTTCCAGAAGAGTTGAAGCTGTTATTCGCTGTGGACATCATGTTAAACCGAAGGGATTAAGCATAGGATGTCACACAATTTGTGTACTACTGTATGAAGGCAGATGAGTAAATATATTCAGCAATATGTATGTCAGACACTTCTACTAAAATACACCACACACAAAAGAAAGTTTGAAGCATGCTTGTTTTATAATATCGCTGTTTTTCAAAAAGTTGTGTATTGCTCATCAGCATTAAAATTAAGGTGTGGCATAATTCCTTCTTTCGGTCCTGAGGCTGTTTCCAAAAAGATGGTGAATGAATGACTGAATTTATATAGAGCTTTTCTAATCACACTGACAATTCAAAGCGCTTTACACTAGAGCTAGATTCACCCAACTACACTCTTAAAAGTGCAAACATACATACATCGCTAGACAGATTGGTAAGCAACTTGGGGTTAAGTCCCTTGCCCATGCCCATCGACATATAACAGGAGGACTCTGGAATTTGTTTCTGATCTCATTTTGAGAAACACCAGTGACTTGCTGATTTGTAGCTGGTCTGAGTCTTTGCAACAAACTACATATATGGTCCCTAAAAGGTTTTGGCAAGATCTGTAAAAAGCCTTGAAATAAATGTTCTCTTTTATTGCAGTAGCTTATCTAACAGGGAAAAAGTTGCTACAGCTTTCTAACAATGAGCCTGCAAACAAAGGCTGGGGTCCTCTTTCACCCTTGTGTTTCACAGATCCACTTGTTTAAATAAATATATAGCCCTGGTTGGAGTTAAAAGGCTAGTTTAGGCAAGAATCTGTTTTCATTCTGATGGCTATCAACACAAATCCCATCTCCCTTACATTACTGAAATGCTGTCATGTCTTTCCCATTTTGAGTAATGGAGTTTTGACAAAAATTCAGAATGAAAGACTCACCTTCACTGCCTGCTCCTTCCAATGACTGTTCTGTGCGTCTCTCTGCCATCCAATCAGCATCCTGTCCGCATGACTCTTCATCCAATCACCTTCCGACGCCTCGCTTTTAAGGACCTTCAGCCATGTACATCCTCGCTTGTCAGTTGAGCTCATCCCTCCTCCACCCCACCTCCACCATCTTATTTCCCATCTCCTCCCGGCTTCCTCGCTTCCTGGCCGCCAATCCACCACCAGTGTCACATCAGGGGGAAGACATCTCTAAATCTAAACCTTAAAAGAAAATGTACATCTTAGCTCATGACATTCTCAGCATTCATGTCTTCCTCCCAGGTCTGAGGGCCAAAGAAATAGCCAAGTAATCACATATCATTAAAACTTTTCTATTTGCCATCCTTTTTCTTGTGAGTCTTTTCAGATTGAAATGTCACATCATATTCATAACCTATTGAAACAGGAAGTCAGAAATCATGAATTAATATTTTAAAACATTCTGATTAACTTAAAAAGTACTGCATAAATGTTAAAAATCCTTTAGTTACGTATATTTATATGGAATGTTGGGTGACTGGTGATTGTGTTAAAAACAATTGTTTTTAAATGTGGATTGTTCCTGTACTGAATAAGCATATTCAGATTAAATGTTGGATAGCTTGAAATTAGTTTTCCTCGACAGATTATAATACTGCAAAAAAGAGGAATTTATTTTAAGGCTTTACCAGGGGTGCCAATACATATGGAGGGTGCTGAATCTGTATATAGCAGGTAACTTAAAGCTTTTATCGAAAGTGTTCAGAGAATCCACATGACAGAGCCTTTTAATTACACGTCTTTAACATTGTTCTTTATTCATTAAATTAACCAGAACACATTTTAACACCAAGTCTGAAGAGGCTCCTGTTGTTGGCATTGAAAGTAACCCAGAGATGATGGACAAGGCACTAAAGTTTGAGAATACCAGGTGTCCATAAACTAGTTTGGAGGTTTTTAAGGGATACTTTTTGAAGTGAAGTTCTGTGAAATGGTCACAATCAATCAATATATTATCTGGAGTAGATAACTCTTTTGGTGTCTTGATTTAATTCAGATTAGTTGGTCCTGGAGGTAGGGTTATATGGTCTTAAAAAAATATCCAATATCAAAAATATCCTGAGAACACTATTTTATGAGACGTTTAAGTAATTTTTGCATTAGGTGGGTATTTGCACAGATGACTATTTGTACGTGAAAATAGAGGAGCTAGGAGGTGCACCATCAATGACCTTCCTGTATAAAATGCAAAGAAAAGGAGCATGTAAAGCATTTTCCATCAGGTTAACAGTCTTATAGAAAAGTTAGGCAGTATACAAATCAATAAAATAGTGTTTACACAAACTGCTAAAACATTTATGCTTTCTACACTTCTTTATTTTTATATTAGGCAGTCAATCTGACCGCAAATACTACACATGTTGTTTACAGTTGGCATTTTCCACAGCAGGATCTTTGGTCTTCCTCCATCTATGAAAATGCCTAGAGAGTTATCTACTGCAGGTAAGATATTAACCACTTATAACCATTTAACAGAACATTGCAACAAAAATTGTGAGCTATCCCTTTAAGGTTACAGTAATTTTTGATGGGGTTTTTTCCCTGACCAGAAGCACAAGAAGAAGAACTAAACAGCTTAAAAATCAAAACTGAAAGAAAAAATGTGGAAAGTTTTACATCTTCAGAGACAGACCTGCAAAGAATGACTCTTACATAGTTTTAGCACTTTAATAGAAACTAGATTAGGAGTAATGCAAGCAGTAAATACTCCTTTTACATGAGAGTTAAAGTGTGTATTTATTTTTAAAGAAAAAAAATCTTTGCAGACATATTTTTGCTGAGTAATGCTGGAAGGAGATTTAGAAGTTTGTGCTACGAAGGAAAACATCATATAGCTATCGGGATGTAAAAGCTTACAAAGAAAATGTGTAGAGTAATGCAATAATTTGTAGTTAAATGCATTTAGGTTAGACTATTGGTTTGTTTTTGCTGCTGATATCTGTAAAAACTATGGACAGAAAGAATGATGATATCCTTTATTCAAATCAGACCTGTGACATTATCTGGCTGGACAGTTGCATGTCTGACACAATTACTTCCATACTAACTTAATATCTGTAATTGGCCAAACAACATGAGAGCAAGGGTGCAAGGGAGCAGTTGGCGGTAAAGTCTGCGGACGGTCACAAGCTTTGACTGCTGAGCGAGTGTGAAATGCCAAAGCCAGACTACTCCCCTGCACCCCGAGGGCACCAGAGGAGCCGGCTTGCTCTCGCCAGCAGAGAGAAAGAGAGAGGGCATCAAAAACAATCTGACAAGACTTCACCCAGAAACATCTTCTGGCTTGTGCAGCACCGCTTAGCGCCACAGTGCTGTGGATGAGCTGGATTATTCCAGCTAGAAGCCTGCAGCTCAGCAACTGCAACAAAAACATGAAGTGAAATCACTTGAACAGTGAGGATGTGTTTCATCCTATTTTTAAAGGATTTGGTCACGCAGGGTAGTTTTAACACCTCCTTGTTCCCTTTGAGGTGGTGAGAATGTGCAGGGTGATTGAAATCTAATGTTGCTGTTGACATTTGCCTCCCCAGATGACAATGTACTGCTGTTTAAAGGCGGTCTCCATGGAGCTGCACTGGTGGAGTGGCCCAGACACCTTGTCTTCCCTTTTCAATGGCGGCCAGCAGACCTCTCTAATGTGTAGTGACACAACAACCCAGACCCTGCTGCTGCTGGACATGCTGTCCACACAGTTTCCTAGGTGGTCTATAGAAAATACAGTCATTCACCCACCTAACAGTTTATATTGTACTCTGTGGCACCACAGTTTTCTTTTATGCAGAAGTACATTCCCTCCTTCCATGTTTTATATATTCAGACAGTTTATATGTTCAGACAGTGTACAAGACAAAGTGTGAATATTTAGTTGGATGTAGCAAAATAATCTGTCTACACTTTCCCATCATTATCAACAGGTTATGGAATAAATAAATAATACTGACGAAAAAGTTAAAGTTATGATCTACCCCTATAATTTGATGTGTTGATGATTCAGCAATAAGAAAAACAACAGGCAAATGCACAATTGGTGGAAGGATTCCAAGGGGAAAACAAACAGATGACGGTGTGCATCCCACTACAGGGGGTGTGAAACTAACACAGCAATTCAGAAAAAAAACATTATACCAACAACAGGGAAGCATAGTGGTGGTAGTTTGATGTTCCTGATTGTGGGGTTCCTTCTTCAGAACCTGGACAACTTGCTGTAATTGAAGGAACCTTCATTTCTGCTCTCTCCCCAGAAATCCTAAAGCGTATTCATTTTTTCATATGCGGTCAGTTATTGTTTGGATAGCTCTTTTCCCTTGATAAATTCAATCATCACTTGAAAACAGTTTTTGTATTTGCTCAGGTTATTTTTTCTGATAATAAAATTTGTTTGTTATAACCACATGATTCAGTCTTGGATTATTCGTGTTAAACCAACAAAGTAATGCAAACCTCTGAAGTAAAAGGACAAGGATATGTAGTTTCCATTTGTTTGGTGGCTGCTTGTATTCAGCCCCCTTGCATCAATACTTTGCAGAACAACTTAACTGCAGTCACTGCTGTAAGTCTTTTAGGGGGTTGTCTCTACTAGCTTTGCAAATCTAGACTGCAATTTCTGTCAATTCTTCTTTGTAAAATAGCTCATGCTCAGTCTGATTGGGTGGAGATCATCCGTGAGCTGCAATGCAAGTTTTACCACACATTCTCAACTGAATCTCAGTTGGGACTTTGATTAGGCCATTGTAACACACATATATGTTTTCATCTAAGCAAGTACATGGGAGCTCTGGCTGTAAATTTCAGGTAATCGTCCTGCTGCAATATGAAGCTTAGCTCAGTTATTTATTGAGTGGGGTTTATCTCAGGATTTAGTTCCATCTATCTTCTTATCAACCCAGTTTTACTGCCACTGCTAAAAAAAAGATCCCCATGGTATTATAATACCCCCACACATAGCATTATAGACGTAGACCACAAAGTAAAACGTTGCTCTACATCCGACCACAGTCATTTCTTCCGCATGTTTGCTGTGTCCCCTACATGACGTGTGGCAAACCGCAAAGAAGACTTTTTATGTCTTTTTGTACACAACAATAGATGTGTTCTTGCCACTTTTCAACTGACGCCAGATTTGCATGACTATTAGCTTCCCTGTCAACGAGTTTTCCCACCTAAGTTGTGGTTCTTTGCAACTCTTTCAAAGTTATCATTGGCCTCTGGGCTACTGGATGTTTTGAAATTTCAGATTGAACAGCATTCTGTGAGACAATTAAAGGATGGCATGCTGTTTTATTAGCTATTCATACTGACCTGTCTGCTGTGTTTCTAGGTCTTCATGATGTCATTTGTTCAATAATATTCTCTAATAAATAAAGGCCTTCACTGAATTGTAGTGATAGTTAGATATAATTACACACAGCCAGACTATACGTACTCATTGGGTGACTTTTGAAGGCAAATGATTTCCACACTTTTTATGTTTTTATTTGTAAAACTTTTTAAATACCATTTAACATATTTCTACTACTTTATTACTACATAGTATTTTGTGTTGGTCTGTCACATAAAATCCAATCATACATTGAAGTTTGTGGTTTACATGTTACAAAATGGGAATATGGGCTATAAACAATGTTGCAAGGCACTGTAACCTTTATGTACCTTTATTTCTTTATTTTTGTCCTCCATTGATTTATATTTAAAATAATATGCTTGGAGGTCAAGATTTGAGATTTTGTTTAAAATCCTACTTGCTGGTCTTGTAAAGCACCTTTACTTCTATTAAACAGCATGTCTGAAAATGAAGTTGTCTTGGAGACCCTGCCTGTCATCCACACTGACCCTTGAGAAACTCAATGAAAAGGTGACACCTGCTGAAAGAGAAGCTCTTGCATCCTGATGATGGTGTGACGAAAATGCTGTGTTAGAGCGCCTCTAGCGGCCGCGGCGCTCCACGACAGGCTCCACATTCCTTAACTCGGATGCTCCTCCTCTCCCATCACCGTGCCAAACCCCTCCGTAGGCTTGCGCCACCACCTTCCTGAGACAAGATCCTTTTTGTGTTTCAACGGGAGAAACATGGCTGAAGTTGTTGTTCAGGCCGATAGAAGAAGCGAGGGGATTCTGGTAAATTAATAAGAGAGCTTGACACGAAATGGACATGTGCCCAGCTAGAGACATCCTTTGCACGTTGTGCGCAATCAGACAACTTTGCGCTCCGTGTAGATTTGTTTTGTGTAAAGTAAAGCGGCATGCTTTTCTGCTGCAGAGAGTTTGCAGGGGTAGCGTGGACGCTTGTGTGTATAACTTGTGGTTTCCACTGTGCTTCACAGAATAATGTTTGTTTGACTGTGTCCTCTCAGATCAACGATGACTGGCCAGGTTACAGATTAGATCTCTTCAACTACCCAGCTCATTACTCCGGAGATTTAGACTGTGTCATCATTCCACATGGCGTAATTATGGACAGGTACGCGGGTAAAACTCTGCAGCTTGCTGCGGCCTAAGCAGGTTTTCTTCTCACATGATTTTTCCCTGTGTTGCTCTGAAGTTGTAGTAAAGTCTTGCGTGGCCGTTGATTAGTAATCGGGAGGAAGTTAGAAGTATATCATACACTGCTTCTGTGGTTTGGACTTGCGTGCTTATCGGCATGACTTCTGTTAATTGCATAACTAAAAAGTAACGGTAAAGGAACTCCTAAATATTCACATTTTGGAAAGAACATTTCTAGTTTTGCTTTGCATCAGCTCACACATGGCATGCAAAACAAAACAAAAACTTAATTTTTTCAGCTATGTCTTCCCCTCAGCCCGGTGAGCCCGGCACAGACTAGTCTCTATTTGCAAAGGGCCTGAGCACCCAGACTGATTATTTTTGTTGATTTAAGGCTTTCACACAGGGAAAATTTGAAAGAAAAGCTCTTCAGTATGTAGATATTTATGTTATCTGGCAACCTGTAACAGCCTGTAACATGGATCACTTGTGCTGGCTGTTAAATCAGTTTAATGCTGCATATAAATGCATATAACAAACTGTATTTATATATAATTGTGCTGCTCTGCCAATCATAGCTTTGGTGTTTTCATGCATGAGCAAAATTAATATTTTAGATTATAATTCGAGCTCTAAATTAAAGGTATCACTTATATAGTTCTTTGCAAAAAGATGGGAAAGTGTACAAAATTAAAAATCTTATGCTAGAGTTGAAACAGTCGAATTAATCATGATTAATTGCTTAGTGGAATCATTGTCAACTAATTTAGTAATTGACCAATTGTTAACTGGAGCATACAAACTTTAAAACATAACTTTTGCTGAAAGAGCAACCCACTTAGAGCAGTAATTAGGCCAAAACTGTACAAAAAAAAGTATACATTTTGCATTTAAGATGCAAAGTCTCATTCTTTTTGCAGGACAGAACGTCTTGCTCGGAACATCATGGATGACCTCGGGGACCATGACATTGTGGTGCTGTGCGTGCTAAAAGGAGGCTATCAGTTCTGTGCCGACCTGGTGGAACGGATCAAGGCTCTCAGCCGCAACTCCAACCACACAATCCCCATGAGGGTCCACTTCATCCGGCTCAGGAGCTACCTGGTGAGCTCCGCATCCTCTTTCTGCTACAGTAAAGGGAAGCCACAGGGGACAGTTTGACCTTAAGTGGCTCGTGTGTACAGATGCTGAGGCTGCTTTAATGGTTGACATTATCTGCCATGATGGGTTTGTGTCTCATGACTTAGTCAGACGATGTGTGTGTTACACTGTCAGCATTATGACAGTGGGATCTTTGTGTAACTTTAGCTCAGACATGTTTGTTCATGCGTGGGAAAAAAGACTAACAAATAGCCAATGTGATTTTGGAGTTCCTTTTATCAATGTTTTTTATACTTATTCTCAAAACATTTGCAATTTAAAGACATAAAAATGGATTTTCAGCTTTTCAAATATAGATTTTAGTCTTCAATGCTGTTTGAAATAACAAAATAACTTTTGTTATTTCTGCAGAATGACCAGTCGACAGAAGACCTTCACATACTGGGAGCAGAAGATTTGTCTTTTTTAGCTGGAAAGGTAAGAGTCTCACTGGGGTAATGACTGGGGAAAAAAGTTACAAACAAATGCACACATTGTAAGAAGGTAAAGTAACCCAGAGTAGTCTAGAGATGACATTTATTGAGACGCCGCACAATGACCTCAAGAGGGCAGCCTTTTTTTACTAAATCTGCTTCCCCGGTCAACCTGACAAGATGGTTCCAAAAAGCAGATCAAAGATGGCAGGATCAGACAACTCTAATCAGATACAAGCTGTTCTAATGCACTTCTTTAAAGGGTTATTCCACTTTATCTCAGTGTGGCCAAAGTGTGGAGTCAGAGAAAATGTGAGGATGTAGATTAGCAGGGTGACAGTAGTCTTGTTGCTTCAGGCTCACTCCACAGCTGCTTGTCTTGTTATCATGTAATCACGGTTGGTGCTCCTTTGAGCTGGAGTGCATCCTTACTGTTTACAAAGCTCAGATAGTCTCTATATTATCTCCTCTGTCTTACTGAACAGTGCTGATCACAGGACTACTATTTTAGAGGCTGCAAGATAGTTTCTTAAAATGTCTAAAGCCTATTAATCACTTTGTGGGCAATAGCTGGCACTCTCTAAGGCATTTGAAGACAATTTTAGAAACAACGTGCAAACATAATCTTACTGCAATGTTGAAATAAACAAAAACATTTAGTAATGTTACAACCACAAACCTTAATGTATTTTATTTCACTTCTCAAAGATAATTGTGAAGTGGAAAGACAGTACACATTGTTTTTAAAACCTTTTTAAAAATAAAAATCAGAAAAGTGTGGAATGCATTTGTATTGAGCCTCCTTTACTTTGAGACCCTAAAATGAAATCCAGTGCAACCAACTGGCTTCGGAAGGCAACTCATTTGTAAATAGAGTCCAACAGTGTGTACTTTATTGTATGAGTCTGTTTTATGAAGGCCTCAGATGTTTGTTATAGAACATTAGTGAACAAAAGAACACATCAGACTGGGTCAGGGATAAAGCTGTGGAGAAGTTTAAAGCAGGTTTAGGTTGTAGAACATCTCATCTCTGAACATCTTAATAGGCATGCTTCATTACATCATCCGAATCACACAGCTGTAAATCTGCTGAGACAGACAGAAAAATGGGGAAGTGCAGGCAAAGAAAGCAGTAATCACAGCCAAAAGACCCATGGTGACTCTGGAGGAGCTGGAGAGATGTCCCAGTTGGAGAATCTGTTAAAATGACAACTGTTAGTTTCACGCTCCACAAATCTGGCTGTTATGGAAGACTGGCAAGAAGATGCCTGGTTGCCTCCATAGGGAGATGTTCTGGGCATGTCCAACTGGGAGGAAACCCATCAGAAGACCCAGGGCATGCAGGAGAGACTGTCTTTTGGCTGGCTTGAGAACACCAATGGGTTCTCCCAGAAGAGGTGGAAGAGGTGGCTTTAGAAAGAGATGTCTAGGCTTCCTTACTCAAGCTGCTGCCCCCGCAACCCGACCCCGGAATATGTGGTAGATGGATGGAAAGAGAAAAGCCATTATTTAAAGACAGGTAAAAGACATTTTAGTTGCAGTTTGCTAAAAGCCATCTAGGGAACACAGCAAACATCTAGAAGAAGGTGCTATCCTCAGACCAGACCAGAACCGAATTTTTCGCTACTAAATACTAAGCGCTATTCGTAGTAGAAAACTAACCCTGCACATCACCTAGAACACTTCAACCCCACAGTGAAACATGGTGTTGGCAGCATTCTGCTGTAGGGATGGTTCTCTTCAGCAGTCACAGTGAATCTGGTCAAAGTTCATTTTGAAATGGATGGAGATCAATCAATTGTTTTTATTATATTTATTCATTACAAAGTATATTTTGGTTAACTGTGTGAGAGTGCTGTAATCTGGAAAGACACCCAGTGTGACAACCCCAGGCAGCATTAACACCCCCCAAAAAAAATTTACTTTAGTTTTTTTGTGTAATACAAAATATGCTGCCGACAGACAAAAGTTCTGTATAAAACATTTAATTCCAATTGTTTTTCTTTTCTTTTGCACATTGGCTTTTCAATAGCATTTAGAAACATTCTTCTTCATAAAGGATTCATTTCTAACACACAGCTCAACTTCATTTATGCTTCTGCATTTTCTAGTGATAGGCCCAGAGCATGTTTACATATTTCCTAAGAAGTTTGGAAAGCCTTACATTTACGTGTTCAGACACTAACCATCAATCTGCCCTTTATGCAAATATAAGCCTAATGGTGTTCACTATGCTAATAATAAAAACTGTAATTTGCTGATTAAACATGAACACAGTTTATTTGTATGTGTTCACCACCAGCAGCAGCACATGATGTTTTGCACTGCCATCACAATCTTAACAAAATGTGCTAAGTTTACATTAAATTCAGTTTCTAGCTGAATTTTGCTCTTGTTCATCTGATGTGGTGACTTTTACCACTGTTTTTAGGTTCTCTGCCACTGATTTCCTTACAATTCTGTGTGCATCTTCATGATTGTGAGAATGTTAATCACCAATGACATTTACAGGAGTCATAAATAAGAGAGCATATTTTTAGATTCCCAGTCAAATGTGTCATCACCTCATCTGATCATTTACAGTAAAGGCTTATCCCTCAGCTGGACACCAGTCTGTCCTGTAGCCAGGTGCAGACTACAGTAGATGTCTACAACATGAAAAGGACTTTGGGTATTAAGTCTGACTCACAGCTGTGTGATTTTCTTGCAGTATTTTAAGTGTTTCTGTAAAGTTTTTTTATTCCCATGTGACGTAAAATAAAATATGGCAGCAATTTTCTTACAACTAAAAACGTACTGCTTTATTGGTAAGAGTTAACTGTGAAATTGTCAGTTGATTGCAAAATATCTGTCCTTTTCCCCCTTTCTTAACACATATCCCATTAGTTTAGATTTCTCATAGGTTCACTGCACCCTAAATAAATCTGTAGGAATAACAAGACGTAAACAAAGAACAATTACATGCTTGGATGAGCCTTTTGTTTTCAAACTGTAGTAAACTGAAGAAGTTTAATCTTTTTCCTGACCTAGATAACATGAAGCAAAGCTAAGACCTTGCCTAGATGGTGATTAGTGTCAAATCTTCTGTTGATTAGACAGGCATCTGCAGGATTTCAGCTATT
Organism: Crenichthys baileyi; assembly: GCA_036173005.1. NCBI lineage: Eukaryota > Metazoa > Chordata > Actinopteri > Cyprinodontiformes > Goodeidae > Crenichthys > Crenichthys baileyi. The sequence goes on from JAHHUM010000328.1 coordinate 492,569, forward strand.
TCACTGACATTCTGAATAGTACTGCTGATGAATATATTTCCAATCTGCATGATACAGATATTTCTCTGCTGCAGTATTTGTCTCGTGTAAAGAATGCATGTTAATAAAATTAATGGGCGCATTACTAATGTTGCGTTACAGTTATAACTTGTGATTGGGTGTGGTGCTGCTGATGTTTCAGCGCTTCTGCATTAAGTCATTTAAAAAAATGTCCTTTCCTTTTTTAGATTTTAGTTTGCTTTCTGATTTCATTAAGGAACCAAACATGTTTCATTCTTACAGTGACTTGCAAAAGTATCCCCCACCCCCTGACATTTTAATGTTTTGTTTCCTTACAACCTGGAATTGAAATAGATCGTTTGAAAGTTTGCACCATTTAATTTACAAGAACATGCCTAAAACTTTGAAGGTGTATTTTATTTTTATCGTGAAGCAAACAACAAATTGGACAAAATAACAGAAAACCTCAGCATGCATAACTACTTTGTAGAGCCACCTTTTCTGGCAATTACAGCTGCAAGTGGCTTGAGCTTGCCACATCTTGCTACTGGGATATTTGCCCATTCCTCAAGGCAAAACTGCTCCAGCTCCTTCATGTTGGAGGGTTTTCACTTGTGAACAGCGATCTTCAATTCTTATCACAGATTCTCAAGTGGATTCAGGTCCAGACTTTGACTAGGCCATTCCAAAACATTTATATGCTTCCTCTTAAACCACTGGAGTGTTGCTTTAGCAGTATGCTTCGGCTCATTGTCCTGTTGAAAGGTGAACCTCCGTCCCAGTCTCAAATAACAAATGCTTAAAATATCCCTGTATTTAGCACCAACCAGCTTTCTCTCTACTCAGACCAGTTTCCCAGTCTGGCTGCTGAAGAACATCCCCACAGCATGTTGCTGCCACCACCATGTTTCACTATGGGGATGGTGTTCTTGGGGTGATGGAATGTGTTGGGTTTGTGCCAGACATAACGTTTTCCTTGGTGGCCGAAAAGTTACATTTTATTCTATTCAGACCAGAGCACCTTCCTCCATACATTTGGGGAGGCGCCCACATGTCTTTTGGCAAACTCAAAACATGCCGTCTTATTTTCAACACTAAGTAATGGCTTTTTTCTGGCCACTCTTCCATAAAGCCCCACTCTATGGACTGTGTAGCGTATTGTGGTCCTATGGACAGATACTCCAGTCTCTGCTGTGGAACTCTGCAACTCCAGGTTACCTTTGGTCTCTGTGCTGCCTCTGTGATTAATGCCCTCCTTTCCCGGTCTGTGAGTTTTAGGCAGCCATCCCTTGGCAGGTTTTTTTGGTGCTTTCCATTTGAAGATGATGGATTGAATGGTGCTCCGGGAGAACATGCAAGATTTGGATTTTTTTTTTTATAACCCAACCCTGACTTGTACTTAACAACTTTGTCCCTAAATTGTTTGGAGAGCTCCTTGATCTTCATGGTCTGGTGCCTCATGCTTGGTGGTGTTGCAGCCTCTGGGCCTTTCAGAAAAGGTGTGTTTAAACTGAAAAATCAGGTGACACTTAGATTGCACACAGGTGGACAAATTATGTGACTTTTGGAGGTAATTGGTTGCACCAGAACCTTTTAGGGGCTTTATAGCTAAAGGGGTGGATATATATGCACATGCCAATTTTCAGTTTTTTCCTCTTTTTTTGTCTTCTTTTTATTATATATATATATATATATATATATATATATATTATATATATATATATATATATATATATATATATATATATATATATATATATATATTATATAAAATATTTTATATATATATATATTTTTTTTTTTTTTTTTTTTTTTTTTTTCTTATTTCACTTCACCAACTTAGACTATTTTGTGCAGATCCGTTACATAAAATAAGATTAAACAACAAATAAATTACAGGTTGGAATATAACAAACTAGGTAGAACGCCAAGGGGGTGAAACCTTTTGCAAGGCACTGTAACTTTTAATGTTTTGCGTGATGGTAAAATGTTTGTGGTTGATTTCACAAAGTAATCTGTGTCTGATCAAGCATAATTTTTTGCTTCCTTTCCTCTCCTCTCTCCCCTACATGCACTCATAAGAACGTACTGATTGTTGAGGTGAGTCAGCCTTGTTCTCTTTTTCCATTTTGCAAAATGGACTCATTGTATATACCCTGTCGTGACTGTTTTCTCCAGGTCACGAGGGGCCATTTAAATTTTGTCTACCAGAAAAACTTATGTTTTACATGAGGGAAACTGTTTTTATTTGCCTGACCTATATTCAAGAAACAAGAGGGCTGCTTTCCAGACAGTGTTTACTTACTTTATCATGTAAGCACAATAACTCAGCTCCATATTAGGAATCAGTTTGCTGGACAAAAACAGCTGCATAACGAAGAAATTCGATGGAAATTCATGATGATTGCATATCAAGAACATAGACTGGAGAAGTCTCAGCAGTCCAGTTATGCCTATTGCACTAATTACTTGGAGTGTCTGTGGTGTTGTTTGATGCAAAATAATTTTGTTATACTGTGTTTCTTTGACATTTGCACCTCCTAAATTTGGAAACCCTTACAAGTTACAAATCGGGTATGTTTTTATACTTCAGTGACTGATGTCTCCATATGGAGGATGTGGGTGGTGGGCTAACTTTGGTTCCATCTTTTTCTGCTATACAATCTTAAGTTTTCACTGACCGCTTTGTGGCATGGTGTGGAAACAATCATCTCATCTTGAACGTGACTAAAACAAAGGAGATTATTGTAGATTTTAAGAGAAACAGGAATAAGTCAAAAACTATTTCCATCATGGGAGAAGAGGTGGAGGTGGTGCAGGAGTATAAATACCTTGGTGTTCACCTGGACAACAGACTGGAGTGGAGATGCAACTGTGAAGCCATCTACAAGAAGGGACAGAGCATACAGTACTTCTTGAGGAAATTTAGGTCCTTTGGTGTTTGCAGCAAGATGATGCATACCTTCTATAAGTCTGTTGTGGAGAGTGTGATCTCTTCTGCCATCATCTGCTGGGGAAGCAGCATCAGAGCCAGGGACTTAAAAAAGCTCAACAAGCTGATAAAGAAGGCTGTCTCTGTTCTGGGGACTCCTCTGGAACCTCTGGAGATCATTGTGCAAAGAAGGATTCTTCATAAAATGAAGAACATTATGGAGAACCCTGAGCATCCTCTTCATGAGACTGTCCTACAACAACAGAGTGTCTTCAGTCAGAGGCTTATCCAGATGTGCTGTAAGACAGACCGCTACAGGAGATCCTTCCTGCCCACAGCCATCAGCATCTACAACGGCTCTTTGAAGAGCTACAACATTTAATTTCCATTTGGGATTAATAAAGTATTTTTGAATTGAATTGAATATGAAAGTTTTCTCCACCTTCACCATTGACTTATCAATAGCATTCAAAGATCTAAGTGAGGGTTGGCTGTGCAATCAAAAAGAATCATGCATGAAAAATTGAAATTACATTTTGCTTTTGAAGTGCAGTCTGAAAACCACTCAAAGTCCTTCAGTCTCTCACCTATCAGGCTGTATGTGTAATTTGGAGCTGTGTGGGCTTCTCTCCAGGTGGGAGCCCTATTTCAAAGCCAGCCCAGCACACCCAGAGGCAAAATGGCACTGCATTTATTGCCGTGGGGTATGTGGACTGCTGGTGACTTAAGCCCCGCCTACAGCCGTCACTGTAGTGCGCTGCGCTGCTATTACTGTGTGACATTCACAAATAGAAAATAAACAAAATACAAATAATGTTTGTTTTATTGTATATGCAAGAAAGTCATGTTTTTATGGCTAAAATAATCCACTAGGATAATAAAATCTGGAACACAGCCCAGCCTGAACATAAAATATGGCACAGGGGTTCCGATGCAGGCAGTCTGATTATGAGCAGCTGCTCTCTGCCTGCACCCTACTCCTGCAGATGGTGGTTCTAGTAAGGACCATCAATAAATTTCCGAACCAGACACGCTGTTTCAGGCTGGTATTGTTTTGGGGGAAATGTTTGTGGATCTGAACAGCTGCGTGTAATTCAGAAAGCTGATGTGTCCTTTTTCTTTTAGCCTTCAGGCAAAGTTTATGATTTGTAAAAGTAAAACTATATTTCGGTTTGACCTGCTCCGGCCATTGTGGACCCTAATATTATCGTTGTCGCTCCAGAGTGATATTAACTTTTTCCCTGCGCTATCTCTGCAAAAGCCTTCTAATTTCTCCTGGTCCTATGGCCAAACACTGATCAGCAGTCTGTTCACGTCACATGTAGTCCCGACTCAGCCCCGGTCGGACCTGTACTGATACGGAAAAACCAGTAATGGAAACGCTAGCAAAGCAGGCCGAGGGGAGCGGAGCTGGGCCGAATCGAGTCAGTGGAAAAGAGGCATTACATTTTTGCTGTGGAGGATGGTCAAGGGAGTAAATTAGTCAGTCAGTCATTTTCTACCGCTTATTCCATAGTGGGTCGCGGGGGAGCTGGTGCCTATCTCCAGGAGTCTATGGGCGAGAGGCGGGGTACACCCTGGTAATTCCATCGCAGGGCAGCACACAAACAACCATGCACACACTCATTCATACACCTAAGGGCAATTTAGAGAGACCAATCAACCTAACAGGCATGTCTTTGGACTGTGGGAGGAAGCCGGAGTACCCAGTGAGAACCCACGCATGCACGGGGAGAACATGCAAACTCCATGCAGAAAGAACCCCGGCCAGGAATCAAACCCAGGACCTTCTTGCTGCAAGGCAACAGTGCTACCAACTGCGGGAGTAAATTAAATATTGCCAAATTGGTCTCTAACTACAATTTACACTGATACCTTCTTACAGGTCTTTGCCAGACGGTCCAATGAAAGTGCAGAACACTTTTTATCTGGTGTGTGTGTGTGTGTGTGAGAAAAATAATTTCTTCTTCTTCCTGTAGTCTCTGTCAAGTGGCCATCATGCTCATCAGCAGAAGAATGTATTAAGCCTATCAGTGTTTATATAAAGTATCATATGATTTCTGGGAAAGTCAAACTGATTCATTAAATGTTGCGTAAAAGGAGCACAGTGAGACGCTGTGTTAACCTTCGCATTTCACAGTGATGTGATGCTCTTCATTTACCAACTTTCCCAGCCTACTGCTTTGTATGTCCTCTCCCTCACAGGGCATTGTTGGCACTGGAAAGACAATGGAGACTCTCTTAAAGCACGTCGAAGCCTTCAGACCCAAAATGATCAAAGTCGCAGGGTAAAGAATGTTTGCCTGTGTTGTGAATCACCCAGCTCCTATGTTTCAGTCCACACATGCACTCCAATAAGCAATCGGGAGCTAAAGGTGTTGAAAAATATCTGCTTCTGTTTCCCCAGGTTGCTGGTGAAGAGAGTACAGCATAGCTTAGCCTGCATTCCTGATTGTAAGTAACTAATAAACAGTTTTACTGTAGGCTGTAAGTCACTGCTTTGTTTAGAAAACATTTTCAGTTAACATTCATCTTTTTAATGCACTGGTTTCAGATGTCGGCTTTGAGATACCCAATCGTTTTGTGGTTGGCTATGCTTTGGACTACAATGAGTATTTTAGGGACCTCAATGTAAGTCTTCATGTCAGGCAACAAAGACTCTGTGTATCAGGAGGCCTCTGAGTAATAGTACAGTTGCACCAACTGTCACACATAGATCAACTAAATGCACTTTTGTTCTGAATGTTTTTTGGCCTGCTTACATTCTGGAGTTTGACTCTGCTTTTTCCTCCTTTTTTTTAAGCATATTTGCGTTATTAGCGAAAGTGGAATGAAGAAATATAAGGTCTGAAGGCAAACGGCGACACAGAAGGGTCTACACTACGATGTCCTTTTTACAGAAAGCCCAGAGATTTTCTCCAGAGATGCCATTTTCTCACATGTGACTGTGATGGCATCTAATCTCGAAGCTTAGCAATAACATTTCTTCTAACATGTTTATAGTTCAATAGGGCAAGAATCTGTGAAATATTTTTAAAATAATAGTCACACTATATTTGTTTACATGAACAAAAAGCTGCTTAATTAAAATAAGGTCTTTATAATAGTGATTTGTATCTTGTCTGAAAAACAGCAAAGAAAACGTTTACAATTAAAATTTAAATATTTGATTTTACTACAATATGAACACTTAATTATTTTTCCTTCACTTTTATTTTTACAGTTTTCATAGGTCACTCATCTATCTTCTATGTATGCTCAGGAGCAGACAATGTACAGTCGCATTATCAAAACTAAGTGTGCTAACTACCTCTGTTTTTCTATGTTTCTGTTTCCCCAAGTATTTGAGTTAGGCTTTGTTTCTTTTTACACATTATTTTAAAAATTGTAAAAATGTGGGAAAGAAATATTTCAAATGTGAAATTATTCTTGTGTGGATTAAATGATTATTGTTAACCAAAATAACAAAGTGAAATAAAAACACAGACGGTGTGTTTTGGCCTTAGAACTCTCCCATGGATATCATTTCGGCCTTAGAAATGGCTTTATAACTATTTCTTCAGGTAGGAGAAGAATGTGTATTGCTTTTTGAGACAGTTATGTCCTCTTCACGCTGTCTGACAGGTTCTATTAAAGTGATTTCTTGATTCTATAGGCCTGTTAGTAATCAGGCCTGGGTTTGCCTAATGAAACTGTACCACAAAAATGTTTGTGATCACAGTTGTGATATAACGAGGTGTGATTCGTTTTTCCACATAGGGACCGGTTGGTTTGGATAACTTTTTTGCGCTTACAATTTTAGGCCTTAACTAGTCTTTACATTTTCTATAATAGGTTTTAAAATACATTAGTTATATCTGAATTTTGTACAGTCATTATTACATTCATTCAAAAAAATTTTTTGAGAAATATCCTGGTAATATTCATTTATATCATTATTTGTAGTTCCTGGGTAAGGAATTTGGGTGGTGGTATGCTATGAAAAAACTACAAACCCCAAGAAGTAGGACATCTATTCCAAGAGGGTCAGCCTTCCCTTAACCACTGCCAAGCCCATTTCATTAACCTTGCTTATTCTACTGACTAAGTGAAATTTAAGCTATCACGTATTACATTACAAAGTTATCTTTCATAATTTGTGCAGCTTAAATTTAAATTAAGATGGTCTTAAAAAGGTCCTCTTAGAAAATATGTTTTGGCTTGTAATATTTAAAGGGTGTCTTTGAGTGTCTGAACACCCCACATGTTTTTTGTTGGACAAATATTTGTCAGTCTGTGCCTAGATTTTTTTTACTTTTTTTGGCCACAGCGAGAACATAAAACCTAAAGTTAATAGTCTTGGGAGGTGAACAAAAAGAGGTGACCCAAATATGAACCAGTAAAAGGAACAAAAGCGTTTTTTTAGTGTTTCGGGCCACTTTGCTCATTGTTTACACCTGACATATGACTCTCGCTCTAAGCTGGGAACATGAAGTGCCAGGAGGTCAAAACAGTTTTCCTCCTGGTTCTGAGGGTCTTTTGGGGATTACAGGTAATTGACTCCGGCCTTTCAACAGAACTGAGCTCCAACACAATAATGTCTTGATTAAATCCTTCAACAGAAGACTATTACGACATACTCTAAATGCAAGGTTCTCAAACTGGTCCAAATACCATTGTTGGTACTCATAGGACATTTTACTTTTAGTCATATAAAAGCTAACTGTGTTATCTAGAGCTATTGGGCAGAAACGGCCAAAAGATAATTTTTCGAGAATCCCCAGTATAATGTGAGGTGTACACCAGTAAACTTTACAACAATTGCTGGTGGCTACTTATTTAACTCTGGTGCCAGAACCAGAATTAACCGTGTTCCAGTTGCAAATCTAAGGACCCATGGGATAAAGTAACTACTATAATCAGTGGCAAGATGACTACTATTAGCAAATCAAGTTGAAAAGTGTACTTTATTTTCTGTATATTTAACATTAAAAGGAAGATGTTTACTGAAAACGGTTGTATAGGACAATGCCTGTGAAACATTAAATGAGATACAGTTTATTGCAGAAGCTACTGCTACCTTTTAAAGTTCGGAGCTGCAGTGAATCCCCCATACTGAAACAGAAGTTTTGACAATTAGGTAAAAACTTTGGGAACTACAGCTCTAGCTTTTCCTCTCCCATTATTGTTTAGGAAGTATGAAGTTCAAATAAAGCAAAAGTAAACTAATACATTTACTAAAATATTACAGGGGTCAATAAAAGTTGATTTCAGGTCAAGTTGGTCAATAAAAGTAAATTCCACACTTTTCTAGTGTCAAATTTCCATATATTTTTTTAACTATAAAAAGAAATATAAATTCTAAATTAAAGTACTATATGCTTAATATAAAAACAAAAGTAAGTCAATAATTTACTACAGGGATTTCTTCTGAGGTCAGGCTTTAAAGATGAATGGATGGATGGATGCAGCATTTATAAAATGGGAAAGGGGGACACAAGTACAATACAAATAAAAATATTTTTCCAAACTTGTCTTTTTTCATACTCATCTAGACCTGGAAAATACTTAAATGAAATTGTACTCTTTTCCAGACCGTGTAGGAACCCTTAGATTGTTAATTTGGTGATTTCCTCAAACATATAGTGCAGTACTATCCTTACGTTTTGAGGTAGTTAAAATTCATGCATTCATTGAATGAATAGTTAAAATAAACCAACATTGAAAGGCATATTTCAAGACATATATCCACGACAAAAGTACAACTGACTGGATAAGACAGCGTAATGAAAGTCTCCTCCCTAAACTGACCTCTGCAACAAAAGCTGCCAGCTCCAAGAACAGGTGGCCCCTTATGTCGGGAAGCATAAAAGGGACATTTGTCCGAGGCCTGGGAGTCTGAGTCCCTATTTTGGTCTGCATAATTTGTAACTGGACTGTGATGTAACTTAAATTGCATTCTTTGATCAGAAATATCTAAAATTAACTGCGGTATGCATGGAGATATATATTCCCCATCAACATGCCCAGCTCGACCTCAGACTGAACCAGAGCATGTGACTTCTCCTTTGGTCATGTGTGTAGAAACTACAGTGGTTTGTGGTTACCGCGCATATCTACAGTATGGAGCGTTCCCCGTGTGTTTTTGTGCTTATAACTTCAGGGGTTCATTTATTTATTTTTTACTTTAACAAATTACTTCGACTTGATGAGGGAACGGTTAAAAACACAACCTTGGCAGACAAACCAGTAAATTCCGTAACCTCGTAACTGATTGGCTCACTCAAATGAAACAAGGCCTGTGATTGGTCGAGAGTGTCCTATTGACCGAAGGTGGACTCCCAGAGAGTCGGGAAAGCTGGAAAGAAAAAAAAAAAAACTCCAGCCACAAAACTGCACCATGCGCCTCCACTCAGTGGGTTTGGATTAATCACCGGGGAGGTCGATAATTTTGAAATTATATGGACTTTTTGACAGCTTCTGAAGGAAAACCAAGTCACACACGATGTGTTTAGTTTGTTTCCTCGCTTTTAACGACAACCTCTGCCGCTGCTGGACTCCTGTTGTGACGGTTCTCAATTACACAGGTAACTTTGTTTAAAACTCCAACCGTGTTAGCATAGATGCTAGCAGCCTGTTGCCGCAGCTACGTTGGTTATTGTTTTCTCCTCTATTTACAGACACACGTAGCTGTTTACTAAAAAACGAAAAGGAGGCACGGTGTCTCGTACGGATTCCCTAACTTTTCTTGGTGTTTTTGTTTTTGCGAACAGTAGCAAACGCAAAGCGTCTTTTGTTGAGCGCTGGAGAACAACAGCTCGGCACGCTGTGTTCGTACTCCATCGGTCTCGGTAACAAAAATAAGGCTCCTCGAAACACAAAACAATCATTTTGTTATTGGAGAAAAATACCTTAACATTCAAAGATAAGTTATACTTCACACACTAATTTTGTAACGCAGTTTTAAAGTCGTGCACTGTTTTTTTCCGCCCTGCCTCCCTTCTTGTAGTCCACTTGTTGCTGGGCATTCATGATGCTGACCTGACCATGCACGTTATTTTTCCTCACCTATAAGCGTCTTTATTTGCTTTATGGGCAAAATATCGATATAGATGTTTCCTAGTTGATGCTCAATGGTGTCTGTGGTTGTGTTGTGTTAGATTACTTAGAGCTGAGGTCAGTACCATGATGCATATTTAATGAAAAGGCGTCTAATAGTCACGTAGTGTACGTACATAAAAACGCCTGCTTAATATTTATTCAGAACTTGCCGCTACCCAGTGTATAGTACTGTGATTTAATTTTTGTTCAAAGTTCAAATATTTCTAGGAAGTTATTTAAACTCGTATTTACATTAGAGTATCGTCCATGCAACTAGAAAGGCACATGGAGGACTTTATCCTAAATTATTTTGTAGATTTGTACAAATCCTAACTGTAAAATAATGAAATGGGTTTATTACCATGTATTAATTTGGCAGCCTTAGAATAAAAAACAGCTCTCACAAGCAGAAGAACATATCTGGCCCGTCATAATGTTAAAGTAAAAATGTTCAGACTAAACATGTTCGCCTTTGTTTCTGTTTGTTTATGTAATAATTAGATTCAAAACAATATATAAGCTTTTAAGCACATAGAAATAATAGCACGAAATTGTTCTGTCGGTGTGCTAGTTTGTGTGACTGTGTTACCTTGTTTTTGAATAAGATCTGGTGTGATTACAGGAAGATATTTTTGGGAATCTGATTATGTAATCCATATACCGTGTTGTTGACCACTTACCGGTTTTATCCAGTCAGGCAGTTTTTTCCTTTACTTTGTCACATTTTTAGAGGCACAGATCTGGTCTTTTCTGGACGATACTTCCATTTTAAATAGTTTTTTGGTCTGACCTTTATCACACAAAGAGAAACGTGCTGCAGGTTGCAAGGACAAACACCGAGTCTGTCTTTCTTGAAACTAGAGGGGAACGTGTGACAGCGGCAGCAACATGTGGAGGAGGGGTGGGCAGTTGTGTTACTCTATGCTCTTTACAGTTGGTGAAAACTCAGGAAAGTCTGTTCGCTTTGGCACCTTTTCTGGCATCTAATTTAAAGAACTTTACATTGCAGGAACATCTTGATGGACAATTTGACAGATGAGTTTAAAACTTAAACTTTTTAAAAACATTGATATACTTATTATATTACCAGTCCATGCCAAGGCTTATACATGATGTACACTGGATTCACAAGCTCGAAGTTTAATAAGTTGCACACGGTATTACCCATGTAATATGTTTCGTTAACAGATGGACTCAGAGATCCAGCCGCCATGGAGGTATAAATCCAAGTAGGAAATCTTTTCTTGGATCTTGCTGAAGCGAGCTGTTCGATGTGGGCGTTCACAGACGGCAGCATTTCCATTTGAAGTTGAATGATGGCGTCACGTTGGGATCCCACTTTTGAAGAAGATGAGAGGCAACAAGCAAGATCTTCTTTTTGTGAGGTGAGAACACCTCCCGTTAGGGATGTACGATATATCAGCATTAACAACGGTATCGGTCAATGTTTGAACATGCTGGTACCGGTCCCATCAGTAAAGCTGGCCGATAATAACAACTGATGTTTATTTCCAGGGAGATGTACATATTGTTCCTTATAATTTAATTGAAGTGTATTATATTGTGACAGATGAGGGGATAAAAAGCACAAAAGTTTAGCACTAAGCCTAATAAGAGCTTTTGGAAAACTCAAAATTTAGAACAGAATAATAAACAGAAAATACATTTTGAGGTTTAAGACCCAACATTATATAAATATCACAGTATTTGTGTGTGCAATATTAATATCTTGGAGGACTGTTTGAAGTGCAATAATTGTTGGCTCATATATGAACTAGCATTTTTCATGCTAGTTCATAACCAATGTAATATTTAGCCAGTCGGACAGAGTCTCTCAGCAGATACTCACACCGGACGGGAATGACGTCGGCCAAAACGCTAAAGGTCACAGAGTGATGGAAGCACAAATGAGAAAGAGAGAAAGGAAGATTAAAGACATATATCGCAGCTGATATCAACATCGCAATATTTACCAATATTATCACCGTCATAAGACTTTCTAATATCATGCAGCCCTATAAAGCACTTCCTTAAATTAGACAGGACTCTGTATAGATAAACACACTGAAAATAAGTACTTTAATAATTAGATTAAAACTGTATTTAAGCTAATGCTTTGTGGAGTTAGGCAGACAAAGTCACAGTGCAGCTGCTTATTTAAGTGCTACCTTCTAGATTTTAAAGCTGTTGCCCCTTTAATACCAGACAGGGCCACCATCTGCTCTTCCTAAAAGTATGTCGCCTATTTCAGATCTTCATATCGGAGTGAATACCCCGGTCCCTAGTCTGGCAGGCAAGGAACAGATTTTTGGAGCAGGCACACATTTTATTATACTTAATCGCTTTTGCTCCCTTTAAAACAAGCTTAGATTATCTACTGCAAAAAACATAAATAGGCCTTCTTAATTTCTTTTGAATAGATTTTTAAATCCTTGTATGGAGACACTTGATTCTTATACATAATGGCAGACAAGATAGTGACGTCAGTGAAGTGAAAGTTTTATAACAGAAGATCCATAACACAAATTGTATAGGCATAAATAAACATGTTTCAGAACATGGTGATGTTACTTCTGGTATAGCATGAAGGCAATAGCATGATCTGAAAATCAAACTTGTGGATGTAATAACTTGATGGCCTCAGTTGATAGAAATCAGTCAAAATAGGTTCAGACATGCCTTTTTTTCGCAGAAGGCATGCTTTCACCTGTGCTGTAAACAAGGAGAGAGACGTGATGTCCCGAACATAGCAATGCTCAGTAAGGCAGTTCTCAGGAACTAACTTTGTTAGCAATAATGTCATGAAGGCTCTAAAAAAAATCACAGCTTCATGACGGTGGCTCACAGAGACACATATGACTGTGCTTTTCTATACCAGTCCGGTTTTGGTCTTTTCACAGCTTGTGTGACTCTCTAAAGTCAGTTTTATGTATAGCTTAAGTGCATATTTCTATTAAAAATAAGACGTGAAAAATGTTGTTTTAGATCAGTATCAGAAACATTTGTTTAGGAGTTTAGCTTGTTTTCGTCTTTCTTTTTCCCTTTGAAAAAAACAGTGACACTGGGGTGTCTGTGTGCTTTATCAGCTGAATAGTGCTTGGCATTTAAACGAAGCACAGAGATTTTCAGATCGGGTGCTGATAAAACTGCTACTGTTTTCTTATGTCAGTTTTTCTTATGCTGGCTTATGATGTTCACTGTATCAAACTGAATTTTAGGATTCAACTGGAACTTTTATTGGATCGTGAGTGGCTTTTTCTTGTTTAATTATACCTACGTTTCCTTTTTCCAGTAGAGCAATAGAATCTTTTAGTGAGTGAAATTGATTGTTGTAGATTAGAAAGCCCAAATCCATATTTAGAACCATAGGAAGGCTATTGACCTCCTCCTCCCCCCCTCAGTCTCATCCCAGCAATCTTGGCTTCATTAAAGCTCATTGTTTGCCTCTTTTAGGATGGCTGCCTTTCACAGAAGCCTCTGCGCAGGCATCGTATGGCTAACTGATGGCAATCGGAAAGGCAAATTGACCCTCAATTGGATCTAAGAAGTCTGTTACTTCCTGTTGTGTTATGGTTGTGTCTGCAGTATCTCTGGAGAAAACAGAAGAGATGGGCTGTGTGATTCAGTTTCTCCTTGTTGTGCCAACTCTTTAAAGCAAAACACTTGCCTGGGATGTTTTTCTCTTGTTTAGATAACTGATGAAATCTCGAATGGTGAGTCATTTGTGACAAACCAGGCAGAAAGAGCTGACACTGATCTTCTGTTTCAACAGCTAGACAGTAAACCACATTCCCAGCCAATCCGGTTGGTTGCAAAGACATTTTTTAAAGACAGAAATAAAAGTTTTAGGATCTGGAGTCAAAATACAAGTAGGTAATTTACAATATATTAGTAAATATACAAGTGTCTGAAAAATACTAGTGTTGTTTGAACTTTTATTTTTACCATTTGTCATGCTACAACCACAACCACAGTGTATTATATTGGGATTTTCTGTGATAGACCAACACAAAGTAGCACATAATTGTGAAGTGGAAGGAAAATGATACATGGGATTTAACATTTTACAAATAAAGATAAAAAAATGGGTCCCACGCATTTGAGATGAACTCTCTTAACACTGATGCCTCTAAACAGAATCTAGTTTCTTTTTAAGGTAACTTGAAAGTCCAACTGTGTGTTACCTAAATCTCAGTCTAAACACAGCTGTTTTGTGAAAGCCTTGCAGGTTCGTTTGACATTTGTTTGAGAACAATAGTGATCAAACGGCATCGTGAGAACTAGAGCGGGAACAAATGTCGATTCGGAAATGTCATCGCGGTGTCCGTGTGTGTTTTACATGAAGTGCTTTGGTGCAATATATGGTAAGGTGTTTTATTACAAGGGTCATGCATTCAAATTTTGCTTGTCAACATAATAATTTTCCTTTTGAACAGTGATGCATTATTTCTGCATTAACATCAGTCTCGGTTAATGTTAGTCATTATTGAAGATATTGATATTGACCCCATAAGTAAAACTGGGTTGATATTAATAACTCCTGTTGATTTCCCTCATGAGGGAACACACCAGATTGTACAAAGATAAAAGCCAGAAGATGTTTTAAAGCAGGGTTAGGCTACCACACAACACCCCAGGCTTTGAGCACTGGTTAATCTGTCATCCAAATATGAAAATAGAATCACAAAACTGCAAACCTACCAAAATATAGCTGACTACCTAAGCTAAATCTGAGAAGCAGCCAGGAGGCCCACGGTAACCATAGAAGCTGCAGTGATGCAAAGATCAGGTGGGAGAATCTGTCAGTTTTTAGTCTTGCACTTCCCAAACATGTAGGGGACAAAGCAGACCTGTAAAAATAGGGTTTCTATTCAGATGAAACAAAAATTGATGCTGCTGGCAGCATCATGCTATGGGTTGTTTTTCTTCAGAATGGATGTGTACGCTGGTCAGTTAATCGGAATATGGTTGGGCCAGTCTAAGTCCAGACTGAAATCCAATTGAGGACTTAAAAATTGGTGTTCACAGATGCTATGCATTAAATTTGACTGAATTTTAGTTATTTTGAGAATAAGAATGGACAAATGCAGGTCAGATTCTAGATTTGCAAAGCTGGTAGAGACTCACTCCAAAAGACTTGCAGCTGTAATTTAAGTAAAAAGTGGTTCTGAAAAAGTGTTGGGTTTGGAGGACTAAATACAGTTGGATGCTACACCTTTTAAAAAATTATTTTTAAACGATTTTGAAAACCATCAGTCCATCCTGCTATGTGCTGCTCTAGACTATTAATAACACGATAACCATAGTTCCAATTAAGATTTGCGTTCATTCATTTATTACTTTTTTAAAACGAATGCAGGGTGGTATTAGTTTATTCATTTATTTTCTTTCCCCTCTCTCTTGACCTGAAGTTGCACTTTAGTACACATGTGTCTAATCTAATTACTTATCAACATTATAAAATTACATGGAAAACCAGAGTTCCATCTTCCAGCGTTTGCATATTAATTTACATCAGAGTGTAGGTGTTTGTCTTGTGTCCACTCCTTGCATTCAGTTCTCCCTGTCTGCCTGTATGAGTGAATGATGGAAGAAGATCCCAATTTTGTAATAAATGTGTGAATTTCTCAACTGTGCTAAGGAACAAGTTCCCCAAAAATGAAACCTGTAATTTCCCATCTGTTGCTCCAGCAACTGGAACCAATGTGTCTTTTAACTTTTTCTAGCCTCACTTTTACCTTGTTGCCTTTGTATGTACGGCACGGCTTAAGGTACAAATTGATGCAAGCATTGAGGAACCATTCACATGGTGGTTTTATGATGTTGACAGAGAGGCTAATGTGAAACAAGAAACCAAAATACTGTGCTGGAACACTTTTTGTTCATATCAACCTGTCTGTAAATGTTACTGAGAGATGCGGGACATGGTGGAGAGCAAGGGAGTGCTCCCCAGGACACGGGACAGACGTTGCTCTGTTTTGGAGGTTTTTTTTTTGTGCTTTTTTTTTACCGTGTCCTGTCCGGCAGAGTAGCGCTCGGAATTGTTGTCTGAGTGCCAAGAAATTGCCCAACAGATTTACTTTCACAAGCGGAGCATCACAGCTATTGCTTTAAAGCTCTGCTTGATATTTATAAAATAAACTTTATTATAAACTTCTTTGGGAATATTTCAATTGTTATGGACAAGGAGACTGAAATGAAAAGGAAAACAGAAGCTTGACAGAGAGAGAGATGGGGCAAAAGGGAAGAAGGGGAAAAAAGGAGGAGAGAAAGAAGGATGAATAGAATAAAAGATTACACCCTGCTTGCTTATACTCAAATTAGCACACGGGATTTATGAATGTAAAATGTACTTAGTGAGAAGTGCAGCCCAATATACAGGGGTTGGACAATGAAACTGAAACACCTGTCATTTTAGTGTGGAAGGTTTCATGGCTAAATTGGACCAGCCTGGTAGCCAGTCTTCATTGATTGCACATTGAACCAGTAAGAGCAGAGTGTGAAGGTTCAATTAGCAGGGTAAGAGCACAGTTTTGCTCAAAATATTGAAATGCACACAACATTATGGGTGACATACCAGAGTTCAAAAGAGGACAAATTCTTGGTGCACGTCTTGCTGGCGCATCTGTGACCAAGACAGCAAGTCTTTGTGATGTATCAAGAGCCACGGTATCCAGGGTAATGTTAGCATACCACCAAGAAGGACCAACCACATCCAACAGGATTAACTGTGGACGCAAGAGGAAGCTGTCTGAAAGGGATGTTCGGGTGCTAACCCGGATTGTATCCAAAAAACATAAAACCACGGCTGCCCAAATCACGGCAGAATTAAATGTGCACCTCGACTCTCCTGCTTACACCAGAACTGTCCATCGGGAGCTCCACAGGGGCTGCTATAGCCAAACCTTTGGTCACTCATGCCAATGCCAAACGTCGGTTTCAATGGTGCAAGGAGCGCAAATCTTGGGCTGTGGACAATGTGAAACATGTATTGTTCTCTGATGAGTCCACCTTTACTGTTTTCCCCACATCCGGGAGAGTTACGGTGTGGAGAAGCCCCAAAGAAGCGTACCACCCAGACTGTTGCATGCCCAGAGTGAAGCATGGGGGTGGATCAGTGATGGTTTGGGCTGCCATATCATGGCATTCCCTTGGCCCAATACTTGTGCTAGATGGGCGCGTCACTGCCAAGGACTACCGAACCATTCTTGAGGACCATGTGCATCCAATGGTTCAAACATTGTATCCTGAAGGCGGTGCCGTGTATCAGGATGACAATTAACCAATACACACAGCAAGATAGGTGAGAGATTGGTTTGATGAACATGAAAGTGAAGTTGAACATCTCCCATGGCCTGCACAGTCACCAGATCTAAATATTATTGAGCCACTTTGGGGTGTTTTGGAGGAGCGAGTCAGGAAATGTTTTCCTCCACCAGTATCACGTAGTGACCTGGCCACTATCCTGCAAGAAGAATGGCTTAAAATCCCTCTGACCACTGTGCAGGACTTGTATATGTCATTCCCAAGATGAATTGACGCTGTATTGGCCACAAAAGGAGGCCCTACACCATACTAATAAATTATTGTGGTCTAAAACCAGGTGTTTCAGTTTCATTGTCCAACCCCTGTAGATCATCTGTGTATCTATCAACACCTGTGTGGACGCGCTTTGTATACAAGGTTTCTCCACAAAAATATGCAATAGCGAGTGTGAGGACCCACCGACCTGCCCCGTGCTCCCCGGGCAGACACTGAGGAGATCCGAGCCACAGACATCCAAAGGCCCCCCAAAGCACAGGTACCCCAGGAGAACCACCACCGGGGCTACCGCAACCCCCCCAGAGAAGAGCAGTGGAGAGTCCCGGGGGAGCCACCCAGCAGCGACCGTGCCGAAGCCCCAGGGAGCCGCAGCGACGAGCCCACAGGCCCCGCCGGCAGCCGTCCATGCCCGAGCAGATCCAGCCATGGACCCAGAGACCCAAGACCCCGGGACACACCACCCCCAAGGCAGAGGCCCGACAGAGCCCAGGGGTCCAGGCCCCGGCAGGCAGCCACCAGGAGTGGGCCAGCACACACCAAAGCACCCGGCCCCGGACACCCAGAACCACAAGTACACCAGCGGGTAGAGACTCCAACAACTGGCAGGCAGGGTGGCGGGGAGGAAATAAGCTGATCCAGGAGAGGGAGTAGTCCAAGACCCAACCTGTCACAAAAAAAAAACAAAACAGGCACTCACAGTCACCCACTCCCACCCTCATCCACACACATAAAATCACTCGCTCCCAACGTAGAAACAAACAACAATGGATGTCATACACTCACTCACACTCCCCATGCATACTCTATACTCCAGGGTCCGGGCGCCGGCAGGCCCTAGGGGCAACCAGCCCCCGGACCCAGGAGGTGGTCCCCTTTCCTCCTGGGGCAGAGACAGGCAGACAGGCCCAGACCCGGGCGATCCCGGCCCGGCCCAGCCCCCGCCCAGAACCCAGTCCCCAACAACCCCCATCCACCTCCGGAGAGGGGGCTATGTACAAAAGAGGGGTCCACATGTCCCAAACCAGCCCACCAACCAGAGCCGCCCCAGGACGGAGCAGTCGCGACCCCCCAACGAGCTCCGATCCCGACCCCATGAGTCTCCCACCCCCATTGAACCCCTCGCCACAGGGCCACCCCCAACAGGGGCACTGATATCGAACACATGCCCCCGAACCCAAACGCCACGAATCCCCCCCCCCCATACACACAACCACACAGGGGCATAGCCGAGAGGCCGATGAAGCCACACCCACCCAGCGCAAGCTCCACATACAGCCCCGCTCTAAGCACCCCCCGCCGCACCCAGCTCACCCACCACACAGCATGCCGCAACGGCAAGGCAAGGGCCCCGTGCAACACCACCCTCGCCCACCGGCACAACAGGGCAGACCCCGCTGAGCACTGCACCTACAACAGGACCCCCGACCCTGCAGCATGACGGGACAAACTCACCCATTCGATCCCCGTGGCCGGTGTCCCCACCACGCACCCACAATGCCCCACTCAGCCACAAAAAAAAACCAAAAAAAAACTACATTCCTGTCACTGCAACTGCCCAGGGAGAAACACTATCCAGCTCAGCTCCATCATCGCCGCCCAGCCAATCCAAACGCCGGCGACCCCACATCCCAGAAGTGGATACAACCCCTCCACCCCACAGGCTGCAGCCCCTCCACGACACCCCCCCACCCACCGCCCCGATACCCCCCCCCCACACACGACAGCCAGCAGAGCAGCACACCACCAAGCCCGCCCAACCCCCCCAGACAGCGCCAGCAGCCCCAGCCCACCAGTCCACGAGAGGGATACATGCACCAGCCGGGTACGTGGGCCATGCAGGCCAACCGCTCCAAGCCAAGCACAACCCACCAGCCGCCCCGGTGCATTCCCAGCCACCTAACCGGCAACCGCAGCCCGGCGCCCAACTATGGGCCAGAACCACAGAAACAGTGGAAGAAGGCCACGGTAGCACCAGTTACCGGGCACCTCGCCACCCCCAAACCCTGGGGGCGCCCCAGCCCGCCGGCCACCCGCATGGCGCACCACGGCCCACCAAGTAGTCCAGCCGGCCAGCCCCTCCATCGGAGCGGGGCCACATCCCAATCAATGCCGGTTAAGTCCCCCCTACCAGAGCCCGGCACCCCCCCCCCAGCCGGCAGACCAGGGCCCAAAGCCAGGGGCCGAGATCCAAGGGAACCCAAGCAATCCCGAGAGAGAGAGCTGAAACGCCAGCACCAGACAGTCCCCAAGACCTGACCCCCAAACCCAGCCCAGACCCGACTAGAGGGCCCACTCAACCCCCACCCCCGCCGCCCCGACACCAGAGGTTAGGCTATGAGGATATTCTCCCTCTTGATGCCATGGAGTGCGGCCACCCCCAAGGCCCTACATGTGAATGTCGTGAAAGTGTTATAAGTGAGAGTGTCTAAGTTGTACAGTAAAATTGTCCTCCATGAGTGGTAATGTGATGAAGCTGGCGGAGGGAGGTGTCCGGGGATGGGGAGGGAAGGACTGGGGGGCAAAATGCTCTCCCAGGGAGCCAGCTCCCCGGCTGACCCCAATAGGGACCTCGTTTGCCGAGTCCCAACAAAGGTGGGAGGCATAGGCACATCTACCGGGCAAAAGACTAGGGACAGGTTACAGACCCCATCCCCAGCCCCGTTACCCAGTCCGCCGCCCGAAGTAGCCACCAACCTCCAACAGAAAGCAGCCAGCCAGAAGCGTCCAAGAGTGCGGCCCCACTCCAAACAAAGGAGCAGACCAGCCGGCCCAGCGCAACCATAATACGCCACACAAAAGAGGGTACATGACCAGCATGCCCAGCCATCCCCGAACCCAAGGGGCATAGGCAACAGAGCGCCCAGCCCCCGATGCCCGGCACTAGACTGCAGCCAC
Organism: Crenichthys baileyi; assembly: GCA_036173005.1. Classification (NCBI taxonomy): domain Eukaryota; kingdom Metazoa; phylum Chordata; class Actinopteri; order Cyprinodontiformes; family Goodeidae; genus Crenichthys; species Crenichthys baileyi. The sequence goes on from JAHHUM010000328.1 coordinate 513,018, forward strand.
AACCAGGCAAGCAGGGCAACAAAACACATCCCACTCCAACACCAAGGCCACCACCAAGCCGCGCCTGACCCAAAACAGCAGGCCCACCTAGAGTTTTTGTGGATTTTACCTGCCTGTCACAACACTGCTTTCATTTGCTCGAAGTTTTTAACCTTTATTTATTTATTTCGGCTGTTAAACATTTTTATCACAGAGATACATTTTCATCTGTTTATTCAGGACGTCTCTTCCTTCATGATTTTTAACTTTAATCTACTTTATTAACATACTGGATCCCGAAATGCACAAAAACCATCAAGTCTGAATTGGAAATAAAATGTACAGTTTATTAGAATAATAGTCACACCTGTACTCAGTAAACTGTTCATAAAAATAAACATGACATACAAACAAAGACGAAACTGAAATGTAGTAAAAACTACAAAACATGTTTCCCACAAAACCAAATACTCATATTCAGCAAATTTGAACATTGTTGAAAGGCTAATTCATTTCCATAACTCAATTCACAAATTTTATAGATTATTTACACACAAACTGATGTTTTCAAGCCATTTATTTCTGATAATTGTGATGATTTTCCACTTGCAGCTAATGATTGTGTGCACAAGCAAGGAATTTGTCTTTGGTATAATATATTAATTATAAATATATAAACTTTAGAGGAAATAAAATAAGAATAAAATGAACAGTTTGTACATGTGTATTTTACAGCCAGTTTAGAAGTATATCCATCTCTTTAGAATGAGTTTAGTGATCTGAGTTAAGAAAAAAGGATAAACAATGACCCATTGCTTTATTTATCATTTCCTGTGGCTGACTTCCAGTTCTGCAACTTGACCACCCTTTTCTTTATTATTGTAAAATGACAAAAAATTTAAGAATATAAAGAAAGAAATGCAACACTTGCTTATCCCATCCTGTCCCATTTCTATGTTCAGGTAAATATTTTTGTATAGTCACATTCCCACTATCATATCTATTTATTTATATGGTCTTTCAGTGTCAAACAAACATGAGGGAGTTTAAAATGTTCTCTTTTGAGTAAAGTTGATAGCAGCTTACCGGGTGCTCTAGTTTTTTTTTGTTACAGTTCTTAAAAAAAAAAAACGAGATCCAATCATGCTGTGGTGACCATTGAATCCCAAGTGTTAAATAACTTTGACAAATATTTCACACACGTCGGACAACATTTGTGAGTCTTTAATAAACGATCTAATATTTCTGACATCCTGTAAAGAAATTTTAGAACTTCATAAACTGGGCTTCCTCCAGTGGGACTCACTAGATGTTCTGGAATAAACAAAAAGCGATGACTGTGATGTAGAGCTTGTGACTAAAAAAGTCCAGGTCCTGTTGCAAATGTATGTCAGGATGGAAAACGTGGCTTAAGCAAAACTGCAGTAGACTGCATTGCATGGGTTTTTTTTTTATATGAATGCCAAACATTTCAAAAACATCGTTTACCCTAAAGTAGTCAAAAAACATTTGTCATTGCTGTACATTACACCAGCAGCTAGAGTAGTGATGCTTCTAACTAACCTTGTCTGGAGCTGCAAGGCTGGAAAACCAAGACTGCCCACTTGCCCTCTGCATCATTATCCTTGGCTTTTCACAGCGTAGTGCTCAGTTGAACTGGGATGTGGCGTTGAATTTAGCAGCCTACAGAGAACAACGTTTTCTCCCATTTTGAGGTTGGGACATTTTCAGAGCTGATGTCATGTGATGTGAAAATGTGTCAGTCGATGATATCAGCAGAGCTTTTGTATATGCGTAAGGCTTGCATTATGGTTTTAAATTGAGAAGAAAATGGAAGAGAGACGTTTTATGTGCTTTGCCAGAATTTACCCAGTATGTCTGGTGTATAAACATCTGTGTATGACCAGTAAATCATCCAATTCTTAAAAGTGGTGTTGCTGTAGTTCCTTTCCCTCGGTCGCAGTCTTTATAGTCTTTTTTTTTTTTTGGTGAGGAATTAGCTTGGAACATAAAAACATTAAGCATTTGTCAAAGAGTGCTAACTTCGGTAAAGTTATTTTGAATGCATTTAGAAAGTGCAGTACAGAAAGTGCCCATAAAAAAATTTACTTGAACTATATTTTAGTTTGTTCCCATTGTTCATTCACCATTGCTCAGTTAATCTAAAAAAGTCTCTGGATTTATTAAATGGTCTGTAAAACATCACAACATGAATTTGAACTTTAGCTTTCAGCATCTTTCGCTCAAACAAAGGGGACCTGTGTAACTTCCCTAAAAATTGTCACCCTAAAAACAGTACATTTCTTCTTTTTTTTAATTTTATATAAATCTGTGGCTTTAAATAATTTGTCCATCCTCATTGTAACTAAAGATGCACTAAGAACTCAGCACATGGTCCCAGTTGGGCAGGTTTCTTCTTGACCAGCCCAGTGGTAGCTCAGTGCTACCAGGTCACATTAACCACGTCTTTTAAAGGCATAAAGGTTGTTGCAAAGAAAAAGAAGGTATTGTCAAGCTTACCAATGCTAACCATGCTAATGCTGCTAAACACTAATGTAAAAGGCTAAAGGAAATTTAAGGTGCAACTCCTGCAATCTGTCTGTCTTTATTTTAAGATAGTAAAACCCTTTTTGTTTAGTGATTCCTCTGTTATACACTTAGGTGTGATGTTGCCTCTGCTCTTAATATAAATATTTGAATACTAATGTGAGAGGCTAGAAAAAGGGATTTTAAATGCTGAGCTCTGCAATTTGTGTTTTTAGAGAATTATCTAAAACTGAAAGAGTTTCATCTGAAGCTTTTAATTAGACGTATAAGGAATGGTTTCACTAGAAGGTGTTTATTGTAAAGAGGCATCCTGGTGACCCTGGCGTAGACCAGATCACTTTTCATTTCCAAGAGGCATCCAGCTAAGGGACAAATGTCTCCAGAAAAATGTTCTCGCAGCTGCCTCACCCAGCACAAATATAATTCTGACATTCTAGTGATTCATGAATGGGTGAGAGGCATTCAGTTATGAGCAGGAAAGGAAAGGTGTGTCCTTTGATGTAAGAGTTCCTTTTCTTTAGCAAGCCAGTTTTCTTCTTTTTGTCAGGTTTCCCTTTGACCTCTTGTCTTGCTGTTTAGCTGTTGTACTTTATTTCATTTAAGCACAAGAGAAACCATGGGAGAAATGCAGGTCTGGTATTTATTGACCTGGAATGTCACAACAGTATTAACTCTGCAAGTGGCAATGCTAACACCGCAAGGCATGTGTCTGCGAGGAGGCCCCCCCCCTCCGTCTGTCCACATCTAAAGATCAGAGGAGTGGAAACTACCCTCTGCAGTGGCTTCTAAATCAGATCCAGTATTGTAGGTCTGGCCTACCCTGGAGACACGTAGGGCATCAGTGCAAGCTTTTCTGACGTCCTGCTGATTTATGGCCCTCACCACAAACACTACTTTAGGTATGAATTTCATTGTTTGTCTACTGTTTTAAAGGCTCTCGAGGATCCGACAGGCCCAAGCTTAAATATGAAAGTGCAAGAGTTGCTGAATAAACAAAGCCTAGTTATACACAGGAAAACCTGTTTTGCTAGTTTCAATAAAACACACGGGTGGCAGCTGCACCTGCAGGTCTTTTTTCCCCAGCTACTCAGCTGTACAGTGACTATTTATTCTGAGGTCTGCACATTTGAACTCCTTTGTATATACTTTATGGCTAAAGTTACCATGTTTAGTGTGCTTTGGGTTAAAGGGTTTGTTCCTATCAGAACTTTACAGTTGAAAAGCAGAAAAACTGCATGTTCAGAGTTGGGCTGCAACAAGCTTAAAACGTGCATTGACACAGCACTCACCTCCAGGCACTAACTACATTTGCATTAACTTGCTAAGGGTGAGAAGTCATGCTCTCTCGCTATTAAGTTTCTGCACGCAAACCGTTCCCTTTTAAATGTGGTCAATGTATTTTTTGCTTCCTGATATAGCTGGAACAGGTGAGAAACCTGTTTAGACTTATTTGTTCAAAACAAGCTTGTACAGATTTTAAATGTTCACAGACAGGCAAACCTCTTGCATAATCTTTGGTTGTGACATACACTATTTTATTATTTTAACATGCATGTAACACATTTTTGGATTTGACATTTTACTCAGTATATCAGCACAGGCAGGAGATATTGCTAATGCAAGCTCATCAAATTCCTCACTCCGTGGGGAAAGGTCTGTGCCTCTGGGCGATGGGAGAAATGGCTGGAAACTGGTTGGGGGTAGAGGATGGGATTCGGCTTGTTTTCGTTTTTGCTTTAACGGTAAACAAAGATATTCCTGAAATTATACTGTTGCAGTGAATGTGACAAAGGGAAATGTGAGTAAAGTTGTTGCTGCTGCTGCTGTACACATTAAACATCAAAGGTGTGAGGCTATAAATAGTCTGTAAACAGAGGAGTGTGTGTCCTTAGCCCTGAAGGCTTACATGCTCTGCTCCAGCTAGGAACTTACTGTAAACATAACAGCACCTCTGTTTTTTTTCTTTTCTAAACCCATTTTTGTCTTACAGTTTGTCCAGCTTTGAAAAAAGTACTTTGAATTTAATATAGTTTTTTCTTACATCTTTCTTTCTGGATAGAATGACTCTCCAGAGGGGCGAAGTTTGCCTGATTGTCCTGCAGTGCGGTACTCCACAGAAGAGGAGCCGTTCGCTTGGCCGAGGCCCAAGACCGTGCGTTTATGTCGCACATCCCAGGGGTTTGGTTTCACTTTGCGGCACTTCATTGTGTACCCACCAGAGTCGAGCCTGCACTGCTTCCCGGTAAATGTCTGCATTTTCTTTGATTTATTACTGTGTGTGAAAATCCAGATGAACCAAATTATGTGAGCATAAGCAAAACAGTCATGCTGAGTATCTTTGTGCATTTACAGGAAGAAGATCGTGGCCGCAGAGGTAAGCAGAAAAAACTAGAACTTTCTAATGTACGGCTAAAGTTATTGCGCTGACCTTTAATAACTCCACAACCCTCCACTCTTTGGCTGTTTGTTTTTTACCTCCTTATCCATGACAACAGCATAAATTGAAGGTGTCACTGACCTGTTGTGGAGCTGTGACAGGACTTAACAGGACCACCTGCTTCCGTCCTACACTGAGCAGCTTCATATTGTTTCACTTAGCTATTTTTATTTTGCAACACATAAAAAATTCCTGTAAAAAGAGTGACTCAGGACTTTCTATGGGTTTTTTGAGTTTGACCGTTTTTCATTATTTGGGGGAAACAATCAGCTGTTGAATTCTCAGCAGATAAAATGGCTTTACTGAAAATACCTAAAAGACTAAAGGTGATTTCTTGGCTAGTACGTTTTGGTATCTATAGCATGTAATTTGTATTTCTTCCCAATTTTTCAAGGATTATAGGATTTATTGTCAAATTTCACAACAAACATCTACAAGATCACCAGAATACAAAACAATCAAGTACAAGAAATGAAAGGTATTGAGGTAAATAATTCCAAAGAAATTTGTACTGGCTCTGGTAGTTGGTACCTCGATCTAGTTGTGAACGAAGCACTAAACAGACTCTGGTTTGACAGTAGTAACAGCCAGCTAGACATGGTGCAGTTACAGGCATCTAGGTACATCAAAGCTTCAAAAAGTTATTGTTTCAAAAAAATCTTTTACACTGATTGTCCTTTCAGTAAGATGCCAGAGAAAGCACCAGAGGAATTGGAACTTTCTAGGGCTTTAAGGAGTATAGCAACACAGTGTTGCCCCTTACTCACCTGTTGCTGGGCACTGCTGGTGAGCTGGCTGAAAGAAGGCTCTTTCACTTTTCACTTACTCATAAAAAAAAGAGTAGTTCTAGTGGCGACAATCCTGGGTAGTCTTTGCCTAGAAACTAAAGGAAAGCCCCCCCGCATCACACTTATCAAGGTAGCCCTGTTTAAAAACTGGAGTTCACCAACCAGGATGTCTGTTGACTACAGGCTGGGTCTCCAAGCTGATATCCTCTCCAACAATAAATCTTACTAATTCTAAATGTTCTAAGTCCATGTATTCCGATCAAAGTAAGTGCTACAATGTGGTTCAATGTTATATTTATTTTGCACCAGTAGGAATAAATCACACAAAATACCTAAAAAAAACAAACATCTTTAAGTAAAGTAGCTGATGATGACGCACCAAAGCAAAAGCCGGGAGTTTGGACTTTCATCTTCCCCAAGATACAAATTAGTATGATTTGAATTCAGAGTTGGGATTGAGGCAGAGACCAGGAGGCTGGAAAATTCTGCTCGGAGTCCATGACTCATTTTTCCACTGGAAATCTGAACAGCTCACGTGATGTCATGTTTGAGAACTGAGGCAGCCCTAACAAAGTGACACAGGAGTATTTTTATATATATATTAAGTTACTTTACCTGGTAGCTGTGTGTTTAATTATTCATGTCCCACGACTATAAAACAGCCTGTTAAGCAACAGGTTTAAAAGTCTTTCACAGGTGGCTTCATGAACAGTAAACAGATGATTATTGATATTGTTATCTTCATTCGTTCACAAAATCTTTTCTAATGAGATGTGGAAATTAGGCAAGCCTTGTTTAGGTGTGTTTTACATTTGCTTGGTGATGGTGCTAACTTTCTGATTTGACCTTTTTAAAATAGCAAAACACTACTGGTGAACATACATCTTTAGCTAACATGTCTACCACCGAATTTCTAAATGTGATTCATTTTTAGCGAAGGCAGGTATGGTAGATAAACTAATGACATCTGGACAAATTAAATAGTTAATTAATTAGTAATTTTGACACACCGGTAATGAATGTAAGAAGAAAGGAGCTGGGCTTTCCTAAACAGACACTGTTTGGTTTACAATGAAAATGTGTGTATGTGTGTGTGGATTTATGTATGAAAACCGTGATAAATCCATGCACAGAAGTGTTTTTTTAGACAGTTGCTTATTAGGACACAGTTTGTTCCCTATCACACTTCAAGTCAAGGTTGGTTACACTAATGATTTTATGTTCACTTGTGAACTTGTCACTGTTTCATATCAAGAAAAAGTTTGCTCTTACATACCAAATTTTCCACTGATTCGTTCAGCCTTACCTCAGTATGTTCTTTAGCGCAAATGGAGCCTGGAGAGGACTGAATTTATACCCTTCTTGTTTTCCTGTACAGAACTCATATTAAGCCCAGCTATAATGGTCCGATCTGACCGAGAAATAAAACAAACTAAGTCTAATATCTGGTTTGGGCACCTGAACTGTGGAGAAGATATCAGTATTTTATTTTCTCATGTGGTGCATTAAGATGTAAAAATAACTGATGCATCTTGTTTTTTTCTAAGTCTTTCTGTTTGATGTGATTTGTAGTGGCAAAGAGAGCTGCAGCTCCACAGTACGCCACCAGAGGGAGTGTCTGTTTCAGCTGTATTTCTAAGAGACTTCTCTATTTGATTATGTAATGCAAATTCCCACAATATGACTGTGTGTGATTAATCTGTTGTATTTAAAGAGTACAAAATAAGGTCACAAGCCTGTCTGCTTGTTGGATTCCTAATGTTTGTAAAGGTTCTGGCCTTAGAGCATAAGCGGGTCTTGGTATCGTTTGATCTATTTTTACAAGGCCTTATTAAGTTTGTTTTTCTCTCGCATTTTTTGAATCAATAACAAGAGTATAATGCAGTATAATTTTCAAATGGCATGTACAGTCACAGGCTATCACATGTGATCTCATGCTCAACTTCACGTCTGCTGGACTTAGCGAGGTAGTGTGTGCTGACTCACCACCAGAATGTTAACTACTGGGGAAGTATTTCAGCCACTCTCTAGCTGTGCCCACAGCTATTTCTCAGTTTACAAGGAAGGAGTGGGAGGTGTGCAGCTGAGCACTCTGTCACTCTTCCTCCTCAGTTTCTTTTGCCCCACTCCTCCTCTCTTTTTTTCCTCTCCCTTTATTTCCGTGGCCATGCAGCTGCTAGGAGACACAGGCAGAATGAGTAAACAGGTTTTCCTGTGTTTGGTCATTCTGATCCACGTCCTTAAAACCCCCCAAATTGACTCTATTAATGACTCAGTGTCTGTTTTTAGAATTAGGCAAATATTATCCAGAACAAAAGCCAGCGCACCGTCTTATTTAACATTTTTCAACTAAACTGTGTCACTGATTTTTTTTTCTATTCTTTTTCCCAGCTTGTTTTCAGTGTGAAGTTTATATTTTTCTCTGTTATAATATAAAAAAGTAGGTGCATTAGAATGATTTTTTTACATTTTAAGCAGCTGGAATAATTAATTCTCCTGTGTGTGTTTTTCCAGGGAGGCAGAGGAATAGGTTAGAACCGATGGACACTATTTTTGTGAAACATGTCAAGGAAGGGGGTCCTGCTCATGAAGCTGGGCTTTGTACAGGTAATACCCAGTCAGCAGTTACCATTTTCAGATTGTTTTTAAAAGTGTTGAGTTGGAAAACGTTCAATGAAAAGCCAAAAGATTGTAAGGAGAGCCACATTTAATTTCAGTTGAGTTTTCTGCTCCATTTTCATGATTTTGCCTGTGAATCCGCTACATGTTTTATTTGCTTAGCGCTTTGCTTACAAACCTCTGCCACGTGGATGACACTGCTGTTGTTGACTAGGTGATCGAATAGTGAAGGTGAATGGAGCCAGCATAATCGGAAAAGCTTATTCTGAGGTGATAACTTTGATCCAAGACAGGTAAGATTGTGAGAGTTTTATTTTATTCTGGTTCATTTGGCTGAATGTCTTCTTTTTAGAAAAAAACTTTATTCTTTTTTCAGTGGTGACTTTCTTGAGCTTTGTGTGATGCCAAAAGATGAGGATGTACTGCAACTGGTGAGATTGACTTTTTAACTACATTCTAAAAGCTCTTTAGAATATAGTTGGTTTTTCCAAAATGCTAAATAACTTCTGTTCAATCCTAGAGCTGCTCTAGTTTTAAAGTGTTTCTGTTGGGACAGCAGTCATGAGATCCAGGCAGCCAGCTTGTCCCATCAGTACTCTCTATCTGGGCCTCCTAATCAGGCCATAGGAGACTTTCTGTCCTCCAGAACTGCAGCTGACATCACTGTGGAAATGCCCTAAATTCACTGCTGGAGGAAGCATCACAAAAATACGCTTGGATAATATAAATGTGAAAGAAAATATCCAACTCCAACAATCAATTCATTAAATCTTAGGAAAAAAAAACAAAACAGAAATTTTAACAAGTTGCCTGATTTATAAAATACTGATATTATCCAAACTTTCCTCCTCCTTTTTCCACTTTAGTAAATAAGCTGCAGGATGTTGACAGATTTCTTTGGTTTACCAAAGGAAAAAGACGAGCTTAAACCACCCAGTGATCAGTTAAACCAGCACCTGAATGCTCAAATCCTCCTAAAAATCACTGATTTCATGTAAGAACACAAAATCTTTTTTCCCAAACAGCTGGAATATAACATGAACAAGGAGGTGCTTGTTAAAGAAAAAACAGATTTCATTGTTTTTTTTAAGATCTGCTTTGCTCAAAGACGCCATATTTGTTTAATGTTCGACCTCTACAGAAATCTTGAAGCAGTTTTCTTGATGTTTTTAAGTTTTCTAGTCTCATATTATTTTCTATATTTGAACTGTTTTAAGCTTAAGTCTGTTTAGCCCAGACTAAAAGTTTTCTTTCTTGTTCTCCATCTGGCCAGTAGTCCTTCTGTTTATTACATTATTTACACCCACACCGATGCTGCCATGTGACTTGCTTTTACTCGAGAGTTTTCCTCTGAAATCAGAAGTTGGACGATTCTGCAAGTTAAAGTTTTAATGAAAATTAAGTGCATTCTTGAACTCAGTGTCCCTATAAATTGTAGGTAGCATGGCTTCATGATTTTAAGATGTTTCCAGCTCATTTTGTGAAATCAACCATTTATTGTAATATCCCTAAACAAGATATTAAATATTTCTATTCCTCTACAGTGACATTTGTTTGGTTGGTTACTGATTTATGTTTAATTGTTTGATCGTTGCAATAGAAATGCTTTCCCTTCCAGCTGGTGGTTGGGTGGCTTATAACTAAAATATATTTAGAATGACGAGAGTTCATTGTGGATCATTGGACTTTATTGTGCATTCAGATTCAATCAGATAATTTTAGTAGTAAATCTTAATGTCGTTATGAGTTTTAATGAACCTTAAAAGTTACATTTTGAAGTGCAGTCTCTGCCAAATGCCATGAACGCTGTAGGTAGCTACTATTGTTTCTGCTAAATCGAGGTGTTCTCATCTGTTCCATATGTTGAGCGAATCTATTCAAGACACTTTAACAGAATGCTCAGAAATTCATTCCTAAGAGCTTTTTACAGTTTGCTAGTGTGTTTATGATTTAAACGTTACAATAAAAATGCACAGATCTTTGCTTGACAGGTATTTGTCCCTGGGGACTCTTAAGGCACACATTAAATCCTTATAATTAACTAAACAGTTTATCCACATAGCATGTGTATTCTGCATTTGTATGGACATGACCAATATTTCTTTTGGTATGAAGCAAACATTAAATTCTTTGCTAATCGATGTTCTTTAATTTTAGAGAATGAAACTATCATTTATTCGTTCAATTCGATCATATCTAAATCCCTTAAATTTAACTGATTGATAAATAAAATAACTTAATTCCAAAGGGAAATTGGAGGTTAGTATTTCAAATATTCAGTATATATTATAGTGTAATTATTGTATTTAATTTTCAGTCAATAAAATAAACACTGAAATATAAAAAAAAAGATTTAATTTATTCAAAGGAAAGACCTCTTCAAACCACAAGCTTGGTGTTGTTTTTGGTCAGCCATGGTTTCCACCTTGTAATTCTCCCATGAACGGCATTTTTGCTCAGACTCTCTCATATTGTTGAATGGACACTGACCTTAACGGAGTTAATCGAAGGATTCTGTTGGTTAGATATTGATTCTACCCTGACCTTCTGGATGATGATTGGAGTAATAATGGGAGCTCAGGACATGACATGTTGCTTTTTCAGACCTTATAGCCTACTTCATGTTGTCAGTCAGGTTCTATTTCAGTGATTTCTTGATTCTACAGGTCAGGCAGTTATCAGGCCTGGGGGCGTAGCTTGTAAAATTGAAGTGAAAAGTAAATGACTAAAGTCTTGATTTAACAAGGGGACCTCTTATATTCTCTCTCAGGACCAGGCTTTTCATGGCACTCTCCCTTAATAAATGAAATCATCGTTTAAGAACCGCCTTCTGTTTTTACTCCGGTTATTTTTGTCTGCCATTAGAATTTGTTTGATGATCTGAAACCTTTAAGTGTGACGAAAAGCAAAAAAGGAGGAAATTTGTAAAGGAGAAAGTACTTTTTCGAAGTGTGTATATTGTTCATTCATTCATCTTCTATACAGTTTATTCCATAGTGGGTCACGGGGAAGCTGGTGCCTATCTTTGGCAGTCTACGGGCGAGAGGCGGGGTACACCCTCGACAGGTCGCCAATCCATCGCAGGGCAACTCTGAAACATAAAGGACAAACAACAAAGCACACACCCATTCACACCTAAGGGCAGTTTAGAGAGACCAGTTAACCTAACAGTCATATTTTTGGACTGTGGGAGGAAGCCGGAGTACCCAGTGAGAACCCATGCATGCACGGGGAGAACATGCAAACTCCATGCAGAAAGACCCCCGGCCGGGAGTCGACCCCAGGACTTTCTTGCTGCAAGGCAACAGTGCTACCAACTGCGCCATACAAATGCCTTTCATAGTTTGTAAGGGAGAAAGTACTTTTTCAAAGCGCTGTATATGTCTGATGAATTTGTTCTTTGTTTTTAGGGAGTTTATTTTCCCCTCTGTGATGCCCAGTTCATGGGTACTCCACCCTCTTCCCTGAAAATCCCCCTCTGGGCTTGCTTCTATTTCTCTCCGTAATCATTTATGCAGTCCACCCTCCTACGTGTGTGCTGTGATACCTCTCTCCACATTGTTACTCGGACCTATGAAAAACAGCAACACAAAAATATCCGTAGTGTACACAAGCAAACGATGATCTTTCTGCAAAAATCAGAGGATTATCGCAGATGCTAGCAGAGAGACACGACACTGTAGGCGGCAGCATGCACTGAGAGCTTGGAGACGGGCAGCAGTTGCTTAGCAAAGAGAGAGACTAGAACATTTATGGAGCAGAGAAGGGAGGGAACAGTACAGCAATAAAGCAGAGGAAACAGTGGCCGGGGAAAACGGAGGGAAAAGCATGAATGATGAGCTTAAACCAGTGGGCAAAATCAGCTGCTCTGTGCTTCAAACAGGTTGACGCTTAGTGAAAAGGAGGGAGGAGGGTGAAGTGGGAGGAGGGAGCTGTACCATCACAGCTGAATGTATAATCAGCAGCTGCTGCTTCTGTCATGTGAGCGGTAGCAGGGAGGGAAAAAGAGAGGGAGAAGGGAGAGAGGGACATAGACTGGAGACACCTTGTTCAGTTAGCGTAATATTCTGCTTGAAGATGGATGGATCCATGGAGACCTAACAGCAGTATGGAAACCAAGCTTCTGCTCCTGTCACCTCGCCATGGACAGAGTGTCACAGGCAGGTTGTAATGTGGCAACCCTTGCTTACCTCTTTGCTTTCTCATCCTTGTGTACCGCTGCTGACACTCCAGTGTATTTTTAGCATGTCAGTCCCAGGCTTTGCTATGTCTGATTCATCTTTCATGCTTCTGGAATTGGTTGCTTTTCTTACAATGTGTGCTTTTTGCTCTGCTTTCATATTTTTCTTCTTCCAATCCCTCTCCCATGATTCCTCAATGCTCCCCTTTACATTTGGTGTAATGGCAGCCTTTCTCTAGAGAAACTAATCTGGTTTTAAAAAAAACGGTACACTGGGTACCTGCCACATGTCGTACCTGTTGGATAATCTGCATGTGTCATGCATGTCATCAACATCAGAGGATATGTGTTGTAAATCGCTGCCACTCAGCTGTCTGGGATGTGTGTTTAATGATCAGCTGTGTGCTTATGACTCAAATGTTAAGGCTCCAGACATGGCCGATGCACTGTGCCCGCAGTACCTGTTAGATTTAGAGCTTGAGTTGGCGTCCAACAGGAATCTCAGTGAAGCCTTGCCCTCTTGCTCATCTTTTGTGTCAGATGTCATCAGTCTCATAAAGGCCACTGACCTCTGAACTCTTGCTTACAGTCACCCTTAAAAAAGGGTGGAACTAAGCCTCAAACTGATTGCTGTGGCTCACACAATTTTATTGTATGGTTGTACTGTAATACCGCACTGTTACAGGGACAAAGTCCTCATACCTTTACTCGTCTAGTGCTTGTTGTATGGGCAAGTATGTTATGACTAGCGCAAATAGATACTGTAGGCGTTTAAAGTTTAAAATGTTACTTTGGATTTTTTTTGTTTGTATCACGAATAGCATAGGCTTTGTACTAATGGATGATAACAAGGCAAGCTAAATGTAGTTAATTCTGTATGAGACCTAGGCATCCTGCTGTCTGTAGTTTGTCAGTCTGAGGTACGTAACAGTAATCCATGTGTTTGTCCATTTTGTTGCTTTTTCCCTAAATATGACTGTTTACAGTATTTTAAAATTGTATGTATTTGTTAGTGTCTTTTCCAAAACTTAAGTTGTTTAGAAATAACATTTTTGCTTTAGTTTATAGATTATGCTATCCAGTAGTATTACCAAGTCAATTCTAAATAAAGAGCAGATGAAGAGCTTTGACACTGCTCAGCTGTTTGAAACGCCTCCACTCACTCACTGAAACATGCGCTGCCTACACATGCATCCAGTAACATTTTCAATATCACACTTGACTTGTCTTTAAGCATCTAGCGCCACACTGTTTAATCTCGCACCCACTTGCTGTTTGTACTCCTCTCTTGTAACATGGCTTTCTTGCTCTGTCCTTAGGCCTATTCCCAGGATGCCTACCTGCGTGGCTACAGTAGCTACAGTGGAAATGCTAATCACATCCCTGACCCGCCACCGGTATGTTACCCCAGAGTAGACTCTAAGCCCACGGGCATGGCCCAAGCGACAGACTCATCGGGGCAGGTCTGCCGAGGCCCAGCATTATCGCTTGATTATGGGTATCGTAAGGAAATCACTGTGCCCCCTTCTCCTCCTCGCCAGTCATATGCTAAAAGCCAAACAGCGGTGTGCATGCGCAACGACAGCATTAGGACTGTGGTGGTTCCTCCCAACTCTGCACACGTGGGACGTGTGGTTTCGGCACACAGGGTTGATTTCATGGATCCTGCCTATGTTAGGGGAAGACCTGGGTCACTGGCCCAGTATCCTTTCCCTCGAAAGGCTGATGTCTATCCCATGGTTCCATTTGCAGGTCAAGCACCTAATTTCCCAGGCAAGCATCAGAACATTGATTGGCGCACTTACCAGACATACAGGGAGTACATTGACAACAAAGGCATCCATTCCCATGCTAGTCGGACAATTCAGGAGAGACTGGACAATTTGCGAACTGCAGATCAGGTCTTCTTCGCCGCTGCTCATCACATTCCCAGGGGAGACTGGGCTCCTAAAGGGATACAGCGCAGGAGTACCTCCCATGAACGGTCATACCACGGACCTCCACCCCACTTTCAGGTTGCCCCACGCAGTGCTTCACAGGACCGAATGAGGAATTCAGAGAAAATAAGTCATGCAAGGAACTGGCCTCCTCGAAGCGTGTCCCAAGATGCCCTTGTTCTGAAAGCGCGGGCTCATTCCATAGATTATGTCGAACCTGTAGACCTGGCTCGGCCCGCTGAGAGGAGAGCAGGCTATCCAAGGGCAGACCAAGGTACAAGACCCAGCAGGCAGTCCATGCCCAGAAACGCTATGCCCTACAGGCCTTCGGCTGGATACAGTGGTGGCATGAGAGGAGCACCAAACCCTTCTTTATTCTCTAAAGGACCAGATTCTCTTCAGACTCGCTCCTCACCCATGCTGTCTGCCACACGTTTTGGGAAGAGTACTGAACATTGTTTTACCGACCAAAGAGTTTCAGTCAAAGGACACCATTTAGGCCACACTGGCCAAAAAGGTCAGAACTGGATGCGGTCAGAAACGTTGCAGCCCTCTGAAGCAGGCGGAGACGCAGTTTTAGTTGGAGTCAGGTCTTCGTCATGCTCTGCTACAAGGGAAGTGCCTCAGAGGCCTGGCATTCTCACAACACCCCTCCAAGATTCTGAGAGTCAGGTCAACGGTCAATGCCCCACAGAAACCGGGGTGGTTTTGAGGGAGAAACCTCACGGTGGAAAGAACCCCAGCCCGCTGCGGCACCCCTCCTACATCCTGGCTGTGAACGATGAAGGAGTGGACTCTACGGCAGATGTGGCGGCTTGCTGGCTTCCGAACGATGCACGGCGAGAGATACACATGCGCCGCCTTGAGGAACAACGTCACACCTCCTGTTCCAGCAACTTGGACGAGTCCCTGGACTCCATTCCATTCATCGGTAAGACAGCAATCAGTTGATGGCCTTGCTGGCGACATTGTCATGGCAACAGCAACAGGGACTGTTGCCACATGTAAAAAAATTATACTATAGGCATTAAAATAAAAGAGTTTTAATAGATGCATGATGAACTCAAATTTAACAGTTGACTTTATTTGATATTTGGATGTGTTAACCAGGTCTTAACCAGGGAGATGTTCAGAGGTAAACTAACCTCTATAGGGAGATGTTATTAATCAGGTTGTGAGTCTTTCAGGCTGGGTTTGAGGTGGATTTGAATTAACCATGACAGAGTAAAGTGAGGTTTCCAGTGTAGTGAGTTCCAACCTCTTAATGCATTGTTTTCCTGGATGTCATCCCTTGACAGTTAATGCATTGTGGTCGAGCTGCACCGTAATGGATGCTGTGGTTATTAAATTGTTGGCATTTCAGAAATTGCAGTCTCACCATTCACATAAAGTTTTAGGGGTTCACATTACAGAGTGCATAAAACATTGACTGAATTAAATTGAGTTTATTGTTTTTATACTAAGACTTCTAAATATAAGGAAAATAAATATTAACATGTGTGAGTAAAGTACTACATTAAGTTGCACTGCTAAAAAAATTTCCATAAATTAAAGACTTTCCAAAAAGGAGCTTTTAGAATATTTCCTATGCCTCTGTTAGTTGTTCTCCTAGACTTCAGCAGGACAGAGCCCACTAAGCAGGGCCCGGTTAGCTGCCCTGCTGCCCAGCCTCCCTCTTCAAGCATGTAGCGTTCCGTGCCCCTTATCATTTCTCAGTGAGGGAGCCCAACAAGGCATCCAACCATCCAACATCTTAAACACATCATCACAGGCCTTACTTCTCTGTTAAAAACCAAAAAGAACCCTACTATGTGTTGTATGTAGCCAAACACAAAATTTTGCTTTCTTAGAGCAAAAATGTGAGCACCGCCATTTTTCAATAAAATTTTTATATGAAAGTTTATTTTTGATTTTTATTTTTATTGAAATTTCTTGTTATTGTCAAATCTCAAACGTAAACATTTACGGCCCTTTTCTGCTGTTGGTGTGGTGATCAAGTTGGCTTCGGTTGTTTAGGCGGCCTGAAAGTCCAGGTGCAGATAAAGCAGACCGTGTCTCTGATGATGCTGTAGACAAGTCGGTGTGGGTTTGGTGTCTCAGGCAAGGAGAATGGTGTCTTGATTGAGTAAACCTTCATGATTCCATCAGAAGTATTCGAAAATCAGTAGGAGCAACTCTTAATTATATGAGGCCAACATTGGATCTTGTATGAATATCATTTTCTTCAGTGAGCATTGAGTTATATTTCGTAACTTCTTTAAAAAGGAAGAATTTAAATTCAAATCATTTTTAAAGAGATTTTCAATCATTTCATTAATTGTTACAAATATGGCTAAGCTAAGAGAGTTGTCCAAAAAGCACAGAGAAGAGATCTTTGCTTTATATAAACAAGGACAAGAATAAAAAAAAGATGGCAACGGTCTTCTGAGATCCAATTGGAAGCATAGTTCACTTTTTTTAAAGTTAAAGGAGCAGCGGCTACTGGACACTGGACTTGTCATCATAGCCGCCTGAAAGTCTCTGGTGGTATTTGAAAAAGGTGGTTACAGCACGCTAACCCAAGAATATGAATAAACAGGTTTTTGTCCATGAAGAGTGAGGTAGGATTCCTCAGGAAACGTCTCAGAAACTGGTGTCTAGCTAGGAGTCACGTTTGTAGTCGGTGCTCTACTAAATACTGAAGATGCTTGCCTGAAAGGGGTTAAATCATTTTGAGACAGATGTAATAGTATACAAAATTGGCATTTTGTTTAATTTGGACAATCTCTTGCAAAACTAGTAAAAAAAAATTATGCTAAATGCTTTTAGTTTATTTATTTCTTTTTTTTGTCAGTGAATTAAATTTTTAGTGGGTGTTGGATGATTTAGGTGCAGCTGTATTGTCCCCGTCAGACACAGTCTCATACAGACCTTTCATGGGCCTGAGGGTGTGCCGGCTGGATATTGTCGTCAGTTATTTAAGCCTTTGAGCCTCTCCTCTTCTGTGTGATTCATGTTTCTTGTGATGGTTTCATAGACACCCAACCACTCCGTTAACTCTTTAATCTGAATCAAGCTTAACAGTTTCCTGCCTGATAATTCACAACGTTACACAGTAAAAATGATCAGCTGTTCTGCAAGGGCTACCTTGTATTGAATCATCTTTTTAGCACTACTCCATCACACATTGCTTTTAATTGCTCTAGGTAATTTTCTCAGGGAAAAACACAACAGTTACAGATTGTTGCCCCTATAGTTTATCAATCATAGACGTAACCTTTAAAAATAGCCTCGACTGAAGCCTTGTTAGAGAGATGCTGGCACTCTTTTTTTTTTTTTTTTTTTTTTTGTTCTATGAGTTTCAAAGTTGGGGTTCAGGCTGGAACTAGGGCAGTTGCTTTTAAATTTAGCTCCAAAAGCCCTTTGGCTGCGGAGAACAGCTTTGTACTTTGAGTTGTTTCAGGCTTAAAGTGCCAACGGTGGCCGATAGTTTTGCTAAAACTTATTTTTTTAATTTAAAAAAATGCGTTGTAAGTCTATCTGCTACCCTGTTTTTCCTCCAACGTATGCTAACGTAAGCATCTTTCCAGTACAGTCCAGTGAGTCTAAGAGCCCCTGGCCTATTTTAATGCCGTCACAGACGACTCGAACAGAAAGATTTGAAGTTAATTTGCCTCTATGTGTTCAACCTGAATATTTTATCGCCGCCATAGATGAGCCAGTCAGCCCCAGCGTTGACCGAGAGGCTGCTCCGATACCTCCCTCTGCTGTGATATCTGTTGCACCATCCATAGCTACAGCACCCTCCAGTCAAGGCTCACCGTGTCCCACTATTCGTCGACAGCTGTCACATGACCAAGGTAAACAGCATTGGGCTGACTACAGTCAGTATGATCAATGAAAGTGCACTTCTTTTTTTTCCAATATTATGAAATTGTTTTGTCTTGATGAATAAAATTGATCCAGAGTTAAATTAAAATTTTAATGGCATTTGGGTTGGAAAACAATAAATATTTAAATATTTGTGCCATATTTGTTTAGAGTCTTTGCGAAGCGCTTTGTTGGACTCAGACTCTGCCAGTAAAACAGAACGGTCCAAGTCTTACGATGAGGGTCTGGATAACTATCAGGAGGAGAGAAGAGGGTAAGTGCATGCTGAGATTTTTTTTCTTAATTATTTCTCAATAATTTTGTGTTAGTCTGTCTGACTTTGCATTTTTCATTATCTGTATGCAAAAGTTCTTCAAGCAAGCATATGCCCAGTTTCAGAGGCCTGAGAAAGGTGAGGAACGTTTATTGGTTCTGTTGTATTTTAAAAATCCATAATTTTCTAATTGTGGCTCAATTCTGTTGGGTAAGTGTGTGTACTAATAAGGTATGGACACATACGTTTTGATTTCAGTACTCTTTTAACTGTAAGTACATAAATATTGAAGCAATAGCATTAGTTTTGCTTTAAATTATATATTGAAACTGAAAGGTGTGATAAATGTCCTGCACTTACTGGACAATAAAAACAGAGCTACAGACAAAAACTATTACTTTGGATTTTTTATGCAAGTTAGAAAATAATTAATATTACTTTCACAATGATAGAACTACAGAAGACAAACTATTTGCAATATTTGCCAGGGTTAATATAACATTGGCTTCCTACTTTCTCTGCTTTCATATACTGCTGTTATGACAGCTGAGCTCCAACAAATGTATTCATATTTTATGCTTATTTATGGGACAATACAGTGGATCAGAAATACACAGATTCACAGATCAGAGATTTAGTGTTGATTTCTGACCTCTTCATTCTAAAATAAGCGAAAATAAAGGAAATATCCTTTAGAGGGGAGAGGTATAAAACAACTGAAAAGATACAACTACCTGGTAACAAAAATATGCACACGGTTCAGCCATCACAGTAGGATTTTTCATAGTTTATAGAAAGGTTATGAAGGTCTTCCAGCATTTTCATTGAAATTGGACTTGTCAGATAGATAAACAGAGCAACTTTGGTGTGATATTTTTAACGTTCTGCTTATTATATCTAACTCCCAGTTATGGCACCTTGAAAAACAGCCATCATGCCTCTGTAGGAAATGCAGTTTTCTTTCTTGATGGTTGCTGCAGTTTTTGTTTCCTCTGACCTAATCAGTACCCTTATCTTCAGTGCCTATGTTCACTGATCAGAGAAAAGATGGATTTTTTTTCCAGTTTTCAACCAGGCGGTCACAGAGTAATGCGGGTCTAGGGTTAAATTCCTGAACATGCATGAAATAAACATTGATTAACATTAAGTAACAGGTTTTGTAAAGCCAATATTGGGTTAATATAAACATGTATTGACCATTTTATTTTGTTGTTACATGTTTTCAGTAAAGCTTTTGCTATCTGAGGCTTATAGAGATAAGACGAAAACAAAACGCGTGCTTCGCTCAGTATTCTTCAATAGTTTGTCTGACATGTTTGCTCCATTTACCGATGATGGATTTGGTAACAATATTCGGTAACAGTAGTTAAAGGTTGTCTGCTGTTGAGTTTGTGAATTAGTAAATATAGTGATAAATACTAGGATAAAAATGGGACACTGATGCACTATTATCTTGGAACAAATTCAGACACAATTGAAACATTTTGTATTCCTCCAAGCCCTATATCAGATATGCTTAAGCCGCCTGTGTTTTTTAACATACCTTGATATTAAATCTTTGTTGTGCTCACTTGGGAATCAATTCTTTCAGGTTTTGTTAACTCATTGTGACAATTTAACCAGTCTGTCCATCTGAGGGTCCTTGCTGTATGTCATCCTCCCTTCTGACTCTCTGTTTCTTGTCATGCTTTAGCCGTGCCGCATAATAATGCCAGAAAAATGTCTTATTTTCCCCCTTGCAGGCTCTGGATGGGCATAAACCTGCTGGGGATTCTGGATCTCGTAGGGACTCTTCTTTAGATGCATTTGCTGATTCTTCTAAAGAAGGGTTGCTTAACTTCAGGCAGTTTAGCACAGAGAAGAATAAGGTATTATTTCATGCCAAAGCACTCATTTATAAACCCTGTTCATCAGTAATGGGACATTTAGGTATGTTTCTGTCTTTAAATTTGCAGCGCGTTGGTGGAGGCATGAGATCCTGGAAACAAATGTATGCTGTTTTACAAGGCCACACCCTGACCCTCTACAAAGACAAGAAGGATGCTTTGTCTCACGCCTCATCGCAGTCTGACGAGGACCCGCTCCGAATTAGCATCAAGGCCTGTCTGATTGACATTTCCTACAGCGAAACAAGACGCAAGAATGTGCTGCGATTAACCACCTCAGACTGCGAGTATCTGTTCCAGGCAGAGGGGAGGGACGACATGCTCTCATGGATCAGGGTCATCCAGGAAAACAGTAACCCAGATGAGGAGGTGTGTGTAGACGAACTCCTACTGTTTGTGTTTGTGTGTGTGTGTGTCGCCAAGTCAGGATCATTAATTACCATCTGATGAGTTGACCTTAATGGTGTCATTATGTGATCAGTGTAGAGTGTAGTAGCTATTTAATGTAGAGAAAAACAAGCAGGTTGACGAGATCCAATTAGATTTTACAGCAAAGCGAAACAAAAATGTCTCTAACCAAAGCACAGATCAGTGAAAGGATAGGATCAAAAACATAATTTATAAAATGCTTAGCAACGATGTTAATAAGAGATGGTTTCAAACCTGTTTTACCTGAGCGGAGGAAAATAAGGCTGGGGTGTGAACGTGACAATAGCCAGAGATGATCACAAAGACTTCTTTCAAAAAGACTGTTGGAGTGGTCTTTGTTCAACGTTAGCCAGAAAGGATGTTCACTCGCTCACTCATTTCACTGAGAGAAATGTTTATGCTTTTCTTACTGTTCACATTTAGTTTCAGGCTGAGGGCTTTTAACTATCAGACCTTTTAAAAAAAATAATCTCAGGGTTTCTGCAAGGACTGGAAAAAAACTTGTAATTTTAAGCCCTTCAAAAGTAAACATGTCCAGATTTTCTAGAAGGAATGCGCATCCATTTTGTTACATTTATTCTGACCGAGGAGTTCAGGTGTTTTGTTTTGAATGACTTTTCACGCTGTGACAAAACTAAAAAGCCCGAACATTTACGTAATTACAGAAGACATCTGTTCCTAAAAACGACGTTGTATAGTTAGTTCAAGGAATCAAATTTTAAATCTTGTTACTTCATGTAATGTTTGTGTCAGTTATTAATTACCTTATTAAGTTAACTTAACCAAGTATTTTTTGTTATGCATGTAGGTCATAAATTTAAATCATAAAGTCTTAAAAAGCTCTCAGAAAGTTTTAAATTTACCAAACATTTTATTTGGTCTTTAAATACTTTAAAATTCAAAAATTAGTTGTTAAAGTATTTGGATGTTGTGTTTAAGCTAGTTGATATTTCTAGTGGTTTCTAAGTTTTTTTTTTTTGTTTGTTTTTTTTTACTTTAACCTGTCAATACTGGTTTTGGCCAGTTTAGATAAAAAAAAAAACTTCTTTATAACGTTTCAGGAATAATTTATATCAGAAGCAGAGGCGACGTCACACTGTGTGTGAGAGATAGCAGTCGATGTAAAACAGGGTTTTACTAATATTTTAAAACAAAAATTTGGTGACACTCAAAACAGTTTTAGCATATTTTAGTAACAGTTAGCATGGTAAGCAATGGTTTCTGAAAACAGTCGTCTCTGTTTGGACCCTTAATTTAACGCTGAGAGTTCCGAAAGACTGACAGCAATTTCAAATCGAGCATGTTCCATGACAGGCAGACCGAGGTTGCAGGCTCATAATCCTAAAACAGAGTACCTTGTCTGTAGTATGCCCAGCCCTCCTGGCATCTGCTGAAGTTGAGGGATTTCCCCTCTGCATATTTTGACAAAATATCCCTAAGTCCAGTATGAAATAACAAAAACCAGTAAAAGCTTCCAGACTAAGGACTGATAGAGCTTAGAGGTGTTCACTTATCAGAAGAAATGTCAGATATTTGAGTTTCCTACTGGATGGTCACCATTTACAGCTGTTCAAGCAGAAAATTCAGATTCACAATTAAACTACGTTCTTATTTTCTAGTAATATGGATCATTTTTTATCTATCTGTTTTTGTTAGTTGTATAGTTTGCTACACATGGTGATAGTTTGATAATTGCCTAATTTAAAAGGTTTATTAAAACTGATTGTAAATACTTCTCAGGTTTGAGTTTGAATACCTTTTTTAGCAATACATGATGATAAATGATAAGAATAATGTAATTGTAATAAAAATATTTTTGTATTATCTAAATCTTAACTTGTTATTTTGTTGTTTTGTACAGAATGCTTCTGTTACTAGCCAGGATTTGATCAGTAGAAAGATCAAAGAATACAACATGATGAGGTAAACAGGGCACTCCATTGCCCCCTGGTGGTTTTCTAGAGCAAGTACTAACTGTTTAAGTTGAATGCCAAACAAAAATCTTAATCTTTCTTCTTAAACTTGTTAAACTTCTTATGTTGATCAGTGCTCCCAGCAGCAGATCAGAACCCTCCCCGAAAACCTCTCGGCAGTCGCTCAGCATCAAGCAAGCCTTTCTGGGAGGAAGGTCAGAAGGCCGAAGCCACAGCTCCCATTCACCCCGAACGGGAGAGGAGCGAAGGGCACCGAAAGGTAAAACCATCAGGATCTTTTACTGTGGTCAGAACATCTGTCATCTCAGGTGGCTCATTTGTTTCTGGGGTTGTTCACAGATGACTCAAGTCCACCTCGAGACAGAGACAGAGCTTGGAAAATCGGCATAGCCGGAATCATGAAGAAACCATTTGAAAAAAAGCAAGCTGGCATCACTTTTGGTGTCCGGCTTGAAGATTGTCCACCGGCTCAAACTAACAGGGTGGGTTTTTAATGCTTTTTTTTTAATAAACGTCATGCAACGTTTTCTTTCTTCATCTGCTCACCACATCTGTGTGAGCTGATGCTTCCGGTTGCATAGTTGTTGTATCATGTCCTGCTCATTGTTGTGCAGTTTGTTCCTCTGCTCGTGGAGGTGTGCTGTAAGGTGGTAGAGGAGCGAGGACTGGAATACACAGGAATCTACAGAGTTCCTGGAAACAACACTGCCATTTCTAGCATGCAGGAGGAGCTCAACACCAAAGGCATGAGTGACATTGACATCCAAGAAGATGTGAGTGACTGACTGTCAGGTTGGGCTTTACAGCCAGCAGCTTGTCCTAAAGCATCCTTTAGAACTGGTTTATTTCCACTGGAACTGCTGCTCCCAGACAACTCTATACATTTTATAAATCTCTGCAGAAATGGAGGGACCTCAACGTGATTAGCAGTCTATTAAAGTTATTCTTCCGAAGACTTCCAGAGCCTCTGTTTACAAATGGTAAGAATATATTTTTTTAAAAGTCAAAATAGCGCAATAGCCTTGTTTATGTCTTTGCACTAAGTTGTGATTTTTTTTTTTTCTGCCTGTTCTCAGAAAAGTATGATAAATTTATTGAAGCCAGCAGAACAGAAGACTCAGTGGAGCGATTAAAGGAGCTCAAGAGGCTGGTGAGTAGATTCTGACATGAGGGACATTTAAAAAGCATCAGCACTGAGCATTTATTGATGCTGAAACAGTTTTTTGTTTTATTTTTTGCAGATTTATGAACTACCCACTCATCACTTCGAAACTCTGAAATTCCTTTGCGCTCACCTGAAAAAGGTTTCTGACAACTGTGAACAGAACAAGGTGTGACCTGCCGGCGTCAGATCCTGAGTTTACCCATTTAAAGAATTTGTCGATTAACCCGATTTGTCTTCATCCGATGGTGTTTTTAGATGGAGCCTCGCAACCTGGCAATCGTATTCGGCCCGACTCTGGTCAGAACGTCGGAGGACAACATGACCAACATGGTCAATCACATGCCTGACCAGTGCAAGATTGTAGAGAACCTCGTCCAGCAGTTTGACTGGTTCTTTATGGAAGATGGCAACGAGGATCCTGTTGTAAGTAGTAGCTTGTTTTCAGTATGTTGCAGAAGTATTCATACCCCTTGACCGTTTTTTTTTTTTTTTACATAATGTTACAATATAGCTGCAAACTTCTGTGTGTGATAGACCTACATAAAGTGTTGGGTACTCAGGGAGCGGCCCCAAGTCAGTACTTTACCCATACAACTAGATTTTGACATTTGCAAAAAAAAGGTTAAACAACATCAGTGAGATTAGGTGGAGAGCGTCTGTCAACGTCAGTTTTCACGTCTTACTATAAATTTAAAATTGGATTTAGGTCTGGACTTTGCCTGGGCATACGTAATACATAAATATGGGACTTAAACTAACTCAGGCTGTGTGTTTGGGATTTTGGTCCTATTGGATGATGAAGTCGTACTTAACCTCAAGTCTTTTGCAGAATGTAACATATTGTCCTTCTAGGATTGCCCTGTATCTGTTCTTCGTTCCTCGTATATGTTCATCCATCTTCTCAACTAACCAGCTTTCCTGCACCCCAGAGCATGATGCTGCCACCACCATGTTTCACTTTAAAGATGGTTCTGTGCACTACAATTCATTTATGGTTGTCATAGTCAAAGGAAGCACATGCATAACCCACTTTTCAAACTTTTATTTGTAAAAACACTTGTAAATCATGCATTATTTTCCTTCTGCTTCACAAATATGCATTCCTCTGTGTTGGTCTATCACAGAACGTTTTGCAGCTGCAATGTGACAAAATGCAAGACGTAATAATACTTTTGCAACTGCAATTCTTAACATTACAGCTCTGAGCATCGGCCCTAATATCGTTTTGCTCTCTTCTTCTTCTGTTTCCCTTGCTGATGCTGCAGACTGCCGCTGAGCAGGAAAGCACAGTGCAGTCTCAGCCTGTGCCCAATATTGGCCACCTGCTCTCTAACATTAGCCGGGTTCCTGCCTCACCCGGTGAAGTTTCAGGTAACTCAGCTTTTTTTTTTCCTCCACAGCTATATTCCATTTGTATTATCATAGGAGATAGAAATGTATCAAATTAGATGATAGTTTGAGTTGCAAATGCTATAAAACATCTTTTAATTGTTTTAAATACTTTTAGTGAGAACAAAAACATCAGCTTTGTTTTTGTGAGTATTTTTACAGCAGACTTTTTCCAGTCATTTTTCAGTGTATACCATGAAGTGGCTTCATCACTGGAAAATTGCTGAGAAAACACCTTGCATCATAGCTTTTTTTTATTCATTTATTTTCTAAATTAAAATCAGTTTTGTTTTGTCCGTATTTGTTTCTTGTTTTGTTTGTTATTTCTGCCCAGATATAAATTTGTCCAAGTTTTATTTCTGTTCATTTCTTTGCTTTACTCTTTATTTTCCGTGCTCAAGTCATTTTTTTTCTCCCCGTGCTTTTTCTATGTTGAATGACGACTCCTTTTCTTTCAGTTCTTTTCTTCCCCTCCTCATCATCTCTCGCATAATCTCGGCATGTTCTTTCCCAAAGAAAATATTGAACAAAACAAAAACAAACAATGGAAGTTGTAACTCTTTCTGACCTGTGCCCTTCTGTGTATAGTGTGTTCTTTCTCCTCCCTTATCCCTGTCCAGCACTCACTGAATTACCCAATCTTGACACAGGCCAAGTGGGCGGCGTCTATCACTCGATGGTGTCCCTGATGGACTCTGTTTTGTCAGTGATGGACAGCTGGGACTGTAGGAAGAAGGACGAGTGTTGTGCCCAGTGTAGCTGCCTAGTCCGCAGAAACCCGCAGCTCTTTTAAATTTGGCCGAAAGGAGGAAAAAAAGATAAAGAAAGAAAGAGAAGTCGATGTTTGTCATTGTTCCTGTGCTGTGCACATCTCATATTTAAACTAGTACCCTAAACTGAGGGGATACAGAGCCACGCTGCTGCACTTTCTCTGAAAGCCTTTCTGCTGTCTCTTGTTGTCTTTTAAGCTGATCGCAAGGACAAGTAGCATGGTATGGATAACCTCAGGTTCTCTTTCGGTTATGTGACATAATCTGTCATGATGTCTGAGGGTGGGGTCGTAGGGTTGGGGCTCAGCTAGATGTTCCCCCGCCACACACAAACAATCCAATCATACAGCCACATCCCAGCCCAGTAAGAACCTTCGATTGATGCAGAGGTGTGCAGGCTTTCAAGTTGCCCATTAAATGACTGTGAGCATGTAGATGGAGGCAAATTAGTTTGTACATGTAGATTTTTTAAACACTTTATTTTCCAGGTTTCAGGTGTTGCCTTTTTTGTTATTTTATTTATTGTCTGATGTATTTATTTCCACTGTTTCGTCCCTGTTTTACGTTTCCCAACTTCACACCGTTAACTACAGATGCACATAACCACAGAGTACCTCATCCCCTTCTGTCACGTAACTCTTGACAACCACGTCAATCATCCACTGTATTCCTACATCACACTTAACCCACTAACAGCAAAAATAGATAGAATTTTTAGCAGTCCGGCAGCCAAGTAATTGTTTTGTGACTCCTACCTGGAGTTTTAATAGGAGAACAGATGGTTTCTACTCCAGTGGATTTTGAGGATCGGTGGAGCTGACTGGTTTCTGCGCTGAATGCCACTTATTAGTCCAACATGCAACTTATTTAGTTTAACTTCAGCAGCTTTGTTCAGACTAAAATGCATGATATATGTATCAGAATTGCACTGATCAGGCCTAAATGACCAATACCAATTTGTTGAAAGTTTTTTGGTAAAAGTCTGACCTTGCAATATTGATTTACTTTCCATGCACTAATGCCCCTTTTCCACCGGCTCAATTTGGCCCAGTTCCACTCCTCTCGGCCTGCATTGTGAGCGTTTTCATTACTGTTTTTTCCGTACCGCTACCTAGTTTTTTGGTCCCTGCTCCTTAGCAGGTCCAACCGGGGCTGAGTCGGAACTACATGTAACGTGAACAGACTGCTGTTCACTGATTGGCCGTGGGACCAGAGGAAATGAGAAGGTTTTCACTGAGGTAGTGCAGGGAAAAGTTAACAAAATTCAAGAGCAACTACAATAATATTAAGGACCACGATGTTCGGAGCGGGACAAATCGAAATATTATTTTACTTTTTACAAATCATAAACTATGCCTGAAGGCTGAAATAAAAGAAAAAGGACACAGCAACTTTCTGAATTACACACAGGCAAGGCGCGCTGATCACGCATAAAATCAGCTGTTCGGACGCACAAACATTTCCCTCAAAACAATACCACCATGAAACGGCGTGTTTTGGTTTGGAAATTTATTGCCGGTCCTTAAGCAAACCAGCGACTGCAGGAGGAGGGAGCAGACAGAGAGACGCTGCACCTAATCAGACTGCCTATATTGGATCAAACGATGACCCACAGACCCTGGAGGCCGATGGCTGGAGGTGAGGCTTTAGCCAGCATAGCCCCAACCGCCAGTGGGTCTGTGGAAACACAACAGGTACTGTGCCGAGTAGAGCAAGACAGAGCGGAGCGGAACCGCGCCGCCTAAAACGAGCCAAGGGGAAAGAGGCATATAAGTAGCTATTCACCACTCCGAATTTTGACACCGATTTCCAGTCTTATTATCTTAGTCTTGCCCTCTCTGGCAGAGTGAATGAACCAAAGAAATTTATCAACATGTTAAATAGAAAATAGTGAGAAAATAAAATACGTTCTTCCATCCTCTGCTCAGAAACAGCATAAACTCTTTCCAGTATAACAAAGTTTTCTTCACTCTGGTGAAGACATTTTAGTATTTCCAGGCTTTATTCTCTATAACACTGTCAAAATGTGGTGACCATCCTTCGGTATGTCCTTCGTTCCTTCATTTCTTTCTTCTTCTTTCTCTTGTGTCCTTTCTTCCTTGTCCTTCTATGTGGTGTTCCTTCCTGTTTCCTTTGTGTCCTTCCATCTTTTTCCCTGTGTATCATCCTTCTTTTCTTCCTGCTTTGATTTTGTCCTCAGCACCTCATCCCTTATGACCTGTTTTCCTTCCTTCATTCCTTGTCATGCCTTTTTTCATTCCTTCCCACCTTTCTTCTGTATATCTTAATTTTTCTTTGTGTCCTCCTTTCTTATGTCCTTAACATATTCTTAACTCCTACCTTCCCCCCGTTCTTTCTTTTGTCCTACTTTATATCCTCATTTCTTCAATGCTTCCTCCCTTATGTCCTTCGTTCTTTCATTTCTAGTGTCCTAACTCCATTGTTTCCTTGTGTCTCACTTTATCTTCTTCCTTGTCCTTCCTTGTGTGCGTCCTGACTTCCTTTAGTTCTTCTTTCATTCTTTCCTCATTTCTTTCCTTCCATTGATTCCCTTCCTAGAAATATCTGCCATAAATACATACTGAAGTTTTGTATTTTATATCTTAAAATGGCGGTAAAGGACTGAGTGCTGTGGAAATAAAAGTCTGGAATTTGGAGCAAAAAATTTTAGGAATCCTGGTACCAGCATTCGCACTGAAGAAGGCCATCAGTACCGCCTGATAGCACTTTTTATAGTGCGTTCGCTGATTAGGAAAAGACAGGATTTTTGAGTTTAAGCCCTGTTGGTCACACCGGTCAGGGACAATTAAGCCTAAAATTGACAGATTTTTCGGCGCATCTCTAATTATAATGCATACAAGCTAATTTGTGAGATTGTTGATCTAACAATGAAAAGTAATAAACATGCTGCTGGTTCCTAGAGAGAGTTGTATTAAATCCAACACAAAGTTAGAGAGATTTCAAGATTATTCCCATTAATGCATCAAATCGTTTCTTGATATTTCTACTAAATTAAACTAAACATTAACAATAGGTATCATAGATCATGCTGTTTGTTGATGCCTTTACGAACAGAAAAGTGGGAGTTTTCAGTTTCGAGACATTTCATGAGCAGGAAAAAAATTATTCATTGACTTATTTATTGTTCGACTTCTCTTGTCAGAGCCAATCAAGAAAAATATTGGTTGACTTTGATCCCTGGCCAACTAATTAGTGCATCATTATGTACAATTATGCATTTTAAGCAGATTGTGTCTCTACCATATTCCTATTAAAGTTTAGATTTTATGTTGCTTTTTGGTGCAAAAAAACATACTATTTGCAAATAACAAAAGAAAAGCGTTTAAAGTGTTTTGGTTGATTATTAGACCTTATATTTGCATCCCTTTTTGTTTGGAATTTTTATAGTTTCTGTGCCCTCCAAAGTTTCTGTAAGTATTTGTTTAGAAAGGCATATTAGTCTGCTTCTCATTGTTAGCTGCAGTTAAAGTCCAACGTTTTGCTGCACACTATTGTTTCGCCTTTTATGTTGTTTTTAGGGACAGGCTACATGTTTAGGCTCACTGCAGGAGTTAGAAAAATCTGTGTTACACCGAAGCTTGCCTGCACCAGCTCAGCGGTATCGATCACAACACACACTCACCGATCTGACATACTCAGGGCCACCTTAAACCTCTCAATTAGAGAACTCATTGACTCCCCCTCCTCTGTGACGTCTTGAGTTGGGAAAGAATGCCTTCGGCTGGTTGGTGGCTACATGTGATGCTCTGTGACTGCCGTGTTTGTCCCCGATGTGCCGTCGTTCCATCGATACATGAGCATGAGCTGCTTTTTGTGCCGTTTACTGCCGGGTTTTCACCTCTGTCATCTCAGGCACCTTCTGCTGCTCTGTTCACTTTTTTGCATTTAGTGCTGACTGTTAATTCTCTTCCTGTCTCTTTAACTTCGATCAGAAATCTGTCATCCGCTTTTGTCTAGCTGCTCTCATTATATCCATTGTGTCTATTTTAATCTCAGCAAACTGAAAGTGTCGTCTTTTTTTGTCATTTGTAACTCCTTCGTTTACTCACGAGTATCTTGTTTTTAATGCAGACCCGACCTGTCCTGACTCCAATAAATCCAAGGTAACTTTTTTCAAATACTTTGTTCCCCCTAATTTTTACAGGCCAAGTTTATCAAAAAGTTAATTTGTTTTGGTAGTTTAATTGTTTCTCTCTGTCTGGTTTGATGATTCGTTTCTCAGAAAAATGGAAAATGACATTAGATGGAAATGTAATGTTTGTCGTATTAATTTCTACGCAATCGTGAGAAAGGCTGCAGCCACAAAAGGTCACTGCTAAAGACAAATAGCTTATCAGAGTGTTGTATCCCAGCACATTGATGGAAAGTTAAGTTTAAGGAAAAACCGACTCAAAAAACTGCACCAGCAAGAGGGATAATGGTAGCAATAAGAGGAATTGGAAGCAAAGCCCATTCAAGAGGTTTGGGTTAGATTCCCATAAACTCACATTTTGACAAGTCTTTAATGCTGTTTTGGTTTTATATCACCAGGGTTCGTGGATTTCAGGGCATCAGTGTAGCAATGAAATGCTGCGCTCCTCCATCTTCGCCAGCCGGAAACGCAAGAAGAATAAAGAGAAATCTCAACTCAGCAGTTCAGATGATGACCTGGACTCTGGCTTCAACAAAAAGGAGCTCCCAGAGGAGGTCCAGCAGCCTCTGTGGTCCCAAGACAGCCAGACGGAGGACGACGGTCTGATGGATGAAGCCAGGGAAAAAGACAAGCTCAGGAGTGGCTCAGAGGATCGGCTGGCCGAAACTATCAGGAAAGAATCTGAGCCGTCTCCCTCCCTCCCTTCAGAGCATATTTCCTCAAGCTTTCAAACCCCTACGTACTCCTCTGCTTCCAGCTCCCCAAACCTCAACTACCGCATGCCGATGACCCTTCAGTCGTCTCTGTCAGACCCGCCCTCCAACTACGATGACACTGTGTCGGACCTCGGTACGATGAACAGCACCAGCTCGCAGGCTTCAGTGCCCAGAGTGAGGCATAACAAGCATGCGGCTCTGGGCACAGACGTATGTCCTGGTGGACTGGGAGCAGAGGTTTGCTCCATCACCTCGGATTACTCCACCACATCCTCCATGACGTACCTGACCGGAGCGGAAGCTAGCACACTCAGTCCTGAAGTGCAGTCTGTGTCCGAGAGCAGAGGGGGAGAAGACGCAGATGACGAGAGGAGCGAGCTCATCAGCGAGGGGCGGCCCATGGAGACCGACAGCGAGAGCGACCTGTCCGTGTTCACTGTCGGGAAAGCTGAGCAGAGGGAACTTCCAGAGGCTCCCCGACCGCTGCCATCGCACAGGCTTATTGAGTGTGACACGCTGTCCAGAAAGAAATCTAGTAAGCAGAAAACTGAAAGCGAGTCCTCGCTAGACGGAGGTCGTGGCGAAGCAGATCCCAACAGATTGTCACAGGTTGTGGGTTCAGCGAAAGGTCGATCCACCGGGAGTCTCAGCTCGTCATCCCGGAGCGAACTGGATAAAGCGGAGCCAGCGTGGAAACTGAAGATCACCGATCGACTGAAGGTCCGCCTGCGGATGTCTGTGGACGACATGTTCGGTGTGGGCAGTCAGAGGAGCCGGTCCCCGGAGGGCCGCAGTAAGAAAAAGAACATTAGACGCAGACACACGATGGGCGGGCAGAGAGACTTTGCAGAGCTGTCCGTTCTGGGTGACTGGTCGCAGCCGGTCGGCTCGCGCTCGGAGCTGTCAGCTGTAGACCGCCTTAAACCAAAGTGCAGCTCTCAGGACTT
Organism: Crenichthys baileyi; assembly: GCA_036173005.1. Taxonomy (NCBI): domain Eukaryota; kingdom Metazoa; phylum Chordata; class Actinopteri; order Cyprinodontiformes; family Goodeidae; genus Crenichthys; species Crenichthys baileyi. The sequence continues at coordinate 545,017 of JAHHUM010000328.1, forward strand.
CTCCATTGGGGATTGGATTGCCCGCGAGCGCCACCGCACCAGCAACCCAGAGGTCAGCCTGGACCTCTCAGAACAGCTTGGGGCGCTGTGCAGCACAAACTCCGGTGCCTCGTCCTCTTCCGAACTGGTGCGTCATCCTGCCGAGGCGTTGAATGGGGAAATCTCGCAGAGTAAAAATCTGAGCCTGTCAGCCACCGCTCACCCACATAAACTCACAAGTTCCCAGGTGGTCCATTCGCGCTTCTACCAATACCTGTGACAGGTGTGTGTGTGTGAGATGTATTCCTGTCTCTATATTCTCTGTTGCGTGACCAATGTTGGTGAATGAGCATGTTTACAAATGTTGTCTGGAGTGTGTCTTTTACCTGGTGTGTGCGCAGTAATGAAAACAGATGAATCATTTATCTACCCTCTGAACAAGGCATGGAACAAATGTTTATATCTTTTTATTTTTCATTTTTTATTGACAAATTAGTCAAAGGACCTGTTGCTAACGAAACAGTGAGCTAGTGAAGTACGTTTAAGGATGTGTGAACGCTCTAAGGTGGAGTTGAGTGGCTATAAGGAGGATCCGACTAATAATAATAGGAAGTAATAGGAAGTAGTTTAAAAAAACTGATTTTTAGTATTGCAAAGGAACTATTTTTGTGTTGAGAAAGTTACAATGTTTAAAGTCAGCGAGGCTGTCGGCAACCAAATGAAGAATGTACAGACATGCTTGCTTGTTATACTGACTAAAAGCTTTACATGCTTGTTTTCACTCTAAAATGTACATATTTGTACTTATTTTTCTGTGTACTTGAAGTGCGTTTTTGGTACAGCCTGTGTGCAACTGACTGCCTACAAGCTCTCTATTGTCAAAAGGGCCTTTCTAAAGGCACAAAGGTGACTGGACTTATGCAAATAGTCTATACGGTTCATGTTCATCCCTGCTGTGTGGATTAAAAAAGCAGTGAGCATCATCCCTTTGATGGACGTGTTGAGCTGTGTTTTAGACCCAATGGTTCATGCATCTCTCAGTGAGCGGCATTGGATTGAAATGAAACGGTATGAGGATCAGGACAAGCAAATGTTAGCAAGCAAAACAAGCAAAAAGAAAGTGCCTCACGATGAAATGTTAAGGGTGCCATACTGTCTTTGTTAAAGATGTTGCTGTGAATGACGTTTTTATTGTTTTATCGTCGACTCAGTCACTCTGCTGTAACGAAAAATGCCGAGCTTCCATTCTTTAGGCATTCCACTCTGGTCTTAATGTTTTATACATCTTTATCCTCTTGTTTTTCATCTCTTGATTTGAATAGAACTTGAATTTTAAATATTCATTGTGAAAATGAAAACAAAAAAGACTAATTTAAATGTACATATAAATGCCATGTTTTTAGCTGCTTTACTTTGCATCTCCATCAGATCACGGGATTCAAGTACAGTATTGTGAAACGATGATGATGATGGGGAGAGATGTGGGCAGTTTGGTACTCCTCTGTGGAGAGAGGTTTGCTGTGGGGAGGAGGAGGGATATTTCATCAAGCTGGATTATTTGTAATGAATATGATGTTCCTCAGATTATGAAGGATGTGCACAGACTCCTGAAACACTGGAAATAAATTTTCTTAATGGTAGAAATTCATGTGTGCGGTATTTTTATTTTTTTTGTCTAACTACACACATGGAAACTTAATTATGAAGATCTGAATCCTTGATTTTAGAAAAACGCCTTGAGAGGTTTTATGATCAGACACGAAAAGGATTGGGTCACAATAACAAGAAGTTTGTCTTTAGAGGAGTCGACATGATGCCTTTAAATAAAAAAGCTCCACATCAGCTGCCAGGCATGGGGGTGGTAGCAACATGCTGCGGTGCTCTTTCATTGCAGTTTTTCTGGTGCATAACATAAACTGATATAAAGGAGAACCACCTCCAAATTCTCCAACAGCCAGATGGTTGAACCTTGGACACAACTGGTGGTTCTAACAGGCGTGATCCCAAAAACTGGTTCTGGAATGTGTGAAGCAGGATTATTTCAGGCTTCTAGGTCGGCCCAAACCACAGAAAATGTGTGGACTTTCTAATAACCTGGGTCAGTTTCAGAAAACTAACCATTTTAAATTAATTTTACCAAGTCGGACAATAAGTGGTCAAATATCAAGCCTCAATTAGGCCAAAAGCTTGTCGATGTTTTTAATAATTGCTTTATAAGCTATCTGTATAGCCTTCAAGTTTGCATTACTGCTTAATGTGTAAAATTTACCATGTTTACCCAAAACAAGTAAATTTGTAATGACACTTTTGTCCTTTTGCACTACTAATGTTTAAAGCACTTGCTAGTGAAGCTTCTATATGGCAGAAGGTTTGTGAGAGAAATCATAGCAGGTGTCACTAATAAAGTCAGTCATACATGATTCTTATACAGTGTTGAAATTTGTTTTTATTACTTGAAAGTTATGTAGGTCAAAGGTTTCTGGACTGATAGAAATGTTGGTCTCACAAACTTTGCTGCTTCAGTCTTTTTAGCTTTTCTCTAGAAACATCAAGTTAATGCAAACTGTCAATAGGTTGCTGATGGAATTCAGATCTGGGGAGTTTTCTGGTTCTGGACCCAGAATTTTGATGTTTTGATCTCTGAACTTTTTCCTTGTAACGTGGTGCTCATGATCTTGAAAGAAGCATTATTCATCAAGTTTCTCATGGAGTATTTTGAGCTCAGTCATCATTTGTTTTTGGTGTTTTTAGGCAAAATTGTTAGTGACACCACTCCCTAACGGTCACGAATGATCTCAGGACTTACTGTTGGCATCGCATAGGACTCATTCCACTGTTCACATTTTCTTCTGCAGTCTTTCTTTTCCATTTTTTCTAATTGGCAGTCAGATATAGGGTAATTAATAATAAATTGAATTCCTGGTTTGTGGGATTCCTTCACTTATGTTTTTTTTTTTTTTTTTTTTACAATTCAATCTAAAAAATTTTGCGTCAACTTTAAAATAAATCTCTGGAAAATCTTGTTTTTTGATTAGTAAAAGCGGTTGCTTCCTTGGAAGAAAACATCTTTCCAACAGATTGTGAAACTGATTTATGAACATTTAATATAGTTTCATGTAGCTTAACGTCACGCAGTGGTGAAAATGGATAATACAAAAACAAACATCTAGTTTGCTTTTAAAGGAAATTGTTGACCCCTTTTTTTCAAACTAAGTCTGTTGTTCCTCGATTTTATGTGAGGTTATATGCATTATTTCCTGCTGTTTGTGTTAGTTTGTTAGTTTAGATTCAGGAAGTGATTAAGTTTAAGACAAATGCATTTCAAAATGCTTTATATACAAGTTGCACATACGACATAGAGATTTCATGTCACTTTTATACACTTTGTACAGCAGCTGACTGGAAACCACAGACGACACAAACAGAAATGACATAAAAGAGGAAAGACTTTGTAAGACATAAATCAAAGAGATTCCCAAATGATGGGAATTATGTTAAATATTGGGAAACTGCAAACTAATGGTCACTTCTGTGGGTAAGTAAGGTTGTCTTTCAAGTTGATGCCTGTTTCATGAGTTTCTTCCTAAAGTATTGTAAAAGGAAAAAAAAAGTTTTCAACTCATGAATGTCTCTGTTTGGACCATGTTTGCTCATTTTATAGTGTCGTGTGGGCTCCTAACGTGAACATCTCCCCCACAGTAAGGCACAGTGACTAAAACAAGAGCTCTATAAGGAAATGTGGGCACAAAGAAAATATTAAAACGTCATTATTTATGCAATCTTTGAGTGTTACAGGTTTAAACATTGTGCCTTTATCTTCTAAAGCCACTATGGACGATGCATCCACTTACACACAGTAAGACACTGAACAGAGAATCTGGAAAACAACTCTGAATAACCATGAACACAATAATCAAGTTAGTTGGCAAGGTCATCACAAACTGGCAGCCATCAAAAGGTTACATCATTCTCTTCACATGGGAATAATCTGCAGAGCACGTGATAAACCTGCCTGTTTGGATTTGGAGGAGCAACGCTAAATTGTTGTCAACCCTCTGTTTGTCCACCAGAAGGGGCACTGGTCCAGATGGTCGGAGAGAAAACCCATTGTTCATATCTGAGTTTTATTCAGCCTCTGCCTGACCGGTTTCCTCAACAGCAGCCAGCGTGAGTTGAGCAGAGGGGATCGGGTCGGAGGCCCTTTTTGCACATGCAGGTGCTTAAGATCAGAGCTAAAATCAATTGGACGGCAGGTGGCGTAGACTTTAGGGTAAAAAGATTTGTTGCATATTGTGCTGTGATACAGGAGCTGCCTGGGAGGGGGGACCTGGTTTAACTGTCATCTTCAACCTCATCCTGCTCTTCGATCTGGGGCGCCTCTGGCTCCCGGAAACACTCCTCAAAGAAGTTGACGAGCGACTGACTCAGGTGCTGCTGTGTTCCCTCGCTGTGCAGGAAGTGGCCCTCGTCGGGATAGATCTGGAAAATAGGAAAATGGAAAAAAAGTTTTAAACCTAAGCGATGATTTAGTCTACAAAGGAAAAACAAAGATCAATTTACAGAAGTTGAGAAAATTGGTTGGGAGTAATTTCTAGAGATTTCAAGATTTTTAAGTGGATACAAGTTATTTGACTGTATCAGAATTTTATCAAAGTCTGTAAGAAACCTGAATTGTCAACCTTAAGTGAAAGAAAATTTTCTCTAGGATGTTCAGGATTAAGTGTTCAGTTTTAAGTGACCATGGACTGAGGAGAAAAAAAACGAGCTGCAAACAACCGACAACCACAATGGCATTTTCTTCAGTCTACAGGACTGTTGCCAAAAAAAGAGAGGCACCCCAAACAATAAAAAATTTAAAAAATGTTACAAATGATCTTTTTAGCTACCATTTCATCCCACCAAAACTGAGATGACTACTACAGGCATTAACACTATCAATTTGTCACTGTAACCAACTATTCAAGATAAAGACTTGCAAAATTTAAAAACACCTACAAATTCAATAATGAGAAACTGAGATGCATCTATTAAAATCGCGTGTCAATAGAGTAGAAATCCTAAACTGTCTCACACACAGAAAAGCATGTCCCATTACGAGTTTAAAGTGCAGTATAATTACTAATGCATAATTTTTAACTGGAAAAAAATCATCATCTGTTAACAAATGTTGGCTGACAATTGACCGCTGATTGTTAGACACGAGACTAATAAATCTTTTAGTAAAAAAATAAATCTCTTTAAAATAGTTACAGGATTACAAGCTCACCTGTAGAGTGTAATTTGCCTTCTCACTGATTAAATGGTTGATAAATTTGGCTGTATGCTGGAAGTGAACCTTTTCTGTGGTGGTGGAGAGAATGAGACACACATTAGACTGAGAAACAAAAACTTATCACTTCTATCACGGTAGTGTTAAATCATAAACAAATAATTATATATATTATACCATCAGCTGTTGGGTGAATTATTAAGTACTGTTTCTCCAGCAGCTGACCTGCTCTGTGAGCTAAATTTGCCATCTGGAGGAAGGAACAGGTAAATGCATCTCAATTATTATTGAACTTTAACTTGCATATTTTATTAAAACGGTGTGAATTTTGGAAAATAAATGTTAAAACAGTTTACCGTATATACTCGGGAATCTGTCTTTGCACCAAGGTATCGTTCTGAAAATGCAGATGCTGCAATTTTCAAAAGAAAACAAAAGAATTTAGATGACAAATAGCTTGCTGAAGTATTCAATACTTTTCCACATTCTGACACTTTGCAACCAGAAGGTTGTGTATTTTATTTTATTAATTTATTTTATTGCAATTTCATTGGACAGACCACAAGTAGGACATAATAAAGAAGCAAAAAGGAGAAGGTTGTGATTTTGGTAATTTTTGACAAAATACAGCTTTTCAGATCATGATCATTTTAAAATTACGTACTTTTTCAGAATCAAATTTCAAGAGTTTCATTTTTGAGTAAAAGATGTTAACCCTTAACTACTTGAAAAGTAATCAGGCCTTTTGGGCTTTAGGTTCCACAAATCATGATACACAACAGTGCTTAAATTTACTTTTGATTTTCAGGTAGTGATTCCATTTGTCCTAATTAACCCACAAAAAAGTTGGCCCGGTTGTAACTGAATTTAAAGCTGTCAATTTTTTTTTATCCCATCATGCAATCCCAATGGCTGCACAGTTAGTGGCACAGTTGGTAGCACAACAAGAAGGTCCTGGGTTCGACTCTGCATGGAGTTTGCATGTTTGCATGCGTGAGTTCTCTCTGTGTACTTTGGCTTCCGCCCAAAGTCCAAAAATAACTTAGTTTAATCTGTCTCTCTAATTTTTCCTTAGGTTTAAATGTGTGTGCATGGTTGTTTGTCCTGTGTGTCTCTGTGTTGCCCTGTAATGGAGTGGCGACCTGTCCAGGGTGTACCCAATGACCGCTTGCCGATATGCACCTGCTCCCGCTTGACCCGGCACGGACAAACGGGTTTAGACGATGGAAGAGTGCTTTCAGTCAATAATTCAAAAGCCAAAATACTAATGAGTAAAATTATTAAAATCAAGTTGAGAGGTTTCTAATCAAAAATCGAAATTTTATTTAAATATGAAATAAACGTAAAGGCTATTGCATTTGTTAATCATTATTAGATTTTTGTACTTCATCCGGGAAAAGCAAGAAAAGTCAGGAAAATCAAAAATTTTTGCCATAATTATTCTGACCTGGAAATGGGGTAAAAGAAAATTGCATATTTTTCCATATTTTTCAAGACTGCATAGGAACCCTGAAATAAATAAAAAAATGTATGGCGAACATTTGTATTCAGTCCCCTTTGTAACCAAATTAAGCTGCAGAGTGGAATTACTGCCCATTCATGTAAAATAGCTCAGGCTCAGCCAGATTGGATTAATAGCATCTGTGAAAAATAATTTTCAAGTTGCCACAGATTTGTAGTTGTTTTAGATCTGGACTTTGACTGGGTGATCAACGTATGAATATGCTGTGAACTAGTCTATTCCATTACAGCTCTGGCTATATGTTTTGCGTCCTGGTGGAAGGTAAATATCTGTCCCAGTCTAAAGTCTTTTACAGCCTCTACCAGATTTTCTTCCAGGGTAGCTCTGTTTTTGGCTCCATCCATCTTCCCATCAGCTACGAACAGCCTACCTGTCTCTGCTAAAGAAAAGAGTTCCTACAACTTGATGCTCTCACTACCATATTCCACCATTGGAAGTGTGTGGACAGGCTGATGTGCTCTGTCAGTTTTTAATCACACGTTATTTTCTTTTAGGGGTATCAAAGGAAAGGGGTTTGTACACAAATGGACATCACACCTTTCAGTTTATCCTATAAACATAATAATTATATATACATTGCCTTCCATCTTACAATTATGTGCTACTTTGTGCTAAACTATCCAATAAAATCCCTTTAAAATACACTAAAGTTTGTGGTTGCAGCATGACAAAATGTGAACTTTTTGAAGTATTGATGTTTTTGCAAGGCTATGTTGATTCTGTTGTGATGGCAATTTTCTCAGATAGTAAATAAAAACCTCTGGAAATTATACCATATAGCTCGAAATCTGTGATTGGTGAGACAGCTGCTCCACATTTCAGCTGAGTAAACTCTTCAGAGCTCAAAAGCATTGTGGCTAAATATCCCCCGTAGGCCTGCAAAAACAAGGACAAACAGAAGCACAAATCCACTCAGCAAGCTTTAGTTTACTGAAGGCAAAAGTTAACTGAAGTTAGGATCACATTTAACATATGTGTTATTCCTTATTTACCTTTCCGTAAACTCCCATTCGATTCTTATCAATGTAAGGTTCTTTTGATATGAACCTGAAATGAATAAAAAAAAAATGAGAGAGCTTGAAATCTACCTGGCCCTTCAGTTTCAGCCAGCCTCATAGTAAAAGTTTTACCTGAGTGCCTCCAGCTGGTCCCTTTCCTCCAGCTTCCCAAGCCTCCTGCGAACCTTGTGGAGCAGGTTGGTTCCCTGGAAGCCGCTCCCGTGGCCGTCAAAGCGGATAACAATGGTGCTGAAACTGCTGACGAGTACCGTGGCCCAGTCCACCCGGAACTGCTCCGTCACCATCTGCCCGCCAGGTGTGCCATCGCTGTGAAGGAAGTGTTGTAATGCTTTAACATAATTTTATTGCAAACTACGCATGTTGCATTTTTATAGAGCATCCACATGTTGACATTTTTCTTGATTTTTGGTTTTGTGTCTTGTTTTACTCTCTTGTATGCATTTCTGTGAGTTTGTGTAGGTGTGTGTTTAAGGTCTTGTTTCATCCTTGTAAATCTTCTCATAGCTTCATGATTTTCTATGCCGTTTTGTCGTGTGGTGAATCATTCCCGGCATTTTTCCAGATTCTTAATCTGCTGTCACACTTTTCCTGTCTTGGCATATATGCTGGCATTATTTATCCAGTCAGTGGCGTTTGTGTGTTGCTTATGATGTTCTCCTGTTCAAAATAGTGCATGCATATTGGGATTAATGATGTGGAACCTTGCTGCGTCTGGATGGTTTACGTTTGTTGCGACATCACTGCAACTTTTTATTTATTATTTCATATTTAAGAATCACTTGACCATCTAGGAATTAAATTGATCAGATAACTATTAGCTGAATTAAGCAGACAGTAGGTCAGGCTGTCAGTTTCGGTTACAGGTTTCAAGCATACATCATAAGTGAATCTTCATCAAAAAGATAGGGTGAGATTAAGTAATGTTAATATTGGGTCACTAATAAGATTTTTTAGTTCAGTAGAACATGTGGTGTACATGGCACATGAAAGCTGTGCATGTATCTACAGGAATTTTCAGACAAAAAAATTTGCAGTGGCCTGGCTTATGTGGGGATGGCCTTCTGTATTCTACGGTGTCAAACGTGTAGGATGCCAATGCTGGAGCATTATTTGCCATTAGCATTTTGTCTTCCTATACCCTTTAAACAAAAGGGAGATAAGCTGTAGAGTGATGGGGGTAATAATCAGCTCAACCGTTTCTACTCACCTTTTACCTCTTTTAAGGTTATGGGCAGTTAATATTTAATAGGCAGCAGGTAACTGTCCTGGCATCTTAATTTAGTGTAATCCAGATTAATCTGTGGAGGAAGCTGAAACTGAACTGAGGACTAGTCTGACAAGGGTCAAGACAAAAGTGAACTTCCATCCTATAACAATTCTAGTTTTAAAACTAGTTTAAAAACTATAGTTTGTGTGAACACCATTTCATGAACCATTAAATCATTTTCATTTTTGAATTGGGCGGGTATTTACAAAGTAATAATAATGATTTTTTCAAAAAAGGGAAAACATGATGAGGTGGGGAACCTCAATTATTTCCGTGTGAAAAAAATTGTACAAAAAAAAAATGAAAAGGGGTTTCCAATCGTCTGAGCGGAGCCCCGGGGGCCCACTCTGGAGCCAGGCTGGGGTCGGGAAACCCCTCGGAGAGCGCCTGGTGGCTGGGTTTTCCGCGGGACCCGGCCCGGGGCCCAAACACGAATGAGAGACGTGAGGCATCCCCCAGTGGGCCCACCCCCTGCAGGGGGAACCATGAGGGGGGCCGGTGTAAAGCGATTTAGGCAGCGGACGAAGGTGGAGACCTCGGCGGTGGGATCTCCCGTGCTTAGGCTCTCAGGGGGTAGGGAAGCACCCCGCGGGGGGGAAGGAGCCTGAGCTTTTGCGGGAGGTCGAGGATATTGACTAGAAATAGTCCGGCCGCCCCCAGCACAGCGTGGGCACTGGAGCCCATCACCTTGAGAGAGGCGGATCTCTTTATCTGGATGGCCGGGGGGAGAGGTGGCGAGCTGGGGGGGGTTTTGGTTTTTTCCCCCCAGCTCAGCCTTTCCCGTTTTTTTGCCTTGTGGGGGGTGCTCCAGGAGTAGGAGTCGGGGGGGCCTTTTTTAGGGACCCGGTCTCTGTACAAGCAGACAGGAGTTTGGCCCGCATTTCGGCAAAGTGGACCTTTTTCCCCCGGTGCATGTTGGACTGCGGCAGGGGCCCTTGTCCCCGGGTTCACTCAGACTTTATATTCGCCCCTCAACTTTCCCACCGTCCCCTTTGCAAAATCTTTATTTTGTGGGTTGTTTACCCTGCTGGGGTTTTTTTTGTATATTCAGAGTCGAAAAAGTTTTTTTCCCCCCTCCTATCTATTACCTAAATGTGGATTTCATTATTTTCTAGTTTTTCAGATTTCTGAGAAGGATTAAAAAAAACCCCAAAAATTATTATTTTTTGAATTTGACAAAAAGCTGTTTTACCCCAAAACCACAGATTTTTGAAACCAAAACATTATTAGATTTAACAAACATTATGTTTTTAAAAGGTTTTGGAAAAAAATTTTTTGTAGCAGTGATCGCTTTTTTGAAGGGGGGACCAAAAATGCCCCCTCCCAGCGGCCCCAAAGGATTAATTTTATCATTTTCTTTACCAGGAAATTTCCCTTACCACAGAGGCTTAATGAGCAATTACCTTATTAGAAAGATTGGATTAGAACCCGCTCTTACCATTAAAAAACCCCCAAAGGATTATTAGTGTCATTTGATTTGTTTTTTGTGTTTTATTTCGTTAAAAGTAATGTTTTTCCTCATGTACAGCGATTTGAGTGCCTTGTTGCTGAAAAGCGCTATATAAATAAACTTGACTTGACTTGACTACTGAGTCTGCTGCCCCTGCGACCCGGTCCTGGATGAAGCAGGAGACGACGATAAAATCCATGATAGTTAGGTATTTTTATTTGGCTCTGAGAACACAGTACAAGACCAATTAAAGATTGGGATGCTATATTTCTTTAAGTTAAATTCTCTATAGACAATCAAATAAATAATTATAGTTATCTCAGAGTGGGAATGGAGGTGGAAAAATCTGTAGTAGGCTACAATGTGTTTATCTGCAGTTTTGTCACTTTTTGCCAATCTAGATTTATATAATTTCCTTTATCAAAATCATGATTTGTATAACTGTGCTGTAGAAATTCTTTATCTTAAACTGCTTATTATAGCTCTCATCTCTACAAAACTATACTGCTTTAAACAATAATTTTCTCTAAGTTACAAATTGAACTCCAGCACAAATTAAATTGGCATTTCTCAATATTACAGGTATCCATTTGCAATAGACTTCTTTGATTAAGTGAAAGGAGGATAACCTTGGACAAGATGTTTTACACAGACCAGATGCAGAAACTTATAAAGGCAAAAAGCTCCCATTGGTGTAGACACGTTAAAACTGTAGATCCTTTTACAAGCAAAACATTTTTAGTACTCAGCTATTTTACAGACTATTAGAGGAAAATAAGTGCAGTTACGATGCAGATCAGTTCTAGCAATGCAATACTGGGCTGTGCTCTCTAAATGTTGCTTAAACAAAATCTATCCTTGGGTAACGGCCCCAGATTTATCAACATCAGTTAAAATTGTATTCCACTGAACAGCAATGTGTAACTTCAACACAGCATTTAGTGGTTTACAAACTGACAAAGTCACACTCACACTATCAGCAGTAGTGGATACTGGGCTGTGTTTATAAATCCTGCTGGCTTTAGAATCTGCATCGTCAGAGCTACGAAAGAAAGGACACAGTCAATGGGCATCCCATAAACTGATCCAGACACACACAAAGAGTACATGGTCACATACTGTAATCGTCAATGGTGATGGTCTTATTCTCCACTTTGGGCATCTGCATGTTGTTGTATGTGTTGTTTAATCTCTTATTAGTCTCCACATCAAACACTTCTGTAGATACAGAAAACAATCAGTTAGAAGCTCTGAGTAAAACCCAGTAGCATGTGGATGTGGGTCCTGTATGGGTTCTGCTGAAGCAGGGTGGCTGCTAAATGGGTTTTGCCTCCAGTGGTCCTGTTGTATGGGGCAAGCTTGTCCTGACTAAATGGAATCCAGATGGGCAAACCCAACAGAGTTATATGATAAAGCATCACAAAGTAGTGCATAATTGTGAAGGAGAAGCAAAATAATATAAGATTAAAATTTTACAAACAAAACTTCTGAAAACAAGGCATGCATTTGTATTTAGCCTTCTTTTCTCTGATAATAAAAAATACATCTTGTGCAACCAATTATCTTCAAAAGTCACCATATTAGTAAAAAGAGTCTAAAATCTAGTCTTTTTAGATGAGTGGCAAGATTGTTGAATTGTGGAGGGAAAGCCCAAATAATCCCCCTCGGCAGTTTGCTTGCAAGCTCGGCAAAAGTGAAGAAAGCTTTGGTCAAATTAGAGTAAAACTGAACTCAGGCCTATCTACAAAATGTAGGGGGAAATGGGGTAAAACTTACACCCTAGACACACCATGTCCACCATGAAAATGGTGCTGGCAGTGGCAGCATCATGCTGTAGGAGGGGGGAGGTTCTTAAACAGGAACAAACAGATAAAGATAGTCAAACTTGATGGGAAAATAGATGTAGCATGACATTTGGCAATCTTGAAAGAAAACCTGTTAGAGACTCAAAAAGACTTGAGACTGGGGTGGAGTTGCACCTTCCAGCAGAACCGCAACCCTAAGAGTAAGGCATTGATTCATGTGTTAGATTAGCCACTCCTAAATCCGACTGGGAATCTGTGGCAACACTTGGAAACTGCTGTTTATTGATATTTTCCACAAGCTTGAGCTATTTTGCAAGGAAGAATGAACATAAATATTACTCTCTAGATGTAAAATGCTGGTAGAGACATGCCCAAAATGACCTTCACAGTTACGCACTACTGTTAGTCTAGCACACAGGTTATAATCTGTGGTTATAATGTCACAAAATGCAAAAAAAAACTTCAAGGACTATGAATCATATTGCAAGGCACTGTATGTGGGTCTTAACCGGGTCTCAAAAGGGTACAAATCTAGTATTCATTAGGGTCCCAATTTTTAAACTGAGTTGTCATCAACCTTTTAGAGGTGATTAGCATTTAACTATTATATAAACTTTGGACAATCGCATCTGGAGCTCGTTTTCCAGCAGATTTCCTACCCGCAGGAACCCTGGTATGTAAATGTTGGCTGAGAAACACTGTTTCTATGCGAAAGTCTACAACTCACTCTGTTTGTCCCCTGTTCTGTAAACAGCCACATTTGGTATATCTGGACCTAAATAACAAGCAGAAGTGAGACAATTGGTTAACAGAAGTAAATAAATAAATGTACTATAAAAAGCAACACAATGTTACCCTTACTGTCCTATCTGCTAAGTAAACGTCCACATAGTATATGTCCTCACCTGTGCTAATGTGAGAGCATGGAATCAGATCATACACTCTTTTCAGCTAGCAAACATGTGGACTCAGCAGCTGTTTGAGGTTATCTTCTAACATCCAGTTTGATTTTAGCTGCCAGTCTTACACAACATATAAAATTATTTAACCTTTCACTGAAGACAGCCTTAACCTTGCAGATTCTCCCTATCAGGGAGGGTGAATGTTAAATGTAGATGTCTCCCACCTTTGCAGTTGAGCAAAAAGTACTGCATGTTGTGGCTGAATGAAACGTCCATAAAACCACACTTGAAGTCACAGGACAGGCAGCAGCGGTTGAAAGGAGCGATAGTGTCAGCGCTGTGGGATGACATGGTGTTAATGTTGTCCTACAAAGCTCTCCAGCAACTCCAAAAAGCATCCAGACGACTTTTATCACAATCCTACCTGTACAAGTGCCGTCGCTTTGGGTCATCTTCTGTGCTCAGAAAGTATCTGTAAATCATCCAGATGTCAAGTATTTGTGAATTTGAAGTGCTAGCACTTTTAATATGTGCAAAAGCATCACTTACATGAGGTTCCTTTCATGATTGTAGGCCAAGATGCTGGTGACGTCCCAGTCTCCGGATGTCAGAGACTGGAGGATGTCTGTGCTGGTGTTAGGCTAGAAGACACAAGACATTAAAAATGTATTTCGTAAACCCAAAATCTTTCTTTAAGAAAAGAGTTGTGCCTGCCCTTACCATAGAGGTGGACATAGAAATGTGAAAAAACTTTCCTCTCCCTCCTTGAGGGATTGCCCTGGTGAAAAAAAACTTGTGTCCATCTTTAGAAAACAGTGGGGGTTCATTCTGCATAGATGAGAGAAGTAAAGCAAAATGCATATTTCCTATAAAGTTGTTCTGGATTTAATCTCAGTATGTACTTCTGGAAACTTAAACAGAAAGCATTTTCTGACCAACTATTTTGTCACAAAACAAACTGGGATTTTGTCCTTCACATACCTGCCGATGCAGCCAGCTGTCACTCTCATCTTCATGTTTCTGGAAAAAAATAGAATGTCAGAGCATAAAACTTTACCCAAAAAATGCAATGCAACCCTTTTTCCAACTAAAAAGAAAACAGTACGAGTAAAAATGAAATGATGGTAAGTATATCACCATGCTATATTAGCCTGTATGGAAATATACAGTTAAATGAAAGAACAGTGTGGCTGAACTGCACTGTGAGCATTGTTGCCTTGCAGAAAGAAGGTTAGGAGTTCGAATCCCAGGCAGGGCATTTCCGTGGAGAATTTGTATTTTTTCCCAGTGGATGCATGGGTTTTCTCATAATATTCTGGGTTCCTCTCACAGACCATTTCATGAATGCAAGGTTAAAAGGCAACGCCAAATTGCCCTTTAGTGTTAATGTTTGTGCATGCATCGTTGACTGTCTTGTGTGTCTCTGATAGACTTATGACCTGTACAGCGAATACCTTGATTGTTCCATTCTAGAGCGATAATTTATATAGGAATCTGTATTGTGATGCAAGAAAAGTTTTCAACTTTCTTTGAAAGCTGTTTCCTTTATGGCTTAAAGGAACGTAATGTGACATTACTGGTGCTCCTTAGCCTAAAGTTTAGTTAAATGAGCAGCAAGAGCATCCAACCTATAATTAGATAAACTATTAAAAATCCAACAACCAGGATGTTGTGCAGGTGCATTAGAGCACAGAACGGATGTGCACTAATGCACTAATCTCTTTAAAAAACACATCTTTTTAAACTGGGTTCTAATTTCAGAGAGTACGGGCATAAGGCCAGTCCTTGTTTCTTCTATGCTCTTTAATGCTGATTTTATTACTAATATTGACAACCTTGTATTTTATTGCTTATTGCTCTTTATTATTATCATCATCATCTTCATTTTAGTTTTTATTTACCTGTACAGCACTTTGGTGGCCTTTTGATTTGTAAAGCGTTCTATAAATAAGTGATGAAGAAGATGATGATGAATCCTTTTCAGGAATATTTGCTAGTATCTAAAGTCATGTTTAAAAAATTGGACATCCTAAGGCAGTATGTGTGTTTATCAAACATATTTGGACACATGGATATTTAATATTAATTTTAACAATACTGAAAAGTTTAAGTAGTGTAACCAAACAATAAACGTGGTAAAATGCATTAAAAATGAAAGCAGTTTTTGGTGAGAAATAAATTTACTCCCACTAAAAATGGCTAATATTACAGACAGGCGTTTCACATTGGGCGTACATGGTTAGAAGAGCTTTACTTGAACTAAATGTTAACACCAAGATGAGAGCGAAATATGTGAGGTTTTCACAAAGAAGACTGTAGCATCTTATGAGCCTGGAATAAGTCCACTGTATGGAAAATAGTCTAATAAGTAGGAGATTCATAACTACTGCCATCTGTCTGCCAAAAGAACTGTGTAAATACAGCAGAAAATAATTCAAATTTTGAACATTTGATGTATAATCCATTTGTTATTAGATTTGATGTTTAGATTTGCATTGCCTTCTCTGTTTATTCATTTTTTAGACACTGCCCAATTTTATATCACCCGGGTTTGATAAACAAGGATACATTCTGACAGAAAATGATGCACTTTCAAGCTTCAACAACGTGACATCGGCACACAACACCAATGTAAATCTTGGGTCTTTTTAGAAAGGCTTGTGTGTGAAAGAGGTACGTGTTTTCTTAAAACAGCCAGCCTCTTTAGTTTTTAGGTGTACAGTAGGACACAATAGTCCCTTTTCTTTGGACCTATTTTCAGCTTTAGGTTTGAATGTCTGATGGGTTCTAGCTGCAGCAGAATGGCCCGTGAGGTTTTTATTCACAATATACTTCAGCATCCACAAGAGAAGAAGGCTCAGAGAAGAAAAGAAAATGTGAATACAAGAAATGCAATGCAATAACACAACATAAATGGAGGCAGAATCTGTCACACTTTGTGTCACCTTGATGCACACTCCAGTGGTGGCCTCACACAGCGTGAGGATAGAGTTGTTCTGGGCTCTATTCAGCCAGTTAACAGCCAGTTTGGTATTGGTGGCCCATTTCACCACGGTGATATAATATTCCCTCCTGTAAAAAAAGAATACATCACACCTTTGATAGCCTCAAACAAACTACTTCAGGGATAGCATTGGGACTTGTTTTCTCACAAACATAGAGGCACTGCCCATATGTCACTTACCCTATCCGAGGGTCGTCAGGTTTCTTCATCACCACAGTGTGCAGGGGGCCGTGGAGGCTCACCACAGACAGGTGCACTACAGGGTTCTCTTCTCCAGCCTAAGAAGGAAACAAGTGAAGTTCTGTATAAATTTACACTGCTCCAAAAAATTAAAGGAACACTTTTTAATCAGAGCATAATATCAAGTCAGTTAAACTGTAATACTGATCTGGTCAGGGATCTTTTGGGCAGTTAATGACCCTCTGGAGCTCTGTCCTCTGAGCCACTGTGCAGCTGGTGTACCACACACAGATGCAGTAGTTCATTATGCTCTTGGTAGAGCAAAGATAGAAGCACACCAGTAGTCTATGTGTGATGTTATTTCTCCTAAGCACCCTCAGGAAGCACAGTCTTTGCGATACATACATACATACATAGGCACGCAACTCGCACAGATGCACACCCTAACATGGGCCGAAAATTGCTGTTAAATTTTAGAGCGTGCAACATTTATACCTGCAGGAGAGATCTTTGGTCTCTTGGAAGAAGTTGAAATAGTTTCCAATGCCAAAAAAGTCAAAATGAGAAGAAAAAACTTGAAATGATGAGAAAAAAGTGCAAAAATATATATTTAATAAAGCTAAAATGACACTGGCGCAAAGACCTGCGACAGCTATTTCCCACATAAATAAACTACTGTATAAGATATGAAGCATATCAAACCTGTTTGGGTTCGCCTTTTCTTCAAGATATTACTTCTACTTAATTACCAATAATTTGACTAATCACAAAAACAGGATTTAGACTTTTTTTCAACATTTCAACTTTATTCTTGGAATCTAATTTTGACTTTATCCTCGATATTTCAACTTTATTGTGTAATGGAAAAAAAAAAATAATTTATCAAATCTATCTTCCTCTAAGCGACCCTAATCCTCCTTCATATCAGTCACTTACATACTGAACTTCAATAAATATTAGCATACTTAAAATTAAGGTGACAGAGGGCTTCTAAAACATTTAATGTGAACTTGTTCCTTCTTTTGAAGCTTAAATCACATACTGACTACCTCAGTTTAAACATTCAACCTGAGTATTCAAAAGAGAGTTTCATGATGTGTCAGACATCTAACATTTTTCTATAAAAACGATGGATAAGACTTTTGGTTCCTGAACGAAAAGGATCCAAAATAACACCTATTATCACACTGTAAATGTATCCTGCACTTGCATCAGTCTCCAGCCTGCAGAGCAATGCTGTGTTTATTTGTTGTTTGTGAAAGTCATGCCGAACATTTAGGTCTCTGGAGGATCCTCACTACAGCTGCAAGTTGCCCCCTTTGACTTCCCTTTCATTTCACACATTTATTCAAAACAAATCAATTAAATCCACCCTAGGTTTGCTGAACTATATGGCAGTTGGGATGGTTTGTGTTCCAGTCTGACCTTTGGGTAATGATAGTCCTGGCTTCCGGGATACGGTGTGCCAGTGAAATATGGGACTTCCATTTTTGGCACCAGCGTATCATTGATGGTCATATAGGCCAAACGAAGTCCATCTGGAGACCACCAGTGGGCAATGTGGGTCTGCAGGATCTCCTCTGTTAAAAAAAAATAAAGAGAAGAGTAAACAAATGTACAAGTACGTTTGTAGGATCCTGCGAAAGTTGGGAAAAGACCCAAAGTTTGCTATCTGTTAGACTATTATTTAAAAAAATAAAATGTATTGAAAGTGCTGTCCATGTGTAAAATAAAAGGTAATCCTTACAGATTTAATTAATTCCAATCGATTTATGTTTAATTTGTACATTATGCATGTTCCTTAAATGTAGACATAAGGGGATGTGAACATCTCAGATATTAACTTCTGAAACAAGCAAGAAACTACAAGAAGTACACAAACAGGCTGACATTTGCATTGATTCTTCAGCCCAGCAGTTGAATAAGGCAATTATAACACGTGCTCAGGTGGTTTATAAAAGCCTTAATTAATACAATAACTTTTAATGGGAAAATACAGAAAAAAACATTTTAAACATTTTAAAATGAAAACCTCTGGAAAACCTTTAGCAAAGTACTGTAAGCATGTTGGTATAATTTAAATGCAAGTGAATCATAAAAGGCAGCAAACAGTGATAAATTATTATCAAACAAACGATATGGTACTACAAATTCTATATTGTAATTTAATTCAAGCAAGACTTTAAATTACTCCTAAACTTTGAATAAACAATTGTTGGGACCCCAGGCATGGGTACAAAATGAAAGGCCAGTATGAACTTTTCTGGAACTTTCAAAATAAATCGCATTAACCTACTTCCAGCACAGCCAGAAACAGGGAATAACAGCGGACTTCCCGTGACGTCACTGTCCGGATAAAAACCCCGCTTTTGCAACAAGCAGACCTCTTCCATGCAGGTCCCAAGAGGAACTGGACGGAGGGACACAGCGCGCTTATGTCTTTTTGCAGGCAAACAGACATAACTCTTCAAACTGGATCCAAGAGTGTCATACGATCAGGCGA
Organism: Crenichthys baileyi; assembly: GCA_036173005.1. Taxonomy (NCBI): domain Eukaryota; kingdom Metazoa; phylum Chordata; class Actinopteri; order Cyprinodontiformes; family Goodeidae; genus Crenichthys; species Crenichthys baileyi. Next base: position 563,917 of record JAHHUM010000328.1, read on the forward strand.
TCATATGCACTAAGTTAAGTAGGAATGAATTGTTGTTTGTGTATCCGGTATTCATTCATGAGCGGGGGTAATTAATGTACAAGCGTTGCTTGACTTTTCTCTCTGAGGTCTACAGAAGCAAACTGTGTTCCAGAGAGATCCCAGCAGAGACCATGTCTCTACGACGCTGAGTGGAGCAGTTTTCCCAGTCTGAAGGAAGGACAACGGGACCGCATCACCGTGGCTACAGCAGTAACGTGCAGTTTGGCCGGCCGACAGAGCGAGCCGCCCAGAAGGTTGGTTTTATTCAGCAAATCATTCTTTAAAATATTATTTTATTAAAATAATATTTTATCTGATCTTGCATTGTGAATGGTTGTCTAAAGGTATGCCAATTATTGCCTAAGTTAGTTCCGAGACTAACTTAACTTCACTTCCAGATTCTTTAAGGTAATCCTTGGTACTCAAACATAAATAACATTTGTTATTTATAATGTTATGTTGTTATAATGTTGCATCACTCTTCGTTCATGATTTTCAACCATCTTTGATCAACTTGTTTATATTGTACATAGTCCATTAGTCTTCCTTATTCTTTCATTCTGCTTGGTAGTTTAGTTGGATTGTTTTAGCATAGTAAAGAGTTTGTTGATAAATTCTTGCATTTCAATAAATTGTGTGAATTCATTCCATGTGTGTGCAGAGTTTTGCTGTTCAATAATGTCACAGCTTGGCTCAATCCTTTCAATTTTGTCCTAATACCACCGCCTTATTGGGCTGGTATTCACAGGACAACCCTTAACAGACCGAAATATTAGTTAATAAAATAGTAAATAATTAATATTAAATATCAAATAACATATTAAAATATAAAATATTATATATAAAATATTAAATCCCTTTCTTTACAAAATACATGTCTTTGTAATTCCCTTATATGTTGTACCTCCTCCAGCAGGGGGCAGAAGAGCTCTATTAAAAGCACTTCTCATACAGAACACACTATTGCAGTTACATGTGGAGGTCCAAACAACAACCTTCTCCCAGTAAAAATTACTGGATCATCCTTGGTGAGCACAGTGTGTTCATGTTTGGCATCAGACTATAATTATTTCTGACTCTGCTGCAAATGTGGGTCAGAGTGGATTCAGGAAAACATTGATCACTGAACATGTTTCACTGGGTTCCAACTAAAAGGTTGAGTGGAGCGTGTTGCTGTGCAGAAGGAATTTCAAGGCTAGTGGCTGAAATAAACTCTTTCTACATCATCTGAGCACAAAATGTTTCATGAATAAAGTGACTGATGTAAGACATTATTCTTTGCAGGTGTTGAGTAACACTGGTAAATCTCTAACACACCCTATACATGCTCAGTTTAGTTGAATGCTATGCATCTATTAGGGTTGCTCTTCCTCCTTCACATGACAGCCTCAGATAACACAGAAAAATACAGCTTTTCACACTACCTTTTTGTTTTTTAAATTAGCAGCTGAAGCGTTCAGATCTTTAAAGGCTGTCAGAATACATACAGACACAGGATATCTTAATGATGCAAGCTTCTCTTTAATCTTGTAGAAACATCACAAGCCTTTCCAGTTTCAATCCTCTGAATTTAGGGGGTTTGCTCTTTTATTCGTGAGTGTAGGTCACATTTATATGATTTCTGTTTTGACAACTGAGGACTAATTATTAACACTAATCACATCAAAGTCTTACAGATTATAATAGTTGGCTGAGCACTGTTCCCAAGACCAGATGTAAATGATTTGCTTGAAGGCAAGTGTTTAAGAGAAAAAAATTGCCGACATGACAAGATGTCAAACATCAAAGAGCGCTGCCATGTGAATTGCGTTTTCTTCATAAATATTGCACTAAATATCACCATGGAATTCTGTAACTTCAAAACAATTTATGATAAACATATAACATGAACCACTTTTTGGGCTGTACACAGTTCACAAAAAAGTCATCTTGCAAGTATGAATTAAAACAAGGAATATGCCAAGCAAGGTCTTTTAAAATAATCTGAATTTGAGTCCCTAATTAAACTCTGGATACCTGTGAGTGATGGATTGTCTTGGACTGTATGTTAGCCACACCCATAGTGTTTGTTTTTGTTCACAAACTACTTTTGTGAGTTGGTCATGCACAACATTTTCTCCAATACTAAATATTTGGGTTTCCCAATTTGTTTTTCACTCCTAGCGATGATGTTTATAGTGAAAGAGAGACTGTATTGTTCAATGGTTAGGACTAATTGGAATGTATGTACCTGAGTTTTGTGAAGTGCCTTGAGACGACATGTGTTGTGAATTGGCGCTATATAAATAAACTGAA